>CM053624.1:344648890-344684597 GCA_028646595.1 Phalanger gymnotis
TTGTAGACTAAAGAGTTTTGTGTTCCACGCTTGGGTGGATGCGCTGCCTCACCAGCTCTCCTCCTTCCCCAAGAACCCCCTACCTGGACTGGGCTTAAATCTTCAGCAGGCTCTTCACTCCTGCTCTGATCTGCCACTTAATTCCTCCCACCAGGTGGGCCTGGGGCCAGAAGCAACTGCAGCCGTAGTTCTAAAGCTGGCCCACCTCTGCTGCCCTAGGGGTGGTGGCCGAACCGCAAACTCAGTCCTGCAGCTTTTCCCACTGACCTTCTCTGTTGTCTTTGCTGTTTGTGGGTTGAGAGGTCTGGTAGATGCCATAGCTCAGTAATTCAGGATGCTAGGGCACTCGCCGCTCGTCTCCTGGTCTGGTAGGTCCGCGTCTGGTCTGTTCGTGCCATGTGCGCTGGGCTCAGCTCCCCTCCCCTCAGCTGGGAGCTGGGAGCTCTGTGCGGCTCAGACCTTACCCAGAGACTATCCAGGCTGTCCTGGGCTGGAACCCTGCTTCCCTCTGCCACTTCGTGGGTTCTGCAGCTCTAGAATTTGTTCAGAGCCATTTTTTATAGGTTTTTGGAGGGACTTGGTGGGGAGCTCATGCCAGTCACTGCTTCCCAGCCACCATCTTGGCTCCGCCCCACGTTGGCGGAAGTTCTACTTGGATTTTGATAACTAGCTCCATCTAGCTCATAAAGTCAGTATCAAAAGTCATTAAAGAGTTCACATGTTTTAGCCCAGCACTATTGGGCATGAAACTCACTGAAGTCTTAGACAGAAAGACAGATCCCACACATACTGAACTCTCCATAGCGGCATTTAGTGGTGGCAAAGAACTGGAAACAAATTGGGCGCCATCAATCAGAGAATGACCGATCAATGTATGCGGCAGGAATGTGATTGTACTGTTAGATACTATGACTATAAGGAATATGGAGAAACAGGAGAAGATTGCTATGAGCTGATGCAGGGTGAAATCAACAGAACTAAGGGAGCAATGTATACAATGACTATAACAATTAGAGGCAGCAACATAGTACAGTGGTCCTAGAGTCAGGAAAGCCTGAGTTCAAATCCAGCCTCAGATACTTACAAATTGTGAGACCTTGGGCAAGTCACTTAACTTGTTTGCCTCAGTTTCCTCCACTGTAAAAAGGACATAATAATAGTTCCTATTAAATAGCTACAGTGGACCAGAAACTGTGCTAAGTACTTTACAAATATTATCTCATTTGATAGCCACAAATGAGATATTTGTAAAGTGCTTAGCGCAGCCCTTGGCCCATAGTAGGTGCTTAATAAATACTTCTTCCCTTCTCTACAACAACGGAAAAGAGGACGACATGAAAAAGCACCTGCACTCAGAACATAAGCCATGCCCAGCAATGATTGCTGACCTCAGATGGCCAACATCTTGACTGCGGCAGGTATGGACAGACACATTTGCTGGATTGTTTGGTTTTAGTGACTGTCTTTCTGTATTATGAAGAAGGGGTACTAAGTTGGGGAGGGAAGATATATCTGGAAATGACTATAATGCAAAAATATAAAATCATCAAGGAAATGCACAAAAAATGCATATGAGAAAAGTAAGGGAGCCTCTGATATACCAAAGCACCCATTCACCCACTGGTCATAGCTGTCAGTTTCTTTCCAGCCGAAAAACAACAGGGATTGTTCATTCCACTTGGGTACTCATAAAAGATCTTATTGTTGTCAGAAAGTTTCCAATTGCCACAGCAAGCTATCCCCGTCAGTCCACTGGCTCCATGACCCTTAACTTCTCTGTGCCTCAGTTTCTTCATCCATAAAATGGGAACAATGGTATCTACTATGCTTGCCTCAGGGCTAGTATGAGGAGATACACATGTGACCTGACTCTCAAAGATATAGAGTGCTCTTCAAATAAAAATATCATAAGTATTATCACGACCGAAAATCCTTTCTGACACCTAGAAGTTTCCCTCGCTTGGGGCATTCCTGGACAGCAGGATGAATTGTAGGTCCCAAGAGCCTAGCTCTCACTGCTCTTTCTGGAGTTAGTTGTCATCTAGGTCAGAGGTATCAAACACACAGCCCTAAATACTCCTGAGTTTGGCATGAAACAGATTACAACAGAAATGAGAAATATTTAACAAAAGAAATAAAAATGCAATGAAACATAGATCCTATTTATTTTTCTAAGTCAATAAGTGTCCAGTAGGGATCTTTATGTCCAGACTAACAACTCTCATTTCCATTTGACCTTTACATCACTGGTCGAGGCTACCTGTGTGCCATCATGGCTTTTTCAAGATCCTTAGAGATGGAAGATGAGAGGATAGAAATGAAAATTATGGTAAGGATCCGGCACTAGGGAGCTACAAGTTTGGTGAAGGGGGCAGGGAGTTTTGAGCGTTGGATTAGACTCTCTCATCTAGTGATTATAAAAGCAAGAATATTAATAATAATAGCATTTACATAACGCTCTCAGGTTTGTAAAGCATTTTATAGATATTTGATCTTCATAATAACCCTGGGAAGTAGCTATTATTACATACACTTTACAGAGAATTAAACTGAGGCAGACAGAGCTTAAATGATATACTTGCCCAGCATCACACAGCTAGAAAGCAGTTGAAGTGGAATTTGAACCTGAGTTTTCCTAGCTGCAGGTCCAATGTTCTAGCCACTGCTCCATCTACAGGTAGCATTCTCTAGGGCTATGGCTCTTAAATCAAGATCCAGGAATTTGTTTGGTTTGGCCTTTTTATTTTTTGCATGTTCATATACCTTATTTTCATTGTAATCCTGTGTATTTTATTTTAGACATTTAAAAACATTTTTCTGAGAAGGAGTCCTTAGGTTTTGCCAACAGGGTCCATGGCACAAACACACAAACACACAAAAAAATTAAGAACAGCTTTTCTTGTGACTCCTTATTCCTGTATCAGGACTGCAGTCCCTAACCATTTAGGGGTGTCTAGGCAATGCAATGGATAGAGTAAGGACCTGAGTTCAAATTTGGCCTCAGACGCGTATTAGCTGTGTGACCCTGGGAAAGTCACTTAACCCTGTTTACCTCAGTCTCCTCTTCTATAAAATGAGCTGGAGAAGGAAATGGCAAACACTCTAGTATCTTTGCCAAGAAAACTCCAAATGGGGTCACAAAGAGTCAGACATGACTGAAATGACCGAACAACAAACAACATTCCTGGGAGTCAGGTTGCTATTATTATCCAATTTTATAAAAGAGGAAACAGAGGCTGAAAAAAGTTAATTTTCACAAGGTCACATATAGTAAGTATCTAAAGTGGGATTTGAACTTAATTCTTCTTGACTTCAGGTTCAACACTACGCATAGCAACACTTAGAAGCTTCATATTCTATGAATGCATAATAGATGAGCTTGAGTGCTATCCTGGTATCCATGGAACATTAAAAAAAAAACCTCAACCTTAAAAGAGAGCACTATCACATTGAGTGGAGCCCCCATGGAGGATTTATGGGAACATATGGATAAGTCACATAAGATTAAAATGGATGGATGAAATAAAATCTGTATCATTGGAGCAGCAATCAAGGATCCATTGAAGGATGAAATAATACTAATAACAGCTAACTTGTATAAGTTGCCTTAAGATTTGTGAAGCACTTCATATATATTAGCTTAATTGAACCTCACAACAAGGTATATGCTATATATGGAGAGTCTATTATATAGTATACTATATATAGTATATTATATCATTATATAATATATTATAATATGTTATTGTATAGTCACATATTATAATATATAGTATACTATAGTCTATATATGGTCCATATATACATGGGTTATATATACATATAACTGAGGTGTATACTATTATTATCCCATATTGAAAATTAGGAAACTGAGAATGAGAATGGTGGTCCATCAATAAATGTGTTTAATATATAGCAGACATTGAATTAAACGCCCAGGATCCAAAGAAATGCAAAAAAGGAGCCCCTGCCTTCAAAGAGCTTACATTGCAATGAAGGGAGACAACATATAAATAAGTAGGTACACACAAGAACTGTACAGAGTTGATGGAAGACAATTTGAAAGAGAAAGGTGTTAGTAACCTTGGGGACCAGGGAAGTCTTCCCATGTGACTTGCCTAGCATCATACGACTAGAGTGTAACAGAATTTAACCTTAGGTCTTCCTGATTCCCAATTTATCCACTATGCCATAGTGCCTTCCAGATGGAGTGACTATCCATAATTCCAGCTAGTAATTTTCTAAGGCTGAATAGGGAGTCAAAAAAGAAGCCACCTCATAATACAGCCATTTATCTCTAACAGGCAGTGGTTTACAGCATTTCTCCCAGTACACTTAAGGCCAGGTCACCTAACAGGGATTGCTGACTATGATATGAGATGGTGAACCATATCAAATTTGGAGTTTGCCATTAGATCAAATAAGTGCACAGTAGCTGAACCATGAAAACCTTTTGAGTCTATGAAGTTAAGCTCAAAATGTCAGGAGAAGGTTCATTTGTGAGTTCTCCTAAAGAACCAACTTTCCACTGAGGAGTTGTCTAGTGTCACAGCCTGTGTCAAAAGAAGATAGAAGGTCCTAGGCTTAGGAAAAGAATAATTCATTCTAAGAGCCAGTTCAAAAAGAGATAGGCCTTGTTTTCTAGACAAGACCCCATACTTAGCTTTTTTCCAAATCACGTAATTACAATTTTGAAAACAATTCCCCAACCTGTGTATTACTTCAGCTCTATGTTGCCCCTTTTCTTGAATTTCTTGCCCATGTGTCCCACCACTACTGTTCTCTTGTCAGACTTCTGCTCTGGATTATTCCCACCTCAGTAATCCATACAAAACGATCTATCCTCCATCCAGTCAGTGAATAATGAACAATGGTGGGTTAAGAATTCCCCCTAGATTAGATTCCCCTTGTACAGTCTTCTAGTTGGGTGGGGTGAGCATGTACTCTAAGGATTTGAGCAATCTCATTGCTCAGCAATGTCCTTCCCAAGAACTGGCTGTATAACCTACAGTGATTTATTTCTGAATGAAGAAATAGAAAAGAGAAAATCTTAATCTCAATTAATAATTCATTATTAATATAAGATTAATTATTAATATAATATATTATAATATATTACATATCATTATATATTGTATATAATTATATATTAACATAATATATAATTATATATTGTATAAATTAATATAATAATTGATATGATTAATTATTAATATTATTAATAAAAATAATAATTATTTTTAATCATTTCTCTGACTTGGATACTCTTTTCAATCTCTGTGCTTCCATGACAGTACTTTCTTCTGGTTTTCATCCTGCCAATCTGAACAGCCCTTCCTCAGTCTTCTCTGTCAGCTCATCATTCATATCACCACATTCATATCACCACCTAACTGTGGACCAGCATCCTCTGCTGGTGAGTGAACCCTAAGGTTCCTTCCTAGGCCCTTCTCTTCCTCTCTTTACTTTCTTAGGGACCTTACCAGCTCTATGCGGATGACTCCCAGATCTACATATCTAAACCCAGCATTTCCCTCTGAACTTCAATCCACCATCACCAATGGCTTAATGGCCATTTAAAACTCTTATCTCCAGGATACATCTCCAACTCAACATGTCTAAATTTGAATTCATCTTTCCCCCTAAACTCTTCCCTCTTCTAAGCTTTCTTTTTATTAAAAAAAATCAAAAGCACTACCTTCCTTCCAATCTCCCAGATTAATAACCTTGGCATTATTCTGAACTCCTTCTTCCTCATTCTATATATCTAACTGATTGGCAAATCTTGCTGTTTCCACCTTTACGACATCCCTTGGATCTGACTCAATTAGTGCCTTAGGTCCAGCCCTCATCACTTATCAGTCCAATCTATCTTGATATTCTCTTTGGACATTACTCTCCTTCCTGCATTTTGCAATCTAGCCAAACTGGTTTTCTTTCTCTTCTTCTAATATAACACTCCATCTCCAGTCTCCATCCATTTGACCTTGCAGTGTCATACGCCTGGAATTTACTCCCTCCTTAGCCCTGCTTTATTAGAGTTCTCTACTGTTAAGATGCAGCCCAAGTACCATCTTCCGCATGAAGCCTTTGTCGATCCCCTGAGCCAGAAGTACCCTACTTCCCCAACTATCTTGTGCTTAACTAATTTGTACGTATTTGTATTTATTTGCTTTATAATTAATTGTATGTATTTCTTTATATGTTCTCATTGTCTTCCCTGTTAGAATGTGTGTAGAGATTGTCTCATTCTTATAATATAATATAATAAATATAATATAATATCATATCATATCATATCATATCATATCATATCATATCATATCATATAATGTGTAACCCCACACCTTATTATAGTGACCAGCACATAATAGGCACTTACTAATGATTAAGAGTCCTAGTTTTCCTATTTGCTGATGAAGAAACTGAGATTTAGAGGTTTTAAGGGACTTGACCAAGGTTACACAGTTAAGACTTCTCATGGCCAGGATTTGTAGGATTATCGATTTAGAACTGGAAGGGTCTTTAGAGACCATCTAGTTGAACCATCTCATTTTGCTTAAGAGAAAACTGAGATTCAGAAAGGCTTAATGATTTTCCATTCCACACTTATTCCACTGGGAATAAGTGATAGAATGAGGATTTGAACTCAGGCCTTCTGATTCCAAATTAAAGAGTACCTAAAATCTCTACAAGTCAATGAACTAAATTCTTAATGGAATTGTAAATGTATTTGAAGACAATTTGCTCTGGTGCTTCTGATTTTTAATAATTTCTTTAAGAGTTATAAGTACCATTTACATAAGTTTATACAAATCACCTACCCATTTTCATAAAAGTACAAGTCAATAAAGGCAATGAACTCATTCCTTTGCTCCTAAATCTGCTATTGCCTTTGGATCAGCATCCTCTGCTGGTGCAGGAGGCATGAACCCACTCAGTGTTTATTTTGATTTTCCCCTTCACTTACTGTAATCTTTAGTAGATAGCTATATAATTAGTACAAATTAGGGGAGAAAATTAATATAATCTTTTCAAATACATTAGCTGATAGGCTAATTGCTTTTGAGGAGTTCTTTGTATCTATTAGGAAATTATTCAGCAAGATTTGGAAGCAGGAGATTAAATCCTGGCATTGTCATTACTGCCTGTGAGCTCTTGGACAAGTCTTTTAAAGTCTTTAGTTGAGGATTCTTTGTCTGTGAGATGATGGGGTTAGAAGAGATCATTGCTAAAGTCCCTTTCCATCTCTGACATTCTTTGTTGCTGTGATAAAGAATTGAGGTTGTTAATGTCATTTAAATAGAGGGGCATGATACAGATTTTTATTGTTGTTCAGTCACATCTAACTCTCCATTTGGGGTTTTCTTGGTAAAGATACTGGAGTGGTTTGCCATTTCCTTCTCCATTTCATTTTACAGGTGAGGAAACTGAGGCAAATGGGGCTAAGTGACTTGCCCAGGGTCATACAGCTGGTAAGTGCCTGAGGCTAAATTTGAACTCAGAAAGGTGAGTCTTCTCAACTGAAGAGCTAGCATTCTATCCACTGCACCACCTAGGAGCCCTACAATATGGACTAGCTTTGGGGAATCAAGTAACACAACATACAGAGGATCATAGAATCATAGATTTAGAGCTAGAAGGGACCCCAAAAACCATCTATTACAACTCTCCCCCTGTCGTATAGTTGTGAAAACTGAGTCTCAGGGGTTAAATAACTTGCCAGGGTCACACAAATAGGGAATAATAGAGCTGGGACTAAAGCCTGAGTCCTCCAATGTCCAATCTAGGGTTCTTTCCACTACACTGTACTACACACACACACACACACACACACACACACACACACACATCACTTATATAATAAAATTAAAAGGTTCTACGTGGCCAGGTCAAGCTTCACTTTCCTCATCTGTAAAATCAGAGATTTGGGACTAGATTACTTATGCCTATCTGGCTGTGACATTCCATACTCTTTTTAAGTCATGGGAAATCATAGCAGAAGGACCTCACCAAGGGCATTCTGGAGATGTTTATGAATAGGGAAAATCATAGGACCAACTGAAGTATGAACATAGATTTGGTCCTGGCATGGTCCAGAGAAGTCATCTAGTTCAATTCTCTCATTTTACAGATGGAGAAACTGAGACCTGGAAGTGTTTTTTCTTGCCCATATGCCATGTATGCAGTAAGCAGCCAACCCAGAATCTGAACTCTAGGCTTCTGACCCTAAACCTTGCCACCTGACAAGCATCACACTGCTTCTTAACTATTAAATTCTACTGAGGCTTTTTCCCAGCCTCCGTTTACTCATTTTAGCTTCTTGCCAACTCATTGCACTAATTTAAAAAAATACGCTATATTGCCATCCTTTGTCTTTACATCACCTTCATTTCAAGATTCTCTCTCCGTAGATTGAATGTTGTGACAAAGAAAAACAATTAAGCAAACACAGGGAAGGGTTTTGCCTGTCTTTGTATCCCCAGCGTTTAGCTCAGTGCCTAGCATATGATAAGAATTCCATAAATGCTTTCTGGTTGATTGATACTATATTGTAACCACATCTGACAATTATAAAATATTTAGTCTTTTAGTCCCTCAGCACTCTGCTATGAAGTGGGAGGTATGTTTCATTATCTATTTGGGGGGAGGGAACCCTCAATGGTTTTTTAGTTACTCAGAGTTCCTTTTAGTGGTCTTTTCATTTTAATTGTTGCAATTATTGTGAATTTGTTCACTTGGTCCTGCTTTTTCCACTACATAACAGGTTATAGAAATCTTCTGATGTTTCTCTGAATTCCTTGTATCATATGCTACACTAACAGTTTTTTCTTCCATTGCCAGGATTTGAGAATACAGATGAATACTGAAATATTGCTATGTACTGAATATGAAAGCATCATGATAGTATGCTAGGCAGCACGGTAGATAGAGTACAAGGCCTGGAGTCAGGAAGACCTCAGTTGAAATCTAGCCTCAGATACTTACGAGCCATGTAGGTCACTTCACATCTCTCAGTCTCAGTCTTCTCAACTATAAAATGGGAGTAATAACATCTCCCTCCCAGGGTTCTCGTGAGGATCCAATGAAATGCTATCTTTAAAGTGCTTAGCAAATTTCTGACACATAGTAGGTGCTTTATAAGTACTTGTTTCCTTCCTTCCTGCTGCCCAACTGCCTTCCTTTCTTCTTTCCTTCCTTGTTTTCTTCTTCCTTCTTTCCTGCCTTTCTTTCTTCTTTCCTTTCTTCCTTTTTTCCTTCCTTTCTGTTTTCCTGCCTGCCTGCTTGCCTGCCTTCCTCCACGAGATTTAATAATGAGGCATCACCGTACCATGAAAGAAGAGACCAGAGACTTGTCTAGCCCATCTGAACCAATGAGGATTTCTCATGCCAAAATGGCCCCAATTCATGCTACAATATATAATCATCAGACTACTACTTGCTGTAGGTTGTCTCTGCATAACTGTCTATTTAGGGAGTTCAAACTTACTTATACAAGGGTCAGCAGCAATCCTGCAGGAAGAAGGAGGAGATACACAGAGCATGTGTCTGCTTTCTCTTCTATTTATTGTCACACAATTTAAATGTATTTTATCATTTTTGCATCTTGGTTCTTCAATCTCAGTGTTCCCCAGTTAGGGAACCAGCTCTCTGGACTAATTTAAACTTAAATGAAAACCTTTGCCTTCTTCACTGTGCTTAGAGGCAACTCATTTCAAGTTTCTGAAAGGCCTGACAATATCAATCTCTGTAGAGATGGAATTATTTTATGTGTAAAACTGTACTTTGTATGCCCTGATTCACTTCAAACAAAATGGTTATTTTCTTTCTGTTTTTGCTATGCATTCTTAGAACATCGAAGTGATATTTTTAAAGTCTGCATTTAGAGTAGAAACAAGCAATTTGTCATTGCCAAGCTCAAGACAGGTATTATCACTACGTGTTGGGCACTTCCAACTGGATATTCCACACAATCTCAAATTCAATATGTCCAAAATGGAATTCATTCTCTTCCCCAATCTACCCTTTTTCTAAAATTCTTGATTTCTTTTGAGGATACCACTATCCTTCCATTGAAACCAGCTTAAATTATGAAATTCATTCTCCTCCCTTTCCCTATCGATCCACTAGGTCCTCAAGCTATGCCAATTAGACCTATACAACATACCTTTCATAAACACCATCTCCCTAGTTCAGGGTCATATCACTTCTCATCTGGACAATTGAACAGCTTCCTAACTGGCATCCTGGCTTCTATTTGTCCTCTTTCCAATCCATTTTAATAATAACCAATAGAATTTCTTTTGGTCATCTTACCGTTCCCTGGTTATAACATGCTAGTTATGCCTTTCCATAGGCCCTATTCATTCCTAAAACATGTGTCCTCTTCATCCCCACCCCTTTGAATCCTTACTTTCCTCCAAGGCACAGCTCATAGCCCACCTCTTAAAGAAACCTTTTCCATATCCTTTAAAACCCCCTCATTACTGTTAGCTCTCCTCACATTTTCACATATGGAAGTATATAGTTAGTTGCGCACATAATGTATGTAGTTCCTTGAAGACAGGGACTGGTTTTCATTTTGTCTTGATATCCTTAGTGTCTTGCACATAGTAAATGCATAAAAATACATGAAAGATTGGAATGAATTTAAAAACACAGACAGATTAGAAAGCTATATTAATATGGGCACATTTGGGTGCCTTTGATGGACATTAGCTATGATATAGCAATAAGCCAAAATATCCTCTGTATTTTTATGTTAAACCTCTTTTTGAAACAAGAAACACTGAAAAGGGTCAATATCTTGTGCTCCATTTTTTGTAGGAGACATCATTTATTCAATAAATAAAACCACAAAATTTTAAGGAATATCACATTCCCAGGGACCATTAGGAAAAGTTTAAAGTAGCAATTTAAGTTGTATTTATCATATAACTAAGATGAACACAAATTAGCAAATTATTTCTAAGCCAGGAAATTTCTTCATTACTAATATAGAAATGAGTCAAATCACAGCCATTGAAATCCTCAAGGAATAGCATTGGTTAAATGTGAACTACTGTAGTCTTTTTTCCTTCCTTCCTTCCTTCCTTCCTTCCTTCCTTCCTTCCTTCCTTCCTTCCTTCCTTCCTTCCTCCCTTCCTTCCTTCCTTCCTTCCTTCCTTCCTTCCTTCCTTCCTTCCTTCTTTCCTTGCTTCCCTCCTTCCTTCTTTCCTTCTTTCCTTGTTTCCTTCTCTCCTTCCTTCCTTCCCTCCTTCCTTTCTTCCTTTCTCTCTTTCCATCACTTACCATTGACACTACCACTCCCAGCCTTAGCATAACCCTACTTTATAACAAAGAAGTACAATTAATCAAGACATATCAACACATTAGCCATGTTGGACCTCATTCCACACCCCTAGGATACCACCTATCTTACCAGAGACAGGAGATACACTTCACTGCCCGTCCTCCAAAGCTAAAATGTGTTAGTGTATTTATCATCATTCTGAAGTCTGTCGGTCTTGTCCTCTTACATGTTATTGTGGTCATTGACTAAATGTATCTGCCTAAGTTCTGTTGATTTTGCTCTGTATCTCACTTCATTTCCAAATGAAAGTCTAATGACCAGGCTGCCTCTTATTCTCTTGTGGAAGAATATCAAGAAATTATAAAGAGATTTAAGGAGAATGAATCAGAAATAAATGAAAGTTATAATGGAATATTTGTAATTTGGGTGTTCCGTCAGAGCAATGGCAGGTGTAGAAAACTGCAAATAATCGCCCCATGAGCATCATTATGTTCGTAATGACTCACATGTCTACTCTGCTTTAAGGCTTATGAGATACTTTTGTCTCTACAAATCTGTTAGCCAGGCAATTGGGATATATGCATGCCTGTCTGTCACATGACAGGGATATAAGGGAGACGAGAAAACGAAAGAGGAGAAGAAGCTAGGTGGTGCAGAACACAGAGCAAGGAATCTGAAATCGGGAAGCCTTGAGTTCAGATGCTGCCTCAGGACATGATAACTACCTGTGTGTACTGGGGCAACTCATTTAATCTAGTGCTTAACATAGCAACTGGCACACAGTAGGTGCTTAAATCTTCATTGATAGATCATTATCTCAATTTTCCTATCTATGTGATGATGAGGTTGGGCTCAAGCTCTAAATCTATGATATCATGACAAAGAGGAAAAGAGAATATAAGAGAAGAAATGATGAATATGAGGATTTCTGTGAATCTCAGGAAAACTTGAAACAGCCTCAGAGTATTACTTGAAGCCGCTCCTCATTCCCTCAGTGCTTAGTGCTCCCATTCCCCAAATTATTTTGCATATATTCTTATATATGTATATGTTATGCCCCACCCCAGTAGAATGGGGGTTTCTTTAGGACAGGGATCTTTTTCATATTTATCTTTCTATCCCTGATGCCTAGCACACAGAAGGCACATGAAAAGGCTTCTTGGTTGAGCAAAGTAAGAGAACAGTAAAGGTGGTGACCACAGCAACATTCATAACATCTCATCCCAAGTTTCTCTGGATTCCTCATAATTGCCATTTCCTCTCTTTCCTTTCTCTGCCTGTTTGTCTCCATCCTTGTAGGACGATAGATTCAGAGGTAGCGGGAACCTTGATGGTCACAAAGTGGAACCCACTCATCTTACAGATAAAGAAACTGAGGAAGAGAGAGGCTTAAAGATTGGCCCACGATCATACAAGTGGCAAGCATCTCAGGCACGAGGTGAGCTCTGTTCTTTCTAACACCAAGTCCAAGGGTCTTCTCACTGTACTTCCTTTCCCACTCAGTTCTCCTTCCTTTACTCTCCTTTTTCATCTCTATTTTACAAACTACAACATAAAAAAATAAGATGGAAAGACATCATCATGCATCTGAACAAAATGACTAATCGTGATTCAGGAGAATTCTCAGTGAATTACATTTTCTTCTCTTTGATGTAGAGGTGGTGGACTAGGATACAGATGTAAGATATAGGCATGGAATGCTACAGACCTCATCAGACATGTCCACAGTGTCTGTCTATTTTTCTTGGGCTTCCAGGAAGCTTGGTGGCACAGTGGAGAGGGTGCTGGGCCTAGAGTCTAGGAGATTTGAGTTCAAATCCCACCTCAGATACTTTCTGGTTCTATGACCTGAGTCAAGTCATGTGACCTCTAACTGCTTCAGTTTCCTCATCTAAAAATGAGAATAATAAGAGCTTCTTCCTCCCACGGTGGTTGTGAGGATAAAATGATATGATATTTGAAAAGGGCTTTGCCAACCCTAAAGCATTATATAAATGTGAGTGCTTTGTTATAAAGTAGGGATGTATGTTTACTGGGAAGTGACAGTGATATTGGAAGTATCGATGAATTTTTTTTAAAAGAGAAAAAGATTATAATAGATAGTATTTACATAAAACTTTGAGATTTAAAAAGCTTTTTACATATTTTACCTCATTTGGGCATCACAATAGTCTTCTGAGCTAGGTACTATTACTGTTTTCACTTTACAGATGAGGAAACTAAGAAACAGAATGGTTTGGTGACTTGCCTGGGGGCGTACAACTAATAAGTAGCTTGAGGTATGATTTGAACTCAAGTCTTTCTGACTTTAAGCCCCACACTTCATGATCTAGCTGCTGGTTCTAAAAAAGAAGGGAAAGAGTGAAAGGACATCCTTCCAAAAGGTTCCTGAGGCCATTCAAGGCTGCCACTCCTGGGATAAAGCAATCATGTGTGAACGATATCTCTAGCTGGCCATCCCAGAAGGCATAAGGGGCTCCCGGTGTGAGAACACATATAGCAGGCCATCTCAGGAAATGGCTACTTTACACCTTCGTATTTCTGTGCAGTGCTCCAAGGAAATAGCAAAACACATTAAAATTCGTTTCGCAGGAATTATGCAGTTCTGGAAGAAGGGAAACAATTTATTCTCAGAGCTTTTAAGACATTAGTCTGTGGGCTGTTTTGCTGTTTGATCCTTGTCCAGGAACTTTAGGAACTCTGGTGTATTAGCTTCCCATGACTGGCTCAGGCCCTAGTTGCATCACATATAACGAGCTCCTTGGGTTTTTTCTTCTCAATTCTGCCCACAGAACTCGGTTCTCCCTGATTTCTCCCTGAATAGAGAGAAAAGTTTTCTTCTACTCAGCAGTCACCAAGACATATCTGCTACACATGACCCAGCTGCTTATATGTATGTAGGTATATGTATATGTACATATATATATACATATATATACACATATATATGTGTGTGTGTGTATACTTATATGTGTATGTATACACATATATATGTATGTGTGGATATATATGTATGTGTATATATGTATACATATATATGTATGTATTCTTCTGACAGAAGGATATAACATAAGTTCTATTTACATTCTAAAAGTGGTGGGCCAGCCTTAACTCACTGGGAGAAACACCACAACTTCATGGTTCTTGACTCCCCAGACCTTTCCCAAGCCCACTCCCAAAAGGGTAGCTAGGTGTTATAGTGAATAAAGCACTTGGCTTGGAATCGGAGTGACTTAAATTCAGATCCTGCCTCAGACTAGTCATGTGACAGCAGACAAGTCACTTAACCACTCCGTGTCTCAGTTTCCTCATCTGTAAAATGAGGAAGTTGGATTTAGTGGACTCCAAGGTCCCTTCCAGCTCTAAATCTATAAGCCTATGGGCTTTAACACATTGGGACAGATCACATTACCCTTCCTGTGGGCAAAGATGGTAGAAGGGATACGTCTTATATATGTTACAGGGGGATTTCTTTTTGGATGCGCGCTTATCTAGATCAGTAGTTCCTGTTGCTGGTTCATGAATATATACATCCCTCTGTGACATTAAGCTTACACATACACACACCCCACGCATATGTGTGCACATATACACACATGTGTGTATAGCTTCGTTTCTGCAGTGATTCATAATCATGAATAAAATCTCTTTTAGTGTCTGCCCAGCGATCGTATCCGACTCTGAATGCTTCTGACTAAGAGAAATATGTACTTGTGGTTTTTCAACCTGTTACCAAATTGTTTCCAAACCATCACAAGGGTTTGGCATTCAAGCGCAAACCGATCCCCACCGGACGACATATCTTCATTTGTGTTTCACACACTGCACCAGTGTAGCTTCCTCATTCCCTTCTATTACTCCATAATAATACCTTATCAGCTTTGTAATCACATGATCAAGATGATATGACTCTTTGCACTCTTATAGTACAAACATCAGCCTGCTTGAAAACCATAATCACCGAGCATGAACATTTCAAGACATCTTTAGCCATCATAGACCATCAAAAACATTCTGCAGAAAGAAACCTTGTATTGTCTCTTATTGCATCATTAAGGTTATTTTCCTATTTAAATTTATTTTCCAGCTAAATTACTATTCTTCTTTCTGGAAGATTTTCAGATGAACTGATTGGCAACACTGGTCAGTTACCGAATGGCATTTCTGTGACAGCATAGCTGGTATGCCAGTGATAAAAAAAAAAAAAAAGGAGAAAGTCATATCTGAAGACATTCTTTCCTTACAAAATTTAGTTTATACATAAACATCATTAAAAATTGGCAATACATACAATTAAACTTTAAGTATTTTTATCATTTAGCACAGTGCCCATCATTGGCCAATATAAAAGTCTAAATTGTTTATATTGTACCTAGCTATTCATTTTCATTGATTGGTTAGGCAGCTAAGAATAAAAAAATGAATTTCCAACTCTCATTTGAAATGTTCATAAAATTTTCCTATTAATTTCCACCATGCTTATATGTAAGCAAGCATTTTGATTTATTCTTGTTTCAAATCACAATGCAGAAATAAACTCAATACAAACCCAGATTTAAGACCATAAGATGTTGAGTCAAATATAATAAACATCTGTTGATACAAAAAAGTTTATCAAAATTGAGTTTGCATATGATTATTATATTATGTTAAATATCTTTCATGTAATTTATTTCATTTATAATGTTATTTATGCTCAAAAAATTGTAAAATAATGAAATTTAGCATGAAGTCATGCAAATAATAGTAAACATATAAGATCTTATTGATTACTTCTTTTAATTCTTACAGAGTACCCCACATTAAATATTCATAATTATTTTACAATTATTTTCACAATTTTATATTCAGAGCTTTCATAGTTATGGATAGAATACAATTTTATACTTTATAATTATAGAATATACATTTTAATTTCGAGTACTAAGGGTTAAAAGTTACGTTGTAGTTATTGGAAATACTTAATGCATAAATTTGAAATTACATTATGAGCATTACATTCAATTACACAGTTTCTCAACATATCTTTTTGTTGAAAGGGGTTCATATGATGGGAACCACTATGCTAGACAGTCACTGAGGTCTTTTCCTCAGTTGTTGTGCTGCTGATGTCCTTCTCTTTTGATCCAACTCACCACCTCCCTGGAACACATCCTGTGCTATGTCATTGTCTAATGTCCATCCTTCTTTGCTTGGAATTTTCACATTATCTGTGACTACCTAGGACCCAAAGATCCAACTAGCGCACTCAACACAGGTCCTAATCTCACCTAGGTCTCATAAATTATCATAAGTAAAGAAGCCTAAAGGAAATTCCCTAGGATTTCTCTTCTAGGAAACATGCTCATTTTAAACTTTGGCCTTTTAAAAACTAAACTCTTCTACTCCCCTATCCATTCTCTCCATCTACTCACCCCTAATACAATCTATTGTAGTATCCATTAGCAATTCTGAGAATTTCAGACAATGTGGAAAGGGTACCGTATCAGGCAACCAGAAAAATCCTTTAGGGAGGTTGGCCTTGTGGTGGCCACAGAATTATACCAGGCAGGCAGCCTCCTATTCTGAATTCACATATGGCTGAGTGTGAGTCCAGGAAGAATATTGGGGGCAGCCCAGTGTGATAAGCCCATGTCCGTAGCAATATCCAACCTCAGTTTCTGAGATTCAAGACATTATAGGCATTTGTGGGGATCTAGGATCGTAGAATTGGAACTGGAATGGACAGGCCATCAAATCCAATTTCCTCACTTTACAACTAATGAAACTGGGGCCCAGAGAAGTCAAACAACTAGTAAATGCTTGAGGCAGGATTTGAACTTCAGTCTTCCTGACTCCAAACCCAGTGTTCTATCCACTATTCCACAAAGCCACAAAGTAGGACTTGGTTCAGCCACTAAGGTCAACCCTGAGCTCAGGGATGTTAATTCATACTCTGAAGTACAGACACAGAATCTTAAAGCTAAAAGGGATCTCAAACAGCAATAAACTGAACCCGCATCTGAGTAGGAAGTAACATGGTACCGTGGATAGAGCGATGGATGTGGAGTAAGGAAGACTGGGCTTTAAATGCTACCTCAGACATTTGCTGCATGAATTTGCTGGGTAAATTACTCAACTCCTTGGTGCCTCAGTTTCCTCATCCTTAAGTCGAGGAGATTGGCCTTTCAGTTTCTTTCTACCTCTAAATCGACACTACTCTGATCCTCCACATTGACAAGGGGCAATTCTGCTTCTGCTCAAAGCCCTCTAGGGAGTAGGAATTGACTCCTTCTTCTACCAAGCTATGCCATTTTGGATAGGAAGCTATCTCTTCTGTATTTGTGTTTCCACAGTAGTCACTTTTAAAGATCTGTCACATCCACTTGGCAACTGGGTGGTGCACCAGATAGGGCACTGGACCTGCAGTGAGGAAGACCAGGGTTCAGATCTGGCCTCAGACCCTTACTTGCTTTGTGACCCTTGACAAGTCACCTAACTTCTCTCTTACTCGGTTTCCTCATGAGTAAAATGAGGTGAAAAGAATAGTTCCTACCTCCCAAGGTTGATGTAAGAATAAAATGAGTTTAAATGTATAAACTGCTTTTCAAAACTTAAAGAGAAATATAAATGCTAATTTATTATTATTATCATCATTTCTAATAAATTGTTGTATTTATAACAAGAATGATTGTTATTTGTTATCCACTTCTACCTTGTTGGATTCTCATAAGGGAGAAAGGGGAGGGAGGACTATCTTCAATTTATTAATGGAAAAACTAAGGGACAGAGAAGTTAACCAGGACTAGAGTCGGGATCTTTATTGCTGTACCTGTTAGATCAGAATGCTTCTCCAGCAAGAGAACCAATGTCACACTGATTCTGAGAATTCATTTTGTTTTGTGAGTCTTCTTCAACCCAGAAACATAATTGGTAATGTCAGGTTTCTAATGGCTTTTCATTCGTCCTGCAGAGTTGATCCTTTCCAGAGAGAACTATAGAGAAACATTTGATGGCACGAAAACAAGGCTCAAGGCAGAATGAAACATGACTGAAAACATCTCGATACTCCTGGAGAGACGTGTAACCTTCACAGAGGTCAACCAGTTTTGAACTAATTTTATGACTTTAGACAAATCCCATAACTTTGTAGAATCTCAGTTTCCTCGTCTGTCCATATGTTTGGACTAGGTGCAGCATACTGTGAGGGAAAAGAACCTTGAATTTGTAGTCCAAGAACCTGAATTCAAATTAGTTTGTTACTTACAAGCTATGTCAAGACCCAAGCTCTTTTGTTCTCTATCTCTCATCCACCCCTCAATCAACAAGCATTTATTGTCAGCCAGCAGAGAGGTACTGTACTAGACTGTACAAAGAAAAAATGTAAACAGTCCCTACCCTCAAAGGGCTTCTAGGTGATTTCTAAGGGCCCTTCCAGGGGTATGTTGGTAAAAATTTAACAACTAGCTCTCTGGAAGGGGCTGTAAGAGACAGAGAGATGTAGGACAGATTATTAAATTTAATCTGCATTATTGACACTTTTTCTATCACCTTCTTAAGCCTAGTCAATCAACAAAACTATAAATCAAACCCTGATTGAAAGTGTTTGCTGTATTTCCAAGGTATAAATATTTATACTAAAAATTCAATGGGCTCTGTCCATTTGAGTTGACCCTACCACTCCCCTGGCCTTCCTTCTCTTAATTTATTTTCTTTGAAAGCTCTAACTCCAGAATCCTGTTATTTTTTCCAGAGAGTTTTGTCTCCTGGGATTTGAATAAATGGTATAGCTCAATGTTTACAACAAATATCTTGAAGTAAAAATCTCTTTGCCAGAGCTTGTTGGCATGTCCCTAGTGAAGGAAGAAACCACAGTGTCTCTACTGTAACTGGCATGAAGAGAGGACAGTGAAATCCATAAAGATCCAGACAATCTAAGACAAAATGAGCACTTTTCTTCATGACTTAGCTTAAAAAATACTATAGCCCTACCCCGCCCCGCCCCATCCCAAGACTGCAATGAGCTAATGAATCCATTTGGCTTTAGGTCGACATTCAAGTCCCATACGTGCCACCCAAGCCAGAGAGAGGTTTCTATCATTTACACACACACACTCATATTATGTTTATATAGCTAGATAACATAGATTATATGCATTATGTATATGCATATGTATTATATATAGATAACATGCAGATTATATGTATATAATACATATGTGTATATATAGATAAGAGAGTATGCATGTGACTATGCATACTTACACATACAATCTATATACATCATTAATCTCAAAGAACTCTCTAATAATGTAAGTTATAAATAAATTGCTGGTCTTCATTAATAGGAGTTTTCTTTTTTTTTTTAAAGCAGAATTAAGCCAAGCTCTTTTTTATTTTTAGTTTACAACACTTGGTTCTACATAATTTTGAGTTCCCGATTTTCTTCCCCCATTTCCCCCCTCCTCCCCAAGATGGCATGGAATCTGATATATCTTCTACATAGAACTTCAAGTTGAACTTATTTACACAATAGTCAAGTTGTAAAGAAGAATTATGTCCAATGGAGTGAATCATGAGAAAGGAGAAACAGAACCAAAAAAAAAGACCCAAAACAAAAACAAAAGAGAAAAAAAAGGGAAAAAAAGGTGAGCATAAATTGTGCCTCAATCTGCATTCAGACTCCATAGTTCTTTCTCTGGATGTAGATAGCATTCTCCATTGTGGGTCCTTTGGAGTTGTCTTTGCACTTTGTATTGCTAAGAAGAGCAAAGTCTATCAGGGTTAGTCATCACGGAATCCATATATCTGTGGTTGTGTATAATGTTCTCTTGGAGGTTTTTCCAGGTTATTATGAAGTCCGTATCATCCCCATTTCTTATAGCACAGTAGTATTCCATTACCTTCAGATACCACAACTTGTTCAGCCATTCCCCAGTTGTTGGGCATCACCTTGATTTCCAATTCTTTGCTACTACAAAAATTGCTGCTATAAATATTTTTGTACATATGGGTCCTTTTCCCACTTGTGTGATCTCTTTGGGATACAACCCTATAAATGGTATTGCTGGGTCAAAGGGTATGAACATTTTTATAGCCCTTTGGGCATAGTTTCAAATTGTTCTGCAGAATGGCTGGATCAGTTCACAACTCTACCAGCAATGTAACAATGAATAGGTTAATACTGTGCACCAATGAAATCACAGGTCTGAGCACACACACACAGATCTAAATAGATCACATATATATATATGTAGTTGTGTGCATATAAGTATATGACATGTAGATTATATATAATTGGGTATATATAAGTAGGCGACATATAGATTTTATATAGTCATGTGCATATAAGTAGATGACATATAGATTATATAGTTGTGTGTATTTAAATAGATGACATAGATTATGTATGTGTGTGGGTATATACAAGTATATAATCTATATATGCCATCTATATTTATACATATATGCAATATCTATTTATATATATATATATACAGACATATAGATTCTATTTTATATACATACATTTAATCTGTTTTATGTGTCCAAATCCATATATAGAAAAACATATAGATTCTATTTTACGCACATGCATTTAACCTCTATGTGTTATCTTTCTAAATCTTTCTTTTGTGTGTGTGTGTCCCCAGACTTGTGATTTCATTGGTGTCTAATTACAAAACCATGAAAGTCCTTCTGCCAATGAAGATGGGCAGTGCATCCACAACTTACCCTCCTTGATCATTGCTGCCTGAGGCACTGAGAGGTTAAGCAGCTTCCTCTGGGTCTCAGGGCCAGTGTGTGTTCGATTCCATGGGTCCTGACTCTAAGACTGGTCCTCTAGTCTTACAGATCTCTAAATCTATAAAATCACTTATATCCATAGGGCCCGTTGGTAGCTTTGGTCTTCACTGAACTTCCTTTCAGTTATTGAACCAATAAACATTAGAAGTTGTTAGTTGTCATTTGGGGATGTTAGCACATTATAAAAGGCGATAAATTGCTACATCTTTACTCTCTCGTTCTCTGGGCTCCATCGTACTACATTTTTACAACCCTTTTGATAGCTCTTAACGTTTATTTGTTCAATGAGCATACCACGAGGATGCTAAATAGAAGGTTAGGGCAGCCACAAATGGTCTGAATGCTCCTTCTTCCTTGGACACAAGCTCAGTGGTCCCCACTATCCTCTAGTCTGTACACTCAGTGTCTACCATGTGAAGGAGGGTGTAGGTGGTTTGGGTGTCATTTAAGGAAGAGAAATAAGAAGACTGGGTAGTTTTTAACCCTAGGCACGAAAATTTTAGGCAAATCTATTTGAAGTACCTAGAGTCCTCTAGTGAAGAAGCAGAATAACTTACAACCTCTCTCTCATGTCTCTTCCCCACCAGCCCAGTTCAAACATTGTTGCTATTGGTAACTTGAGAAGTGTTCCTCTTTTAACCCCTTCCTAGACCACCATTGCTAATACTTGTTAAGTTTTCACTCCACATCCCACATTATTCTTGCTACCTTCTTAACCCCCAACTACCACTGCTGGTCCTAGCTACTTTCCCATCCCGTTCCTTAAACTAGCATTAAAACATCATTTATTCAGACATGGGTGGTAACCTTAGGGCAAAACAACATTTATTCAGACAGTTTTTTGCTTTTTTTTTGTCAGGGCAGTTGGGGTTAAGTGACTTGCCCAAGGTCACACAGCTAGTACGTGTATCAAGTGTCTGAGGCCGGACTTGAACTCAGGTCCTCCTGACTCCAGGGCTGATGCTCTACTCACTGTGCCACCTAGCTGCCCCAAGCCTCTTCATTTAAAAAAGAGGAAACTAGGTCTCAAAAAGTTTATCACTTGCCCAGACTCACATAGGTACTTTTGGGAGAGCTGGGATTTGAACTGAGGATCTCTGAATCTAAATCCAATGTCCTTTCCATTATAACACATTGCCTCCCCAACTTCCCCTTCTAACACTAATTATCTTCTCACCCCAGTTCCTAGACTACCAGTAATGATAGTTGCTTCCTCAACCCATTTCCCAAAATACAATTACTATCACTAGGTTTTCTCTCACTCCAGGCCCCACACTGTTGACACCAGCTGCCGCCATAGCTCCTGTATGAGTCTACCACCGTTGATGCTGGTGGCTGATTGTTAAGGACACTGAGGTTTGAATGTCCCTCAGATATAGAGCTTCTTGGATAAAGAGCTAATCAGCAAAGAGGAGGAAATCATCCATGTAATACCTACTTTGTAAAACTCTAGCCTCTGGCACTGCCAATCTCCCCTTTTCATCAGCAATAAAATTCACCCAAAGACCTTTTTTTATCATGTCTTGCTGGAATAGATTTTAAAAAAATCGGGTAGATTTATTTTCATACATTTGCAATGAGTTGCCAATCTCTTATTCCTAACTGAAATATGGTTTGGACTATTTCATCTCATTTGTGATACTGCTCCCTTTGTGTGTCTGAATGACAAATAGCTGATATGTGGACTAGTGTATGGGGAACATCAGTTTACTGTACCACAACATTTTCAGTCATCAATGTGAATCAGTTGGGCATGATGCACAATCTATCTCAGTTATAATAGGGTGAAGAGAAGTTCTGCTTGAGCACAAGAGAATTGTATTCTGGTTTAGTTTGACCTTTGACCTTTCATGGACTATTGTATTTATGTTCTTTGCTCATGGGTTCACATCAATCTGGAAGATAAGCATCAGTACTGCTCCATTTGGAGTGCAGCGCTAATGATGTAAAAGCCCTGAGTGTGATGCCCCCCTCCCCAAGATCGATTTATCTACGCTCTTTTTGCATGGCCAGGGTCATCCTTAACTCTTTCTCCCCCATTTTTCCTCCTCTCATATCCAAACAGTTGCCAAGTGCTATAGAAGCCTACTCCACAAAATCTCTTCCATCTTCCCCTTCTCTCCACCCACAAGACCATCACCCTAGATTCATCTTGCTTAGCCTATGAAATAACCCACTAGTTGGTCTCCCTCCTTCCAATTCCTCCTCTCTCCAATCTATCTTCCATATAGCTACAAAACTGATATCCTAAGGCATAAGTTTGACTGTGCTTTGGACTTTGCTTTGATCCTTTACTCAAAAACCTAAAAAAGAGAACTTACTCAAAATCCTGTTCTATACTACCTTTAGGATCAAGTGCAAATGCCTCTGTTTGACAACCTGACTCCAACCTAACTTTCTAGATGATTTCATATTACTCTTCTTTACACAATCTACCTCACGGCCCAACTGGCCTATTTGTTGTTCCCTGTACATGAGAGTCTCCCTACACCCAACATTGTTTGTTTTTACTTTACATGTATTTTTAGTATCTGTGTATGTTGTATCCTCAAGGAATACAAGCTTCTTGCAGGCAAGGAGGATTTTATTCTTGTCTTTGTATCCATGATGCCTACACATGGTACATAGCAGGTGCTTAATAAATGCTCTTTGAAATGAATTATAACTGTAATATCTGGACAGTAATCTTCCAAATGTTATTGGCCAAAAAGGAAGTGAAAGAATATCAAGCATTTATTAAGAATATACTAAGCTATACCAAAAAATGAAACCATCCCTACTCAAAAAAATTTATATTCTATTAGGATTTTGGCCCTGGAGTGATGATATTGGGTCAGAAATACCTACAGATAGACAAAATCAGAAAACAGACAAAGTTTCTCTTTGTTGCTCATCTCTTGCTAACAGTACTCCCTCCTCTTCTTGGTTGCCCCTTCTCCCTTGATTCTGTCTGTCTAACACATCATACGGTGATCACAGATGTGTTACTTCAGGTGCTTCCATCAAGATGCCTTACAAGGCCTGGGCCAGACTTGCTAAGGAGAACATTACTGACTCATCCGTCAAAGGTGAATAAATTCAGAGCCTGTAGTGATCCTTTACTGGTCCCAAAGGCCTGACCCAATGGGTTAGCAGGATAGAATACTGCAGGAATGTTGCTAAGGGTAAGTGAGGCTCAACAATGAAATAAAGTAACATTTAAATAGCTCAAAGCAATTACTTTGAAGGAGTTCAGCAGGGACATTTTGAATAGTCCCACTGAGATTATTTTAAAGATATAAATCTAAATTCATTCCTATAATACTCAATGGTTTGCTTAATGCTGGTACAAATGTCTCACAAGCTAAATCCTCCATGCCTGGATGAGGACATCACATCATCTGGAAGAAATGGGCATTTCCTGAAGCTCTCTTGATGGATTTAGTACTCCAGAAGGAGCTATATTTCGCAAGGCCTCCAAGACTTGCCCCCCGTGGTCCAGTAAAAGATTAAGCTTGCCTCATTGGTAGGAAGGGGATTTTTTAAAAAACAGATTTACTTGAAATGTGTATAATAAGGCATTCTGATTAGTCCCAGGTGGATAAGAGAAACAAAGAGGATTGAAATTTCAATGCCAAAAATATTTTCTGAAAATTGCTACCTTCTACTGTCAGGATGCACTTGGACAATATGCAAATTAGGTTTAGCAATTGTACAGTAATTATGCTTTCCTTAATGTTTCCACAACAGCCCTGGTTTTGCCTAACTTCAATATTTCAGCCCCATAATGGTCCCTTTGAACTGTGAGAGCCCATTAAATCTAGAAAAGTAAGGCTATGGACAATCAAATTAAGATAACACCGGGAGAATTTACTTTGAGTTGCCAATTCGTTTCAGCAGGCTTTTTGTAAGAAGGGAGAGGAATAGAGAGACAGCAATGTGTGTTCACAAGAACTCAGGTAAGCTTTCCATCTCCAGGTGGGAAAAAAAGACAAAAAAGACTAGACTTTAAACATCTTGAAATGGAAATCCTCCTCATCCTGTTTTGTGTTTAAATATGCTTAGTTAAAGCTGCTTTTGTGACAATATACCCTGGGAAGAATTTCAAATATTTTCTCTAGTGAGCATAAGGGTTGCTGTTCTTGTGAATGTGCCATGGATGATGAAAAATCCAAACAAGAAGCCCCCTCACCCTCACCTTGTAGCTTTTCTGGCTTCCTTCGAGACTCAGTTTAAGTACTACCTTCTTAAAGAGGCCATTCCCGGTCTCCCTTCCTTTCCCACCCTAGTTCCTTCCCTCTGAGATTGTCTTCCACCTACTCTATCAATATCTTGGAAGTACATAGTTATTTCCATGTTTATCTCCACCAATAGATTGTAAGCTTCTTGAGGGCAAGAATCATGGTGTGTTTTACCTTCCTTTGTATTCCTAGAACTTAACACACAGTTCCTGGCCCAGTAAGCATTTAACAAATTGTGTTCTTCAGTCATGTCTGACTTTGCATGACCCCATAAGGTTTTCTTCACAAAGATACTAGAGTGCTTTGCCATTTCCTTTCCTAGTGTGCTCCCATTTCACAGATGAGAGCTGAGGTCAATAGAGGTTAAGTAACTTCCCCAGGGTCACGTAGCTAATAAGCATCTGAGGCCAGATTTGAACTTACATCTTTCTGATCCCAAGCCTGGTACTCTATCTACTGCATCACCTACCTGCTCCATTGCCTTTTTCCTCCCAAAACTTTAGTCTAGGGGTTTCGAGATTCAGGCAGTAACATAGTTATTGTTGTGATTGGGTCGTTTTCAGTCACATCCAAGTCTTCGTGACCCTATTTGGGGTTTTCTCAGCAAAGATACTAGAGTGGCTTGCCATTTTTTTTCCAGTTCATTTTGCAGATGAGAAAACTGAGGCAAATAGGGTTAAGTGACTCGCTCAGGGTCACACAGTTAATAAGTATCTGAAGCCAGATTTGAACTCAGGAGAAAATAAGTCTTCCTAACTCCAGGCCCAGCATTCTCTCCTGTGCCACCTGACTGACCCATAAATGCTTGTGGACTAACTGACTGATAGACAATACAGTTAATTCATAAAAATGTGTTAATACAGGGTGTCCCAAAAATCTTGGTGTGAGATATTCTGTATTTGAAATTCTTTCAATTTTGCTCATCTTCAGGCCAGCCCTTTCCTTTGGCCTCAGCACAGTGCCCTGAGGCTTTTGAGATGGATCTTCTGGATCAATTCAGTTTTTCTCTCTCTACCCAGACTGCTCCACTACGCCCTTTCTGTAGGAATCTGCTTATAGTAAGACTTACTTTTCCAAATGGGACATTTAAAAGACCATAACATGGATAATACCCAATATCAGTTATCCCTAGTGATCAGAGGAAGCAAGAGAAAGATCATAGCTCAAATGCCTGCTCACCCACCCCACCCCCCTTTTTTGCTTTGTGTCCTAATTAACATGTATTATTTTAATGAACTTCTCCCCAGGATCCCTTTGCTATTGGATGCCAGCCCACTCTGTGACCTTGTTTTGAAATTCTCTGCGACCTGACCTGTGTCAGAATAACATAAAGGAGAAGGGGGTGGTGAGGGGGAATTCTTTTGCTCAACTCTGTTTTTTCCCTGGGGGATTTCACCATGCTCACTGATTGTTCATAATAGAACCAAAGAGGCCCTCATCCTGACAGCAGGGATGTGAGAAAACCTTCTCTCTGTTTTTTCTTTGAAGGTGAAGGTGAAGGTTAACCCCATGGATGCTTCAAGTACTTGCCATTCCCGAGAGCTAGAGACCTGAGCTCTAAGGGTTGCTATATAATTGAAATCAGGTGGCAGACTTGATTGTTTTACTTACCAGGTATTTGTATATGTGCATAGCAGCCCCTCTGGGCTACTTTTTTCCATCTCCCATTTCAGCTGGCTCACTGGGTCCCCAGAGTACGTACAAAGATGGTCATTCTGCTGGACTTATGGTTGGTTGTTGTCCTTCATTCTCGAAGTGGACCAAAATGACATCATTACGCTTGAGTCAAAATTCAATGCTTCCAACTGTGGCTGATGAGGCCAATACAAACTCGGAACGCTGTACCACAGGTCGGGTACAAATAGTCCATGCAAACATTTGAGATGGACAGTCTAAACTTGTGGGAAGATCACAGGACACTGAGTGGACAACCAGATCCTAGTGTAACCTCTGTCCAAATCTGTGGGACAACAACTGGCAAAGACTTTAGAGAAGAGGGGCCCTTCTTGCCTCCCCCAGCTCTACCACCCCACATCCTCCTCCCAAATTCCTTTGTATTTATTTAATGTCTCAGTGCTGAGGACAACTCTCAAAGACTCTAAGTATGTGACAAAACAATTGCTGATTTGCTCTGATAAACTGAGGTGCCATCTGAATGTGTTGGCAAATTTTTAACAACCAGATGTCCAAAAAAAAAGCATATCCACAACACACTTTTACGTTTGATCTGCATATTGACATTTTCTCCATTACTTTCTAAAATCTGGAAATCAACACAAGAATAAATCGAGCCCTGATTTGTAACAGTCCATCTGCATATCCCAGTCTCCCACCAAAGCACACAGTATATGTGAGGAAAGAGTAAGGGATATACTTAGAGAAACCTAGCTTAGAGGTGTGAGTGCAGAAACCCCAGTGCTATGAGTAACTCACAGATCTTAACTAAGGATTTTAATGTCCTTGAGCCCTTCAGCAACGATATACAGGACACAAAGGCACTCCTCTGTTAGCCTCCTCTTCTGGAGGAAGAATTTTCTCTACTTTCCTGCTGGGCAGTCACCCCTCTTCTTCTTTCTGGTTGACGAAGCTCTTTTTGTTCATAACCACTCTTAATAGGGCACTGAGAAAAAGTTTTTAAAAAGTCCTCGCCTGTAGCCTGCTGGATATTTGGTACATTGCATTTGTCCTTTGTTTTTGAAGAAGAAATCAGGGAAATGATGAGATGACTTGCAGTTGACTTTGATTTGAGTGGGGGAGGGCTATGCAAGGTCATTAGCCTCACTTTCTCTTCCAGAGCTATCTGGATCCAATGACCAGATATTCATCGGGATGACTGAAGATGATCCAGGATGCAATGAGAGATCGTGGCCCTTTTTGGCTGAGGCCTTTTCATATACTCACTTAGAGTGAGGTAACGGCGCATTCAGTCAATAGGCCTCTTTAAGAAGTGAGTCAAGGAATGGCTCCTTTAATTAGAAAAAAAGAAAAAAATCAAGCTGGGGAGGGGGAAGTTCCTCAGGGTTGCTGTTCCAAAAAGAAACAGTTACCATTGACATTCACTGTAAGCCAGCAGGGCCCAAAACACGCCATTAAGTGGAGCTGGGGCAGGGACCTATTGTGGTCCAATCCGTGAGCTTCAGAGTGAACTGGGTTTAAGGTTTTGTGAAGAAAGAAAGAAAGAAAGAAAGAAAGAAAGAAAGAAAGAAAGAAAGAAAGAAAGAAAGAAAGAAAGAAAGAAAGAAAGAAAGAAAGAAAGAAAGAAAGGAAGGAAGGAAGGAAGGAAAGAGAGGGAGGGAGGGAGGAAGGAAGGAAGGAAGGAAGGAAGGAAGGAAGGAAGGAAGGAAGGAAGGAAGGAAGGAAGGAAGGAAGGAAGGAAGGAAGAAAAAGAAAAATCTAGCCAGTAAACCCACATTATACATAGTCAGATGACTCCCAAGTCTATATAACCAGTCCTAATCTCTTTCCTGAGCTTCAGTTGCACAGTATCAACAGCAAATGGAACTTCTCTTAGCACAGATACTGGCACATCGCTAGGAATTCATTTTTTTTTCCATTCATCTTCAGCTAGATGCTGATAGGCATTGCAAATTCAATGTGTCTGCAAGAGAGCTCATTGTGTTTGCCAAGAAAACTATCTCTTCTTCACATTTCCCTGTTTACATTGAGGACACCAATAGCCCTTCAGTTACCCAGATTCCCAATCTCAGAATCATCCTTTGCTCCCATACTATTGATTTGCAAGTCTAGTAAATTCAACCTCCACAACATCTCTCACTTCAGTTCCATTCTCTCTACTCACACAGTTACTGAGTTCAGGCCCCTGACCCTCTCTCTTGGGTTACTAGAATAAACACTTACTTGGTTTCTCTGCTTCCAATTTGTCCTCCCAAATCCACCCTTAATACGGCTTCCAAATTGATGTTCCTAAAATATAGCTCAAACTACACTCTCTTACTCAAAAATCTTCTGTAGCTACCTATTGTCTTTAGGATGAAATACAAAATCTTCAGGCTGGCATTTATGTCTGTACAATCTGGCTCTCACTTGTCTTTCCGAGGATATTTCCTATTATTTCCCTTTCCAAAATCTCTGCTCTAGTCAAACTGGGTTAATATCTATCCCTTATATATAACATTTACACAAGTTGTCTGCCATGCCTGGAATGCATTCTGTCTCCCGGAATCTCCATTTTCCTTCAAAGCACAACTCAAATTCTACCTGCAAATAAGACCCTTCCTGACCTCCCCGCCTGTCAATTCCCTTCTAACTCTTTAATTATTTTTATTACTTTTGTAAATAGATGGCATTTATTGCTTATTTGTGTTCATATTGTATTTCCTCCCCACTCTCACCAGCACATCCTTAGACCGTAAGCTACTTGAGGACAGAGATTATTTTGATTTTTGACTTTGTAATCCCCAATGCCTTAGCACAGTTCATAAAAGCTCATAACAGATATTTAATAATCTTTTGATGAATTAAATTTAATTGAGTTATGTGGCTAGTGAGTAATGACAGTACCAGACTAAGCTCTCTGTAGGTAAATGTTATTAAAACTCTAAGAGTTTTTCTTGCAGGCAATCACTAAGAAAACACCAAGACCCAAATTAAAAGCACTGAGGACTGTAGTTAAGGTTAAGAAAAAAGTATTGAGACTGCATTAATAGAGAAGTAAAGTGTCATTTGGAAATGTCATCTAAGCTTATTAACTCAATGACAGCAATATAACTTCAAAAAAAAAGTACTTGAATGAGGGGTTAGGAGACATTGGGTTCTGATCCTAGCTCTGCAACTAACTAGATGTATGACCATGGATCAGTCACTTTACTCCTCTAAACCTTAGTTGCTTCATCTGTAAAATGAGGAGCAGAATACATAGGAGCATAAGATCACTCTTCTCCCAAAATGTGAAGGGCTGGCATGTGGATGAAGGATCAGGCTTATGCTTCAGGCAGCCAGTCAGTCGATTTATTATATAGTGGCATTTATTTTTATTTATTATTTGTGTCAATTGAAATTAATATATATTATGGAAACAGAAATATATTTTTCTATTATATAAATTGATTTATATTAATATTGTAATAGGCATTTTGGAGAAGGAAATGGCAAACCACTCCAGTATCTTTGCCAAGAAAATTCCAAATAGGTCAGACGCCACTAAAACGACTGAACAACAAATAGGCATTTGTTTTACCACCTCAGGGAGAAGAGAGGGGAAGGAGGGAAGGATAGAATTTGCAACTCAAAACTATGTACTATAAAATCTGATTTATCAGATAAATATTTCCAGCTTCCTAAAAACACAGGCTTGACTAAAGATACTTTGTTTTATGGTTCTTCAGTAATGAATGCTAGGGCTTGAATAATAGTGCTCAGTCTGGAAGAGTCTTCTATAGAAATTACAAGGAAGCTGGATTACAACTGCTACACTATTTCAGAGTGGAGTTTGGGCCTCAAGCTTTTTCCCTTTGCAAAGTATAATCCTTTATATTTGGGGGCCCCTCGACAATCTAGTTCTAGGATTTAACAGAAATTCTCTTTTTTTACTGATGAGTTCTTAAAAGACTCATCAAATCAAAGGATTCAATAGGCAAATAAATATGCAAATAAACATATTTCCTCTTAAGTGCTCTGTTGATGAGAATATATTCCAAGATTATTTGGGAAGTATGCAATGTCTCTAATTCTCAATATTAACTAGATGTGGAAGGCCATAAGTCATGAACTGAATGACTGTGGATACAGAAGCCTTTAGCAGATGTTATCTGAGAACTACAGTGTTTTAGAAAAGATATTGGACTGGGAGTCAGATCTTTAATTTTTTCTTGTTTTACTCCCCCAATCTTCACTCCCAAGGGTAGGCTGGGTCCCCAGAGAGTAACAGAGGACTACTCCCCTCAAGATTCTAGTGGTAAGCCTGATATAAATGGGAATTGTATTACTATTGCTTACAAGCCCCCATCACCGGTATGCTTTCCATTTTTCATCCACATGACTTAATTAGCATTTAGAAAGGGTATTTGCTAAGCAAATATACATAAGTTCTTTTAGAATGTCTCCCCAAACCAGCAGTACACTCTGCCTTTAAACACACAAAGTCGATGGGGAGAACGGACCCAGACTCAGAGAGAATACGTGGCCAAAGGGTAAGTACTGAGCTTTGTTGTTTCTCCCCTTTGAGGGAAATTCCCTTTAGGAATAGCTCTCTGCTGGGCTCCAGGCTTCCTTTCCTCCATATGTCCAGTTTATCTTCAGTTTGTCTCTTAGCCCCCAATCTACATGCTGCCCAACATTGCCATTGATTACTGTCACTCTCATAACACTCTTGCTGGCTACAGTGGCCACTGTTAACAACGCCTATGAAGAACACAAGATCTTTTTCTTTTAAGTAATATTGCTTTTCCCCCAATTACATGTAAAAACAATTTTAAACATTATTTTTTTAAGTTTTGAGTTCCAATTTCTATCCTGCCCTCCTTCCCCTCTCTTCTCTCTGAGACGGTAAAACAATCAATCTGATGTAGGTTATACACGTGAATCATGTAAAACATATTTCCATATTAGTCATTTTGGAACACGAGATGTTCTGGAGGTTTGGACTACATGGTGACTAAGATTTCTTCTACAGATCATCCCATTCTCATAAAAGAATGCAATCTCAGACAAGGATGTTGCAAAAGATAAATCCTTTTGCCACCTTCTACCCTGCTGCCCACCCCCAAGGCATTCTCCCCATTTCTATTCCCATTTCTGCCAGACCCTTCAGCTTTGATATCCAAATTTAATCCAGCATGGCCTCTGGTTTATTCTCACTGATCACTTCTTCCATACTCTCTATCCCCAGGAAGACCCCTCTTGCAAACCCAAGTGATTACCTTTAATCAGCTGTCTCTTCAGTCTTTTTCCTCGCCCCATCTCCATCCTGGCCCACCACCAGGGGTAAGAAATTCAAGCCTGGAAAATATACTTTTTCATTTCTGTGACTCTCTAGGAGTGATTATTCGTAGGTTATCTTTGTTTGTATAAAAGAAAATGGACTAGAACAAAATCTTATTCTGAAAGTTAAAGAAAAAAGGATTTTTCAATTCCCTTCTTTTTCATATAAAAAACACAAATGACTTTTAAAAACTTATATGTTGTGAAATGAATTTATCAACGTGGGTTCCCCTTCTAGATGCCAATTTCTTTGAAAGGGCACCCATGCAAATATCTAAGGGATGGCTATGAAACAATAAGACAGACTTTACTAAACAAACTAGAATTGCTTCATCCACATGAATGTTATTGACCTTTAAATCTTCAAAGGTCTTAGGGGGCTACACAGAATAGGTCGTGGTAGCAGTAGTAGAGACAATAATTAGGAATATTTTTGTGCCTGGAACTAGTGGGGTTGGAGTTCGCTTGGGATTGGAGGAAGGCGATGGAGCATAAGTTCATCCCAGGGCTTTGCAAGACTTTTCCCCTGAAAGTCTCTCTACTGGTGGCTATTGGGGAGTTGACAAGGGGAAGCTACCAACACACTTTAAATTTTGTTATCTTGGGACAAAGTTCTAGCTCCCTCATCTGAGTTAAGGACTGGCCATCTCCAGTCATCTTGACTTTTGTCTTGCCGCTGGACTCTGATGTCTCTGGAAGAGTCTGATAACTTTGCACAGCCCTGACCCGCTTACATCCAATTCACTCGCAAGTCAAGACATCACTCTCCTGATGTCATTGGTACTCTTTGGAAATAAAAGATGAACAACAATGATAATAATAGCTAATACATCAATGGGGAGCTAGGAAGCTCAGTGGATAGAGCCCAGGCCTGGAGTCAAGGAGACCTGAGTCCAAATCTGGCCCCAAACACTCCCTAGTTGTATGACTATGGGGAAGCCACTCAACCTGTTTGTCTAATCTACTGGAGAAGGAAATGGCAAACCACTTCAGTATCTTTGTCAAGAAATCCCCATATAAATAATAACAACAGGAGAGACAGACAGACAGACAGAGACAGAGAGACAGAGACAGAGAAAGACAAAGAGAGAGGGGCGGGAGGGAGGGAAGGAGAGAGAGAACTTTCCAAAGTGGTGTATTCTGCTTTCCTTTGACCTTCACAACAATTTCGAGAGGTAGGTATGTAAACGTTATTATCTCTGTTTCCTGATGAGCAAACTGAGGCTCAGAACGTTGATGTGGCTTGCCTAAAAACATACACGTAAAAAGTAGATACAAGTGACTTGTATTCAAAGGTCTTTTGACTTGAAAATCCATGTTTTTTTTTTCTTTACCTTGACAGAGATTACATAAAATAAGACTATTCATGCATCCAAGTGATGGGAACAAAGTGCTAGGTGGGAAACATTGGCTATCTGGACTAAGATGGGTGTGACAGATGCTTGTAAGGTATCTAATTTTTAATACAGATATAGGCTATACATATGAATCATGCAAAACATATTTCCATATTAGTCATTTTGGACCATGAGATATTCTGGAGGGTTGGACTATATCTTGCCTAAGATTTCTTCTAGAGATCATCCCATTCTCATAAAAGAATGCAATCTTAGGCAAGGATGTTTCATGTAATTTTTAATGTAGAGATAAAGAGGTCTTCAATTACTTGAAGATAGGGAAAGAGATATTAGAATCCTTCTGTTTTGGCCCTTAGGCATAACTGGGACTGATGACTGATACTTCCAAAGAGATGAATTTCATCTTGGCAATTGGAGAAATTTCGTAACAATTAGAACTATGGAAAAGTGGGGTGGATTGGCTCAGGAAGCAATGAGATGTTCTTTGATGGAATACTTAAGGTAGACATTGGATGTTGTGAGCTTGCAGAGACTGTAGGTAGAGCACTGGACTCGGAGTCAAGAAGACCTGATTTCAAATCTTGCCTTATCTGGGGCTTAATTAAGAGCAAATGGGGCACAATGGATAGAGAGCTGCATTCGGAGTCAAAAGGACCTAAGCTCAAACCTTACCTCGGATACATACTAGCTATGCATGTAATCCTGGGCAAGGAGCTTAACCTTTGTGTACCTCCGTTTTGTCAGCTCTAAAATAGGGATGACAATAGGTCCTATCTCTCAGAGTGGTTGTAAGGATAAAATGCTATTGGTAAAGTTCTCTGCAAACATGTAAGTACTGTTGGTTGAAAATTAACTCCAAACCTGAAACAGTTTTAGAAAAATTTTTTTCAGGTCATTTGGCAGAGGAAAGAGCCAGAAAAAGATATAGCTTCCTCTCAATCTTTGTGAAGGTACGTTATGTAGAGTTTAGATAAGAACCACACACAGGAAGTAAGGCAATTTCCAGAGAAAAGCAGTATGAGATATCTATTTACAAGTAAGCAAAAACATTCAAAGTCCCAAATTCTGAAATCAATCACAGTCATAAGTGGAGGAATAAAGTGTCTTTAAATGAAGTAACAGGGTAGAAAACATGCCTCCTTAGGATATGTCCTATCAGTGCAGAGCACGATAGATTTCCCAACGAGGAGATTTGTGAAAAACATTTTTATACTTTAAGAAGAGAGGGGGAGGAGGTAGTATGAGGCAGCAATACCTGATAATTACACTCTTTGCCCTTGCCAATCTGGGCAAGGAAAACCATTCTGGAAAAAAAATCATTCTGGCTGCTTTGCCCTTCATGCCATGAATCCCAGTGGAAAGGGGCAGATGCAACTGTTAGAATAACAGTTAGAAGCTGAGATGCAACTCAAGCTAGGTTCCAATACAAGGTCAAATCTCAGGGTGGGGGGACTTAGGATATGGTTCAGCTCAGTCTAATCAAGAGTAAATGTCTTAAGGGTATGAAGGTAAGGATATTACTGAAATTTTGACATTACTAGGATCACGTAAAAGAGAGGCAAGTAACATTACATTTGCTACTGACAATTTTTTGTCATTATATCAATAACTATATTAACAATTTTTGTCAAAACTAAGTTGGGGAATCCAAACACAAGCTTTTCTTGGAGCCAAAACAAGACCTAGGTGGCATCTAGCATTCCCTGCAGGTATCTGGCTTCCCTAGCATCTTAGAGGGCAGCCTGACCTCTAGCGCAAGCTTTGGGTTAAATAATTTTCTAGCCACATCAAGTCAGGTTCAAACAATATTAATAAATAATAAGATGTTTTTCCTATAGTACTATATAAATGCAGGCTATTACTATTGTCAGCTGTGTAATACTGGGCAAGTCTCTTAAACATTCTTAGCTTCTGCTTCCTCATCCATAAAATTGGGGTACTAACACCATCTGTCTCTCAGGGTTATTTTGAGGATAAAAGGAGATAACATATGATAGCCCTTTATACAAATGCTAATTATTAAATGATTTTAGAGGGCCATGAATAGTTTGAACTAGTTAGCCCCTGAGATCCTTCCTACCTGAGATTCTGTGCTTCTGGAAAATAAACTT
>CM053624.1:344684697-344700839 GCA_028646595.1 Phalanger gymnotis
AGAAAGAATGAAGAAAAGAAGAAAGGAAGGACAGAAAGAAGGAAGGAAGGAAGGAAGGAAGGAAGGAAGGAAGGAAGGAAGGAAGGAAGGAAGGAAGGAAGGAAGGGAGGGAGGGAGGGAGGGAGAAAGGGAGAGAAAAAGGAAGAGGAGGAAGGGAGGGAAAGAGGAAGGAAGAAGGAAGGCAGGGAGGGAAAAGAGGAAGAGAGGGAGGGAGGGAAGAAGAAGAGAAGAGAAGAGAAGAGAAGAGAAGAGAAGAGAAGAGAAGAGAAGAGAAGAGAAGAGAAGAGAAGAGAAGAGAAGAGAAGAGAAAAGAAAAGAAAGGAAAAGAAGAGAAGCCAGGAACATGTGGTTAATTTAGAGGCAAGAGGTGCTATCTCGGTAAATAATGAATGTCTAGGTTGGAAGGGAGTCAGGAAAGGAGATAGTGAAATTGTAATGCTTTGTGGTTTTCATATACTGGGTTCCAATGGAACATGCGAAGAAACTAAGATCATGATAAACACAGCAATGAATTTGTCGCTGATGCTGCCTCACATTTCTATCACATTTTAGTCTTTTTAAAGCCCTGTTAGGTTCATTATCCTCTCCAATCCTTCCTATAACCCTCTGGGAAAGGGAGGATAGTTGTTCATATTTGTTTTATAGAGAAGGAGATGGATACAGAGCAGATAGCCAGCCTAGCTGGGATAGAGGCGACATAGAAGATTAACAAATTCATTCATGAATATGTTTTGTGCATGTAAATACAGGAGAGATCTCTGATTTGGGACAGTGTGGAACTCCACCAATGCAGATAGCCCAAGGGAGCAGCATAGTACAGTAAAAAGATGATGAGTCCTGGAGATCATGGTTCAAATCTTGCCTCTGTTAATTACTACCTGTGTGACCCTGAGCAAGTTACTTGACTTGTCTGTAAAGTGGAGGATAGTGATAAACGATATGGCTTCAGAGTTCCCTTCTAGTTCCGTATCTATGAAGTATGACCCATCCCTGACTTCAGCTGAGTCCTAGGGAGTTACTTAAAGCCAAGTTAAGTGCCTTGCTAAGGGTCACACACCTAGCAATTTTCAGAGGTATTCTTTGAACCCAAGTATTGCTGACCTCACTACACCATGTTGTTGCCCTCTACTTTACGTCCTGGGATAAAATAAGCAGTTAGTATTTTATATACTATTTTGTTGCGTCAATAAAATTTATCATTTTGCAGATGGCAAAACTGAGGCCAGGAGAAGTTCAGTGACATGTCGAAGGTCATCTAGCTAATTGGCATCAATCCAGAGCCTAGGTCTGCTGGGCATAATGTTGTTTGGGAACTGAAAAAAAAGCCTTAAAGTGGGAATTAAAAAGGAGGGCAAGGTGAATTGCTTTCCTGAAGCTGCAAAGCTCTTTTACTAGTTACAAGTTTCCCATGAAGGCAGTAGCCCATCTTTTAAATGCAAACATCTTGCCACTTGTTACATGTCAGCCAACATTTATTAAATGCCCACTATGTGCTAGGTCCTTTGCTAAGCACTGATGTGGAACACGACTACCTCTGGAGAACTGAAGATGACTATAACCCCAAGGCTGTGGAAAAGTTCATAGTAGGTGTGAACAGATGGTGGATATGAATACATACCCAACAAAACAGGACTAAGGGTTGCCATCAAAGAATTGCATGATGGGAAGAGAGGATGGAATGGTGATAATAAGCATTTATTATGCACTAAGTGCCGTGCTAAATACTGAGCGGTCCCAGTTCTCAACGAGCGGGCATCCTAATGGGGAGAAATAGGCCCATATGAGTATTTCAAAAACATATACAAAATTAATGGGTCTTTATTCATTTGAAGGGGACCTCGGTAGGGTGCCCTTGCACCTGGTTGGGCAGAGGGGGTAACAAAGGTTCATGAAAAGAGTAGTAATGGAACTGAGTCTCAAAGAAAACCATGTATTCCAAGTAGTAGAAGTGAGGAAGGAATGTATTCCAGGCATAAGGAAAAGCTAGGGCAAAAGCATAGGGATGGGAAATGGAGCGTTATGTCTGTGGAACAATGACTAGGCCAATATGGATGGAACACAGAGCGCCGAAAAGGAAATAAAGCATAAGGTTACTGGGAAGGCAGGAAGGCAGCAAGCTGTAAATAGCCTTAGATGCCAAACATAGGATTATATTTGACCCTAGAGTCGATAACAAGCCCCTAGATTGGGAACAAGCCAGTAGGTGGGAAGAGAGTGATGCAATCAGATTTATATTTTTGTTTGGTTGGTTCATTTTGGGAAGGGGAATGGAGTTGGGGCTGGATCTCCCCATCTCACCCAGGCTGGTAATGCAGCAGCCACTCATAGCCTGATCCCACTGCTGATCTGCACAGATGCTTTGACCTGTTATGTTTCTTACCCAGGTCTGTTTGCTCCTCCTCAACTGTCACCTTCCTCCCCAGCCCCACCCCCAGGGGCTTACCATATTTGATACAAGACCAAGTATGGACACCAGATTAGCTTTAGCCAAACTATAACTCAGAAATCTGCAGTTCGAGCAATCCACCAGCCTTAGTTTCCCCACATGCAGAGCCTACTGGCATTTGCCACCACATGGACCACATCTAGGGGCAGTTAGGTGGCACAGTGGATAGAATGCTGAGTCTAGAATCAGGAAGACCTGAGTTCGAATATGATTTCAGACACTTAAGCTGTGTGACCCTGGACAAGTCATTTCACCCTGTTTGCCTCAGTTTCCTCATGTCTAAAATGAGCTAGAGAAGTAAATGGCAAACTACTCCAGTATCTTTGCCAAGAAAACCCCAAATGGGGTCCTGAAGAGTTGGACACCACTGAAATGACTGAACACCAACAAAGGATATATCTGTCCTTTAGGAAAATATCTTTGGCCACTAAGTGGAGGATGGATTGGAATGAGGCAAGAAAAACTATAAAGGAGACTATAATAGTAGTCTAGTCAATAAGTGATGAAGGCTTGAAATAAGGTCGTGACTGTGTAGGGGGAATAGAGGGGACATATGCAAGAGATGTAGGCAGAGAAATGAGGGTATTTGGCAATTGACTGATTATGTGGATGAGGAAAAGTGAGAAAGTAAAGGATGACAGCAAGGGGGTAAACCTGGGTAAATGGTGCCCATCACAGTAACAAGGAAGACTAAAAGATGGGGTAGCTGTGAGAGAGAGATTTTAGTAAAACCGCAATATTCCAATTTTGTATATGGAGAGTTTGAGATGCTTATGGGATATCTAGTTTATACTTCTAACATGTATTTGATGATGTAGTACTAGAGGTCAAAAGAGAGACTAGGACTGGATATATAGATCTGGTAGCCATATGCACACAGATGATACTTGAACCCATGTGAATTGTTTAGGTCACAAAAAGAGACAGCGTGTGGAGAAAAGAGAAGAGGGCCCAGGACAGAGTCCTGGGGGACACCCACAGTTAACAGGCATGAAATGAGTGATTATCCAGTAAAAAGAGGCTGAAGAGAAAAAGTCAAAGAGGTAGGAAAGAAACCAAGAGAACTCAATGCCCAAAATCCCAGAGAAGGGAGAGCATCCAGGACGACAGGGTGGTCAGCAGTGATGAGGACTCAGAAAAGGCCATTAGAATGGGTAGTGAGGAGATAATTAGAGAGACCACTCTCTGTTAAATAATAAAAGTTAGAAGCCAGATTGCAGTGAGACTAAATGAAGTCCCAATTATATGTAGCTATTTTAAGCGTTTGAAAACAGGTGTAGCTAACAAGGATGATAGGATCAAGTGAGGATTATTTTGTTTTAAGTATGGAAGAAACTGGCACATGTTTGTAGGCATCAAGGAAGGAATCGATAGATAAAAAAGATTGAAGATTAGAGAACCAAAGGGTAGATTGTTGGAAAAACTTGATAGAGAGGAGGGGTAGGGATGGGATCAAGGGTGCACAAAGAAGAGTTGGACTTAGTACAAAGAAGGGATGTCTCTCATTTGAGCCTGGAGGAAAGGAGGAATTAGTGGTGAGGGGTGGACAAAGAAGTGTTACAAGATTTTGAGAAGAGAAAGTGGTTGTCAAGTGAAGAGGAAGAAAGGGAATTTTTGGCCTTGATTTTTTCTTACGAGTGAAGTTGAGGCAAGGATCTCAGCTGAGAAACTGGGAGAGGGAGAGGCTTAAAAAGAAGAAAGGTTTTTGAATAGCCATTGTGGAGAGTGGGATTGAGAATCAATTCAGGAGGAATGAAAGTATTTGCCTTGTTGCAATGAGGACTCAGTTGAGATAATACTCTAGTAGACACTGAAAGCCCGGTGATGTTGGGATAAGTTGAGGAAGGCCTCCATCAAGTTGGATGGACACCCCATAGTGAACTTTTGGTAGAACACAGAAAAGAGTCACCCAGAATGGGCAACCATAGATGGATTGCAATCTATAGAACTCCCCAAGCAATGAGGTCACAGATCCATTTGAGATAAATGAAAATCACAATGAACTAATCAATCTACCCACAAACACTTACAAAATGCACTGTGCTAGATGCTAGAGATGAAAAGATTGAGAATGAATAGTCCCTGCCTGGGAGGAGCTTCCATTCTATCTAGGGACTCAGTGTATACATTTAGAAATATAAGCAAAATAAATACAAGGCAAGTGGGTTGTGGGGGAGAAAAAACAATAGTCCATCAGCAAAGGCCTCATACGGTAAGAGGTGGAGTTTGACCTGAGCTTTGGAGGAAGTAAGGGTTCTAAAATGTAAAGGTGAGGCAAGAAAGCTTATCAGGCACGGGGAAACACCCAGAGCAAAGGCATTTACCACATCCAAGATTCACCTCTTGGAAAAAGTTATCACAAGAACCCTCAAATCAACTTTGAAAAGAATGGCTTGACATTTCTCCAGACACCAGCCCCTGTGACCAGAGGACATAGAGAGGCTGCTCTGTGAAAGGTGGAGGAAGTATGTCTGGCAGAATGGCCACCAAAGGGAGAAAGAATACACTTTCTGTTAGCTTCCTACTTTAATTATTCCTGCTAATTAGATGCCAAGTTGTTATTTCTCCCTTTTGAAGGAGCACTATAAGTAACTTAAATTTCACTGCCCTGGATCAAGGGCCCATTGGTTTCACCATAGTTACTGCTTTGTCCATGGAGTAGAATTATAGGATTTAGAGCTGGAAAAGTCCTAAGAAATTGTTCAGGGCCAACTCCCTCATTTCACAGATGACGAAACAGAGACTCAGAGTGGTCTAGGGACTTGCTAAAGACCACATTTCTAAAAGTAAATAGCAGAGCCTAGATTCATATTCCTTTCCCTTTTCTTTAGAGAAGTGTAAAGTTTTGTCACGTCAGAAGCTTTGAAAGACAGCAAAGTGGAATAATTGGGGGCGGGGTTAGTGGGTGGGAATCTACATCCTTTTCAGAGACATAATTTAGAAAAAAAAAATTTAATTTTAAATATTTGCTTGAATATTAAGAAGATGAACCCTTATATTTCCTCATTGGCTTTAACTTTCCTCTTCGGCAAGTGGCTCTATGTCATTTTCCCTAAAAGATGCCAACTCAAAGGTCTCTGCTCCACAAATCACCAGTTTTACATACCCCTGCACATACCACCTCTGCCATCTGGTGGCCTGCGTGGATCTCTGCATGCACTTTTGACCAGGGCCCAGCAAACTTTGAAAAATGACATAAAAGAACCTTTTTCAAAGTACTTTTAACCATTAAATAAAACATACATTTTCTGTCATGTACATAGATTATTTGGCCAAAGTTCTGGGGAAATTAATTACTTATTTATATAAAACACTCTCCATCAAACGGTAAATAATCATTAGACAAATGTTTGAAAGTTAAGAAAAATTCTAATTGCATGAATCCCTGCCTGAAGATTTAGTTATGCAACAGACAAAACAAGAAGCTAATTAAAAGGTAAATATTTTACTAAAATAGCCAATATTCAAATAGATCTAGGAGTTTATTGGTTGGGATTCTCTTTCTATTTAAAGAAGGGCCCCAGGCCAACTATCTCTTCATTTCCTATCCTGCTGAACTCATTTACACTTCTCCATCATGCCCTCTCTACAGGTAGCTTCTTCCCTCACCCTCTCTCCACTTCTCAGCTTCCTTTTTTGTGTCTTTTTCCCCCATTAGATTGTAAATTTCTCAAGGGCAGTATTTGTATCACAGGACTTAGTACAGTGCCTGGCAAATTGTAGGTGCTTATTGACTGACCTTCATCAATGCAGATCACCACTCATCCATGCCTTCCTAAAAGGTTAGTTAGAATAAAAGATACTCTCCCCAAGCTTAATAAAGGAACATAGAATTCAGAATCCAAGGATCTTAGTTCTACTCCAGTGTATAATTTTGGGCAAGTCATTTAAAATCTTTGTGACCTCAACTCTTTCAACTGTAAAATGTTGTGCATAAACTAAATGAACTCAAAGTTCCCTTCCAGCCCTAGTAATCTGAGATCTATGTTACCCAAATTCAGTTTAACCAACTTATCTCTAGACACAATTTCAGAGGCTCTTGGAAACTGTTTTAATTCTTTCAGGCCTTAGCAATAATTGTAGGATGTCTGAGATGATGAATGTGCTAAATTGAATTAGTCATAAAGAATCCTCTCATTAGGACTGCAGTCTTAAGAAGCAAATTCATGGTTTTCAGGAATCATAATTAATAATAGATCATATTTTTGTATCAACTTAAGGTTTGGTGTGTGTGTGTGTGTGTGTGTATGTGTGTGCACGCATGTACATGTGATTTGATTAGATACAGAACTCCCAGGAGAGGAAACAGCCTGTACCAATGAGGCTTATAGCCATCGAGAATTGACCATTGAGAGGTTAAGGGACTTGGCTATCACACATCAGAGGTAGGAAGGGAACCCAGATCTTTTCCATTCTGAGGCCAGGTCTCTATGCTTGGGTCTTCCTGACCACAATTCTATGCTTCCTCTGTATGAATTAACTCATAGAAAGTAACTAGGAACTTTACATTTTGAAATTAACCAGATTTCACTACTATGAACTAACTTTAAGGCAATTGATAAAAGTTATAACCTGGGGAGACTCATCAATTGCTAACCTTGTGGATTTCCATCTCAGGAAATCATAGGGTTAGAAGGGACTTAGCTATCTTTTCAGACAATCTCAGGCAGCTAGGTGGCACAATGGAATATTTTACCAACCCTAGAGTCAGGAGGACCTAGCCTCAGACACTTACTAGCCATGTGACCCTGGGCAAGTCACTTAACCCTGTTTGCCTCAGTTTCCTCGTCTGTAAAATCAGCTGGAGAAGAAAATGTCAAGCCACTCCAATATCTTTGCCAAGAAAACCCCAAAAAGGGTCCCAAAGAGTCAGTTACAGCTGAAACAACTGAACAACAAACAGCCCACGTAGGTATTCCAATTCTCTGGTTTTCTAAACCGGATTTCTGTATTTTGACTTTAGCTTATAGTCAACCATTCACACAACTCAGCCTCTGCATCTCTGCTGCTTTTGCTGCCGTCTGACCCTTGTCTTCTCTAGGGAAATATCTTTATGATGCCAAAGCAACTAGCTGCAGATGAATAAATTCAGCAATTTACAGAAAAGTACACACTCACACCCACAGTTAGCACAGTTAGTGATTCCAACTTTTCTAAAACTGAAAATGGTTAAAGCAGTATGTACCTTTAGACCATGAGCCCCCATGGGGCCTTTTCTATTAATAATAAAAGCTGACTTTTTATATAGTACCTTAAGGATTGCAAAACACCTTACAAATTATCTCATTTCATCTTCACAACAATCCTGGCAAGTAGGTGCTACTACTATTCCCGCTATACAGCTGGGAAAATGGAGGCCCTCAGAGGTTAAATGGATTGCCCAGAGTCAAACAGCAATGAGCATCCAAAGCCAGATTAAACTCACCATTCCCATCATCCTCTCCACTGTAAAAGCTCTTTCACACCTCTTTTATGTGAGATAATTTACTCCATTCTACCTCTCCCTCTTCCATCCTCCCAAAGCATTCCTCTTTCTCAACCCTTAATTTTATATTTTTTTTAGTTATCTTATCATATTCAACTCACATCTGTGTCTTTTGTCTATGTATACCCTATCTAACTGCCCTGATAATGAGAAAATTGTTAGGAGTTACAAGTTACCATCTTTCCACGTAGGGATGCAAACAATTTAGCCTTATTAAATCCCTTATGTTTTCTTCCTTTTTACCTTTTTATGCTTCTCTTGAGTCTTGTATTTGAAGATCATATTTTTTTGTTCAGCACTGGTCTTTTCATTGAGAAAGCTTGAAAGCCCTCTATTGCATTGAATGACCATTTTTTGCCCTGAAGGATTATGCTCAGTGTTGCTAAGTAGACAATTCTTTGTTACAATCCTAGCTCCTTTGCCCTCCAGAATGTCATATTCCAAGTCTTCTGCTTTTTTTAACATAGAAACAGCTAAATTCTGTGTTATCCTGGCTATGGCTCCACAATATCTGAATTGTTTCTTTCTAGCTGCCTGCAATATCTTCTCCTTGACCTGGGAGCTCTGGATTGTGTCTATAATATTCCTGGGAGTTTTCATTTGGGGATTTCTTTCAGGAGATGATTGGTGGATTCTTTTAATTTCTATTTTACCCTCTGATTCTAAAATATCGGGGTAGTTTTCCATGATAATTTCTTGAAAGATGATGTCTAGGGTCTTTTATTTTGGCCATGGCTTTAGGGTAGTCCAATCATTCTTAAACTATCTTTCCTCAATCTATTTTTGAGGTCAGATGTTTGATCAATGAGTTATTTCACATTTTCTTCTATTTTCTTCATTCTTTTGATTTTGTTTTTTGTTTTTTAATGTTTCATGGAGTCATTAGCTTCCATGTGCACAATTCTAATTTTTAAGAAATTATTTTCTTCAAGGACCTTTTGTACCTCCTTTTCCATTTGGCCAATTCTCCTTTTTAAGGAATTCTCTTCAGCAAATTTTTGCATACCCTATTCCTTTTGGCCAATTCTGTTTTTTAAGGAGTTCTCTTAAGTAGATTTTTGTACCTCTATTACGATGTGACCTATTCTATTTCTTAAACTTCTGTATTTTTTGTGCCTTCTTTCCCAAGCTGTTGACTCTTTTCATGATTTTCTTACATCTCTCCCATTTTTACCCTAATTTTTCCTCTTCCTCTCTTTCTCGATTTTTAAAATATTTTTGAACTTTTCAAGGAATTCTTTTTTGTCCTGAGACCAATTCACATTTTTTTTCTAGACTTTGGATGTAGCAGTTTTAACTTTGTTATCTTTGTCTACGTTTATGTTTTAATCTTCTCAATCACCATACTTCCTATGGTCAGGCTCTTTTAATATTCTTTGATCATTTTTCCAGCCTATCTTTTGACTTTTAACTTTATATTAAAGTCATGTCTGTTCCTAAGGTGGAGGGAGTACTGTTCCAAGCTTCAGATTTTTTTTTTGTGCAGCTGTTTTCAGAACTAGTTCTGTGAGTCTGTAAATTTTCAGTTCTTCCAAGATGGTATGATTTAAGGATATGTGTGTTCACTGCTCTCCTGTACTCTGGTCTGTGAGTGCCCATAAGCACTCTTTTCTACCTTGAAACTATGACCATGGTCCTTGCTCTGCTGTGGCTACAAGCTCTGATGCGCTAGTGCTCCTGCTCACCCTGAGACTGTGACCCAGGACCACAACCTGGATCAAAGTATGGGCAATGCAACAGAGGCCAGCAAAGGGACCCTGTATTCTCCTTCTGACCAGTTGCTGACCTCCTTCCCCACCATAGGCTGAGAGGTTCTGAGGCTGCTGCTGCCACCTGCACTGAATCAGTCACCCAGCAGTCTGCTGCCAGTTTGCTGGAGTGCAGCCTGTACACCAGCACTGGACTGCTCTACTCTCACCCAGGTGTGACAGATCTTTCCTGCTGACCTTCAAGTTGTCTTGGACTGGAAATTGCTTCATTCCATCCTTTTGTGGGTTCTGCCTCTCCAGAATTCATTTTGAGATGTTATTTAAAGTTATTTGAAGGGGAATTATGAGAGCTCAGGAAAGTCCCTTCCTTTTTCCCACCTTCTTGGCTCTACCCTCTACTATTTTCACAAATAGATTACATGAAGAGCTAATCAGATTGAACATGGCATCATTAATAATGGAAGCATTATAATAGAACGTAAGCCCTTTTTTGTCTTTGTGCCACCAGCATCCAACTTGGTGCTTTGCACATAAAAGTCACTTAATAAATATTTGTAAACTAAATCAAATTTTTTCAATGTTACTTCATTCCCTGTGCTCTATAAATACTAGCATGGTGCAGTGGGAAGGGCACCAGCCCTGGTTTCAAATACCCCCTTCATCACTTGCTTTTCCTGGGATGTTGAGGGGTTTACAACAGATGAATTCTAAGGCCTCTTCTAGCTCTAATATGCTATCAACACATGTACCATACAACTGGGGTGGGGAGTGTTTGTTCAATTTTGCTCACAGGATTATAAGATATGACTTAGAGATAGAAGAAGACTTAGATATCATCTCATCTACCCCCGCCCCCAACCTACAAATGAGGAAATTGAGTTTAAGAACAAGATCCACCAGTATTCCACACCCACAAAAGGCATAGACCTTGGAACACAAGTCCCCGCCTTAAAGTACTGTAACATAGGCAGGCTGCTCTTCAGGATGGGGTAGAGGGAAGAGGAAGGAAGACTTTAGCCTGAAAAAAGGCTATGTCTTTATTCACACGAAGTACTTAATTTCTGTTCATTTCCTATTAGCTAATAATGAGATGCTAATCTGAGTTATTTATACTTGTTAAAAGAATACCAGCATACTGTGTTGTTGCTCAGTCATATCCACCTCTTCATGAGCTCGTGAACCATGCTGTCCAGAAGGTTTTCATTGCAAAAATACTGGAGTGGTCTGCCATTTCCTTCTCCACTTCATTTTACAGATGAGGAAACTGAGGCCAACAGGGTTAAGTGACTTGACTAGGGTCACACAGCTAGTAAGTGTCTGAGGTCAAATCTGAACTCAGGTCTTCCTGACTCCAGACCTAGCATTTCATCCGCTGAGCTATCTAGCTGCATCCTAAGGATACTGTGGGCACCTTCTAAATTCAAGGCCCCATTGCCTCACCTTTGTTAGGTCTCTGTTTCTGTGTTAGGATCAGATTTAAAGCTGCAAAAGACCTAAAAGAACCTAAGTCCAAGCCCCTCATTTTATAGGTAAGGCAATAAATGCCTAGAGGAGTTAAGTGGCTTATCCAACAGGCAGTCAGGATTTACACTCAGGTTCTCTGACTCCAATAGATAGTTCTTTCTACCGTACCATACTTCTCTCCTTCATAATGAGGCCACTTAAGGGAAAAAAATATATATTTACATTCTATCACATCTACCACTTCCAGTCTTCTTCTTGGCTAGCTAAAAGGCACATAGAAATTGAAATAATATCTTTGGGGGAGACAAAACAAGAGTGAATCATAGATCACAGAATTTTCTAGCTAGGGAAATGACTTTAGAAGCCTTACCTTAGTTTCCCCATTTGTAAAATGAGCTGGAAAAGGAAATGTCAAATCACTCCAGTATCTTATCTTTGCCAAGAAAACCCAAGGAGTCCTGAAGAGTCAGACACAACTGGAAAATTGCTGAACAACAAGTCCAACTAAGGCCTAAAAAAGAGCATCCTCTTTATATAAGTGACAAAATCCAGCCTTTGTTTGAAGGTCTTCAAGAAGGGGAACCCACACACCCCACAAGCAACTTATTCAAGCAGAAGCTTGAATTTTTAGAATGTTTCTCATACTAAATTTCCCTCTTTTTTTCATCTTCCACTCATTGCTATGGATTTTGCCCTATAGAGCCAAACAAATCAAGTCTAGTCTGTCCTTCAGATTAGAGTCCTTTGTGTATAGACTAAATATCCCCATTTATTGGTGGAGGAAAAACATCTCATCATTTCATCTTTTTGCATGGCTAAATCCAAGCCCCACTACCACAAACATGTCAACACAACTTCTTCCATGTGATGGGAAGGGAAAACACCAATTATGTGCAGATGATGCAGTCTGCTAATTATACTTTGTACTCTCAGCTCTGAGCTTCATGCCTACCTATTTCCTCTCTTCCACCAGCAGTGCTGTTAACTGCCTGTCAGCTCCTACCAGACAAGCTGCAAAATGTATTTAACATCTAATAAAGGTACCTATCCAGAGCCATTGGAATAAACTTGAATTTGTGTGTTAAACTGAATATCAAGACATTACTCCAAGCCTTCAGACAGAAGGCTTGTCTTCTTTTTCAAGTACAATTGTTCCTTCACTCATTCTCCCTTTGCCTTTGTTCCACTCAAAGGGTAGATGTAGGTAATGAATGGTATTGTCCCATGATGCACTTTTCAGAAGGCTCATTTCACTGCTAAAGTTTCAGAGGCAAAGGAAGCTCCAATCTGGGGAAGGGGAGAAAAAGCATCCAGAAAAGGGCACAGTTAGCTCATTAGCTATGGAAATGTTTAGAATTGTTCTCATTCAGCTGTTTAAGTTGTGTCAGACTCTTTGAGACTCCATTTGGTGTTTTCTTGGCAAAGACACTGGAGTGGTTTGTCATTTCCTTTTCCAGTTCATTTTACAGATGAGGAAACTGAGGCAAGCGGGGTTAAGTGACGTGTCTGGGGTCACACAGACATAGTAAGCATTTGAGATCAGGTTTGAATTCAGATCTTCCTGATGCCAGGCCTGACACTCTATCCATGGTGCCACTTAGCTGCCCCATGATCAGAATAACTTGCTAATAAAAACAAAACATGCAGACTTTCAAGTATAGCATATACAGCTCAAGATGCCAATCCCTAGACTGTCAGTTTTGAAAAACCAAGACTATAAGACGCACACTTCTCAAATTATAGTGGATTGGGGGCCAGCCTTGGAGTCAGTAAGGCCTGGGTGCGAGTCCTTTTTGTGTGACCATGGGCAAATCATTTACTTTCTCAATGTTTTGGGTTTCCAAGACAATAAGTGATGTGAGGTACTGATTTGCATTGGTGGAAGGAGTTTCCACGTAGTGAATTCCCCCCAGTGATGAAATTGCATATCCAGAACTCCTTCCCTCTCCCTCCAAAAAATTAGCAAAATAAAAGCAAAACAGACCTCAAATTATACTGAGCACAATGTGGTCTTGTAATGCCTAGGAGTCATCAGTTATACTGTCATATTTTAGAATAAAAAATATAGAATGTTAGAGATAGAAGGAAACTTAAAGACCTTAAAAAACCTTAAATGTATTCTAATCTTCTCATAATATATACATATTCTCATATACAAACATATCTAACCTTCTCACATGAAGTGCAGAACAGACCAATGTATCATCAAGGGTCATGCTAACCCATAATCCAGGTTTTCTGACCTTTCCAGTTTTGAGTTAGTCAATTAGCTGGCCCATTTTTCACAGCTAAAATACAGTTGTTTTAATTTATTTTCAGAGTCTATGAAGTATTCCTCCAGAAAGTGTTTACACTTCTAACTTTCACTAAGGAATAAAAACATATTGATTTTTACTCATTTCGTAAACAATATAAATAACCAGTGGCCTGACTTGGGAGGTGCCCTGCATACAGCAGGCATTGTTATATAGCATTTTTTATTTTAATTCAGAATTCCATACTTATTGGCTGGAGAGTGGTACGATGGAGAAACAAAGAACAAAAATAAAACAAAAAAAACTGTAATCAAGTAATTACACAAGGGGTGTATGGAGGAATGTCCCATCTTGCAGTTCTTTGGAAATACATTATGCACCTTCAGATCCTGAGCCCAGCCTGAGTACACACACCCCTCCCCCTTTGACGATTGTCATCAGCTCCCAGCTAGAGCCGGAAACTGGCAGCTCAGAGAAAGCCCTAGTCATCTCAGTCTTCATACCCTGACTATAAAACAGTGGAATTTACTGTAAAAGACCATGAAGGATGATTGTAAATGATATAATGAACAAGATGAACAGGAGGTCTCTCAGCTTAAGCAAGCTTTTACAGTAATCAATATTTTCTGGTCATATTAACTCATAAAAAAATGGCAGATGGCATTAATATCTATCCCCTTTTACCCTTCTGTGTTTATAGATCATCTTCTTTTAACTGGACTTTCTGGAATCATATTCACAATGGTTAAAAGATGGGAAGCATTGTTGGAATTATTCTTTTTAATCCCATTTAATGATTGTCTGTTTGCTTGTCTTCATTTCAAGCTTGCAAATGAGTATTCACTTTGGAAGTTGTCCACTGCCAAAATAGTCCAGGAAACTAGTCTTGATTTCACCCGAGTAAAATCGAAACTAGTTGCCTGGATTCTCCAAAAATACATTTGAGATGTCCTTGCAAATTTCTAGAATCGCTTGCTTTTTTCCTGACTTTGATATGATAGTTTGAAACATAGCTGCATGTCAGATCATCTCAGTTCTGGAAGTAATCTTTTCTTGCCAGTCTCAGTAAGATAAATCGTTTTGCTGACGTGTCAGAGATATGGAGAAGCCATTAAGGGGTATTCTCCTTGGGTCTTATTCTTACCCTCTTCACTTCAATGGACAAACTCAAGTAATGGTCACCTGTAACTAGCATAGAGTTAATGGGGTTGTGCCCTACAGTGCCAAAATTTGGGGAGGTGCATTTCCCCTCTGACAATTACTATCCCATGAAACCCATGACTCTCCATTTACTCATACTAGGTGTCACAATAGATACAGCACTGGACTTGGATTCAGGAAGACATGAGTTCAAATCCAATCTCAACTTACTAGCTATGTAATCTTGGGCAAGTAACTTAACCTCTGCATGCCTCAGTTTCCATATCTGTAAAATGGGGATAATAATGTTACCCAACACCTAGGGTTATTGTGAAAATCAAATGAGATAATATTTGTAAAATGACACACAGAGCCCAACACATAATAAGTGCTTAATAGATGATGCTTATTTCCTTCTTTCACCCTCCCCATCACCTGACCCCTCTCCCAGAGTCCCTATCTTCTCCCATTCCCCTGAAGGGTTCCCTTCTTCTGTAACCTTAATTGGATTTTCCTCTGCTTTTTTGCCTGCCATCACTGCCTCTCCCTCAAAAGTTTGCCATGGGTGACAGAATTCCTGGATAAGGCAACAATAGTTAAACCTGAAATTCAATATGGTTCCTTATGATCAATGCTAGCACCCAAAAGGTCATTCTGCTGGGAATCTAGTCTGTACTTATTCTTCAGTTTCTAATACAATCTCTAGCTATTTGTTTTCATTTGTAAGAACATTTTTATTGCTTTTAAAATATTCAAAGCATAATTTAGCTATGGTTATTTCTTGGCTCTGTTAAATGTCTGTCTCTCTCTCTCTCTCTCTCTCTCTCTCTCTCTCTCTCTTTCTCTCTCTCTCTCTCCCTCCCTCCCCCTTCTTTTCTTCTTGTCTTTCTATCTCTGTCTGTCTATCCCTCTCCCATCTGTCTCCTACACTAGGCTATAAGGTCCTTGAGATAGAACCTAGCACAGGACCTTGTACATAATAGATATTAGATATCTGCTCTTCGAATAAATAAACCCATGCAAGAAAGAAATTCTGTCCAAAATCATATGTCCTAATATAGTCACAAAAAACTAGAATGTAATCTCGAGGTGTTAAAATGACTATAGGGCTGGATCTGTGCTCTGATTCATCTCTGAAGTGTGAACACCTCTCTGACTAGGCCAAACAAAGGAACGCCGCATTGGCCGATCCGAGCCAGGTCTTCCAGGCTTTCAGTAACTGAATCTGGGGGGAGACTGAGGATATAGAGGCTCCGCTTGGAACAACTATGGAATGAGACTCCTGCAGGGGGGAAAAGGGAATTTCTCTCTCCTCCTTCTCCTCCTACTCAGCCCCTCCATTAAACCAGGGAATCTATCAGCAAAGCAGGAAACATCCCATCTAATAATTTGAGAGTATGAGAATTCTGAGTCAGGAACTACCTCTGGAAGGGACTCCTGGAGATGGGGATGGGAGGCAGGGGAGGGGCAATGGTGGGGGGAAGGGAGGAACTGTCTCCCTCCCCCACCCCTTCATCTTTATTGTTGAGTCATTTTAGTAATGTCTGACTCTTTGTGACCCCATTTGGGGTTTTCATGGCAAAGACACTGGAGTGGGTTGCCATTTTTTTTCTACAGCTCATTTTCCAGATAAGGAAACAGAC
>CM053624.1:344701339-344732665 GCA_028646595.1 Phalanger gymnotis
CTCATTTTCAGCTCTGCAGCCAGGAAAAGGCTCATATATTCTTCATATGGCACTGGACCACATTTGAATCAGGTATCAGAGACCTTCCATTATACATCATGATGCCTTCGTAGAAGCAGGTTTCCCACTCTTTTCCACACGGGCTGGCAGAAGGCAGAGCATGAGGCTCCCAATGGCTATGTCCTTGTTATACTGTTTTTTATTTTTTCCTACTGTAAATAATTAAAGTTTACAGTTTCTATAGCAATGGGTTAGGATTCCAGTCCTCAGAGCATGAACAATATCCCCTACCTGGCTGATTCCAACTCAACATATGGCAGCTTGGTGAGCCACCTTCTGGGTATGCATAATGGAGGAACCATACCCCCCACTTCAAAGCATATGTGGATATCCTCTGAATGTTTCCTTTTGGCAAATTGTATGCTAATGAAGTCTTTTAATTGGCTTCAGAGTCAGAGTTGTGTGTATATACAAGAAGTCCAAGCAGATGATTTCTTATACTCTTCTCTGGTAGCTTTTGAATCTATCCGGAGAATTGCCATGAACCACCAGGTGCTGGGGAAGTAGATTTCATTATGTCCCACCCAACTGGCTATGAACACATGAGGTCTCTGTGCTTCTTTTTTCCCCTGATTTTATGTGAACAAGAGCCCAAGGATGGAATGGACCAGGTTATGACTTTGTGAGCTCCAAAAGATTGGACAAGCCATCACAGGGCCCTTCAGCTAGTGGAGTCATTAGCAGAGACTACCAGAGTTGGAAGTAGCAGTGGCTGAGTTTGGTGAAGATCCTAGCTGTGCAGCAGCTGAGAGACCTGCTTGACCCAGCCCTGTTGTGGATTGACCCATTCAACAAGATGCTATATACCCTCCAAGGAGTCAACCCAGCTAAGCAAGGAAGTGACTGGTCCATCCCAAAGCCATGTCCTGAAGAAGAGTCTTACTAAGGGAGGACAAAAGCCACCTTGGGAGAGATGACCGGCTCAAATTTTTTAATGAACACAGTTCACTTTAGCATCCAGCAACAAGACTTTTCATCACCCCGTGGGATGACAAAAGAAAAAAGAGGATTACTTGCACATGCTCTAAATGGAAGAAGAGGGACCGAGAGAAGGTAAGTGTGAACCGCTCCTTTATGCATGCCCAAGGACTAGGTCCTCACTCTTTACGATATAAGATTTCTTTCTTTTCTTGTTTTTTATTTGAACGATTATTTTGTTAATTATCCTGAATTTAGATTAAACAATTTTTAAAAGAGGGTTTGCTGAGTATTTTAAGAGTTCTTTGCCCAAGTAGCATTCGATTACTATCCCCATCTTACTACTCCTTCCTGTCTTCTGAGTTGCAAATAATTGTACCCTATTTCTTCTTCTGTCACACTTCTCAATTGACAGAGATACCTCTACCCAAACATATACTATTTCAAAATCTCACTTCTCTTTCTTTCTGTTTTTTATTACCTAGAAACCACATTATTCGCTGACATTAATAATATTACACAAAATATCTTTCCTAATTAACACTGAAAAGTTGAATTTCGCTGCTTCTTCATAAAGTAAACGGGAAGCTAAGGTCAGCTGTAGTGGAAAGCATATTTACTCAAATATGTATGCTGAGGTTTACTTCATGCCATTAGGAATGATGTATTCATTCAGAGAATAAATCATACCCTGAATTGCTCTATCTTTTATTTCTGTTCTCATTTCCCCTGTGGGTTACTTAGCAATCTCATCCACTACCGATGGGGCTTCTGTTTATTACATAATTAAGGCCAATAGAGGAAATTCACATTTTTCAAAAGCTACATTACAATTTGAGATTGGTATGGTTGTATTTTCATTCTGACCTTCTGTCGACTTCTCTTTCTTAGCCAGTGATTCCATATAGTTAATCGTTTCCTGCCCAAAGTAATTCCAAGAGCCTCAGAAAATTAGACCTGGAAGAGACCTCAGAGATCAACTTTTTGTAATACCACCTTCATCAACTCACTCTTGGACTATTGCAGTAGCTTTCCGGTTGGTCTCTCTAGGTCACATCTCTTCCCATTTTAATCCATCCTCTATCCAGCAGTCAAAATGGTCTCTCTCAAGTGAAGGTCTAACTAACCATGTCACACCCCTATTCAAAAACCTCCAGTGGCTCCCTATTACCCCCAGGATCAAATGTAAAGTTCTCTGTTTCACTTTTAAAACCCTTCATACCCTGGGCCCTTCCTTCCTTTTCATACGCTGAGATCCAATGACACTGGATTGTCTCTTGCATAAGACAATCCATCGCCTCATGTTGTGCATTTGTACTGCATGCATGAATGATAAATTGTTATCCTCCATATTACCTTCCAGGCCCTGGACTCTTCTACTTGGAGACATGATAAGCCTTGAACAAAGGATAATAAACATTCTTGAGGCTAAGCATTTGGAGAAACTGCCATTCTGGCGGCCTAGCCAGCTCCTAAGAATAACATCTCAGGAGACTCCATTGTGAGGGTTGGCTCCTCCTCCCTGGCAGGAAACATCCGGGACAGTTAGCAGTGAGCTTTCTTTGTTCAAATCCCTATTTAAGTCTCCATGTGGGCGAGTCGTGTTGGAATCTCACCCATGGAGACGACTCTCTGCCTGGGACCCTCCCACTTGGGACCCTGATAAGCTGTACCCCGGGATTCTCCAGCTTGAAGAATTCAGGTATAAGAACAGTCCCCCAAAATGGTGATGAATTATGTTGTCTGTGTCTTTGTCTCTTGCTGTGTTGGTTGTGTTATTAGGAATTGTTAGTAATTGTTTTTGTAAATCTGATATATTATTCCCTCTGTCTTTTAATAAAAGTATTATTCCATTTGGACTGTGCCTTATTGCAGGTGCAAATCCGAACCTAAGTAAGCTTAATTGCACAATGCATCACCCCCTGCCTTGAATTCAGTCCCTTCTCATCTCCATCTTCTGCCTTCTCTAGCTTCCTTCAAGTCCCAGATAAAATCCTACCTTCACAATAAACCTTTCATGATCCTCTTTAATGCTACTGCCTTCCCTCTGAGACACCTTCAATTTATCTTGTATATACCTTTTTGAAAATAAATTTTTAATGATGTATTCTGTTTCTTACATCATCATAGTTATTCTAAGCATCCCTCCCCAACCCCTCCCAGAGAGCCACTCCATGTAGCGAAAAAAGTATTTTTAGAGAGGAAAAGAAAAATCAGCACAACCAATCAATATATTGGAAAAAGTCAGAAAATGTGCATTCTTCAACTATATCTTTGTGTTGCCAAGTTATTAACCCTTTGCAAATGCATTATATTAAAGATAAGACTCAATGCCATCAAAATACAGCAATCGGTCACAGTACAAAGGTTGTATTGCATCGATATTCACAGGAACGTGTACGAAACTCAGCCTTTAAAAATAAAACAATCATTTTGATTACTTTAACATACTAAACATCATTTAGTTTTCAGAGCTTTAAAGAAATACCTGAGACTGTTTAACCACTTTACTTAATAGCTATAGATGATTGGTAAGGATTTTTTGTAGCTGTATTACCCAATTATGGAATATGATTGTAAGCTTCTCTATCTTGACTTTCCATAGCAATCTCCTGCTGCATAAGTACATGAGCAAAAACACCTAAGATTGGCAACCTCTTTTCTAGTGATTACCGCCCTGTGCATTTTTATATTTGCTTGTATTTTGTTGATTCATACTATCTAATCATTTGAATACTTTAAAACCCTGTCTGGTATATTAGGGAGAAGAAAAAAAAAGAGATTGTAAGTACATAGGGATATAAATTAATGCTTAGACAATAGACGATAATCACAAACATCTTACTATAAAGATATATACAAATTTTAGGTTTCTCTGTCCTCTCCATCTGCATTGAATGTTAGAATTCAAAGTGCCTTAGTATCATGAGTAAGAATAAAAATGAAATTTCTAACCATTAGTTAACAGCAATAGTATTTTGGTAAATATTATTCTACTTGTATTTTATTATCTTTTAATAAAGCTGACACTAAAAAAGAAAATATATGAATTGTATAACATCTACGGATCTCCCACCTCTAAAAACAGGTAGGTTGGAGGCATCTTTTCATATCTCTTTATTCAAGTCTTTCTTGATCTTATAATTTAGTTATATTTGCTTTTGAATTTTTGGCATATGGTTGTTCTTTGTATTTACATTGTCATAGTTACCATGTATATGGTTTTCTCGGCTTTGCTTACTTCACTCTACATCAATTCATATGGACCTTTCCATGCTTCTCTGTATTTATCACATACACCATTTCTTACAGCATAGTAATATTCCATTACATTCATGTACCACAATTTGTTTAGGTATTTCTCAATTGAAGAGAACTGCCTTTGTTTCTGATTCTCTGCAATCATAAAAACTGCTGCTATAAATACTTCGGTGTATATAGGGACTTTCTTCTTATCAATATCTTTCTTGGGGTATAAGGCCAATAATGGTCTCTGATTCAGAGAATATTGACATTTTAGTTACTTTATTTGCATAATTCCAAATTGGTTTCAAGAATGGTCGTACCATTTCATAGTTGACAATGTATTAATGTGCCTATCATTCCACCATCCTCCAACATTAACTATTGATATTTGGGATGAGGGGGGGCAGAAATCATTCATTTTTTGCCTATTTTCAATGTGTAAGCTGAAACCTCAGGGCTGCTTTGATTTGCATGTCTCTTATTATCAGTGATTTGAAGCATTCTTTCATTTGGTTGTGAATACTTTGCAATTCTTCTTTTGAGAACCTTAAACTGTATGCTCATATCCTTTGGTTACTTCTCTTTTAAGGAAGGGCTATGTGTGTGTGTGTGTGTGTGTGCATGCGCATGCGTGTATTTACCTTGTATGTCTATATTCAGTTGTTTTCGTGTTGTTTCTCCCATCGGACTGTGGGGGGCTTTTGTGCTTGTTTTATTTTCGCTTTTCTTTGTGTCACCAGCCCTTAGCACAATGCCTGACACATAGTAGGTGCTTAATAAATGCTTCTTGACTTAACTTTTCCAAATGCCTAATTTTACCAAATGTAATCAAAAGAGATAATATTTAAAGCACTTGGCAAATCTTAAGGTGCTCTATAAATGTGGGTTACTTTTGTTGTTGTTACCGTTATCTTTCCAAGAAGGAAACTGAGTGCCAGGGAGGTGAAATGATTTCCAGGTGTCTTTGCACTGTACCCTCAAAGAGCCTCTGTTAAAAGTTTAGCCTTTTAACAACACAAATTACAGTATGTAAACTCAGGCAATGCAGCAGGCGAGTAGTGAAACTACCTTGTAGACAATCATAATATTTATGCGCACATACATATGCATGGGAGAGTCAGTATGGATGTAACGAATAGAGAGTTGGTCTTGGCGTCAAGAAGACCTGTGTCCACAGTCCACTTCTGACACATATTGACTGTGTGAGCCTGGGCAAATCACTCGACCTCACTGTGCCCCAGACAACTCCCTAAGCCTATTAGAAAATCAGCTACAGAGCTAATTGGTAGAGGGATCCTTCTTTGAGAGTTTCCAATTGGGTAAAAACCACAAGCCCATTCGTGAACCATAAAAAAGCTAGGAATATGGTGTCCCAAAACTCTTAGTGCAGCTTTAAACTTTAATTGCTTCATGACACGAAATCAACTGCCCATCCATCTACCCTCCCTGCCAAATCTCCACCTCTTTATCCTTTATCAATGATGCATATGGTGCCTGGAAGCCCAAATTGAAGCAATGCATCATTTTGCAGAATCATTTTTTTGCAAATTGCCACGTCAAGGAGTTTTTCAGTTTCTGGTATTCTTGCAAATATTAAATTTACAGTAAAACATTTTTCAAAAGCCAAATGACTTATTTTGCATCCCTGAAATATGAATGTGAACAGTAAATAATATTGCCAATGTTTTGGAGAGTCTATAAAATACCTTCAAACACTTCTGGTTTTTCTTTCCTTCAAGGTCCATACAGAGGAGGCCAGATCAATCTTGTATTCCTATGTCAGTCTGAATTTAAGGTATGATCAACAAGGAGACATGTTCGTTAACAATAATTAACAAACCAATTATAAAAGCACTTTATAGTAAGATCAAGCTAAAGGCATACTATTATATAGGGCTAAATAGAAGACATTTCCAAAGGGGCATGTTTAAGAAACTGTTACTGGCAACAAGAGAATATGTTTTTAAAAATAATGATAGTTGTTTGGGTCTTTCTCCTCTAATTTTAAGGTAGGGCTAGCTTCTTTTCCCTTCATTCCTAGTTTCCTTTTCTGTCTTGCTCTTCGTCTTCACGTATCCTTAGTTCATGACAGGAAGAAAAAGATGGGTTAGTCACATGATAGGGGTGAGGGATGATAGGTTGACAGCCTGCGTGTTCCATTGATCACTTCATTATGACAAGAAAAAGTGGGAAAAGCTTCCATAGCCCTTTAGATAATCTGACTGTGAGAAATTCATGGGAGTATATAAACAAGAGAACCATGGCACAGAATGGGCAGATGTGAATGGGTTTCAATCTGCATTATTGGAAGGAACATAAAAACAAGTAAGATCACAGATCCATGGGAGAAGTTGAGTTCCTGACTGCCTTCTTGGTTTTGACCCTCTTTGTCATTCCAAGACCTGTGTTTACCTGCCAAGTCAGCATTGCTTATCTGGTTTCAAACCCCAAGCTCCTACTTGACCATGATCCATTTCTATCATGACCCCCTTGCCTTTTGCTCTCAGTCTTTTCTGGTTTTCCTGATTTTATCCTAAAGGCTTTATTGTTACCCACAGTCCAGGTCCTGACGGTTTTAATAGTGAGCAAAACTCAAGAGAGGTAAGAAAAAAAGGAAATGAATTTGGTGCAGCACTTCCAATGGACGAAAGTAGGGTTGCACATAGCTATAGGCCAGTCTCCCAAAGAAATGAGTGGAATGATGTCAGGCCGTAACAAAAAGAAATAAGATCGTGTCTGGGCCCACTTAAGGCACTGCTAATGATTCCGTTGATGGCTCATGACAATGTCAGAGGTATGTGTGCTACCACATAGTCAGTAAAAATCTGTTGAGCTGTCTTGCTACCTCCTGCAATGGGACCCATATCATTGGCCTACCCATGAGAACTATTTGTTAGGAACCTAGCAAGCTAGCTTTTGAGTGATCTAAAATGTGAACTTTTTATGGTGGGTTTTTTCCCCCAGACACTCAACCAGAGCAGATGGTTCCTGGGAATCTTAAGTTCTAACTCACTTTGGGAAAGTTCCTTGCCTCCAGTACAGACCACTGCTAATATTCTGAAAGAACACGGAAAAGATCAATGGCTACTTTCATCCTTTACAGCCCTACGGCACAGGCTTTTATTGTACTCTGTGAAAACTTTCCTTTGTTGGAACATGGTAATTAGTGATGCATACATTTTCTCTCTCCCTCTAGTCTCCTTGTCACTAATCAATCTGACTTCTCAAAACCAAAAAGAGAAAAACAAGGAATATAAAAAATATAATTTTATAGAAGAAGTCACCAAATCAAGATACTGTAAATTTCTTCAAGTTCTTCCTGTTAACCAGACCTGAATCAAGGAATCCGATTATTTAGGCATTTTTGTTAAATGAAGAACATAATTTTTTGGTGTTGTTGCTTTAAAAGATCAGAATGGGCTATTGGGGGAAGAGATTATGGGATGGTAGCAGATATATGGGGCAGATGATAAGAGAGGGAGAAGATGGAGAAGAAAATGGAAAACAAAAGCCAAGAATAGAGAAGAGTATAGCATAAGTGACCCAAGTTGAACACATGGAAAAAATTATGTATATATATATACATACATATATATATATGTATGTATGTATATATACACACATATATACACATATGTATATGTGTGTGTACGTATGTATATGTATATATGCATATGTGTATGTATATATATGTATATATATATTCTTAAAAGTCACATTTATTTTGTGACTAAACCAAAGAATCATAGACTCATAAGGAAGGAAGTGATCTAAGAAGTCATTCACCTAGATCAAATTCTCAGTCAGTGTATAGTCCTTTCTATTATAGCATTTCTGACAGATTCAATCCTCTGATTAAGTCTCTTATGTATTCCACTGGGGAAGCCTTTTTTGTCAGAATATTATTCATTCTTCCTCTAACTTCAAGCCCTTGGTTTTTGGAGCAATACATATTTTTCGGGAGAGGGCCATTCTACATTCTACATTCACTCCTTTGTCTCTCAGAGATGTCTATAAGGGCCAGCTCTCCATCCTTAAGCTATGATAGATGGATCAAGCTCAGTCTTGGAACCTTCTCTTTGCTTATTTTGGTCCCCCTAGGATTCCCTCTAGAAATATCATAATCTGATATATGTATCTCAAAGTTTCCTCAGCCCCTTGCAAGCACTGATGCTAACATAAACGTTATCTATACAACAGATGTATTTGGGGCAATGAAAAACAGAGAAAGCAGTTATTACAGCCCCCTTCCAGAGAGCTATAATGTCTCTTTTCCCCACAGATTCAGTCATCGTCTCCACAACGATTCAGTCCATCTATGCGTGGAGTCCTGACAGTATGCATAGAAAAAAAGGCCTTGGAGGAATATCAGTACCTGAAACTTGCCACTCACCAGCTTCCGTCTGGTGTGCTCAGATATTTGCTCTAGTTTCCATCATTCCTACACTGTATTTCAAGTCTTCAACTTCATGTCTCAGAAGAGACATGTAGCTGTATCTGTCACAGGGCTCGATATGGCATCGCAAACAGACTCCAGCTCAGACCCATCCCAACTCAGAACTTTTTAACAATGCCAGCAGCATTATCACTTCCTTCACTGGTTCTATATTCCTTCAAGTCACTCTTCTTCCTCCTCTTACTATGCGCTGTGTATGCCTCTATTTTTCCTCTATCCTGTCCAGAGGAGAAGGGAAAGTTAATTGGGTCTTTTCGAAGGTGCTCTTCTGAAGCTGTCCAAATCTTTGAATGTAAGCTCTTTGAAAGAAAAGGATTGTTTCACGGCCGTCTTCATCTTCCCAACTCCTAGCACAGTGCTTGGCATACACTAGATACTTAATAAATACCTGTTGATTGACTGGTGGTCCTTTCAGAGATGCTAGAGAACTATTAGCATATGACTAGTGTAACAACTTTAGGTGGCGCAACGGACAGAGCACCAAGCATGGAGTTGGGAAGACAAGTTCAAATCTGGCCTCAGACACTTACTATATATGTGACCCTGGGCAAGTCATTTAACCCTGTTTGCCTTAGTTTCCTCATCTGGAGCTGGAGAAGGAAATGGCAAACCACTCCAGTAACTTTGCCAAGAAAACCCCAAACAGGGTCATGAAGAATAGGACACAACTGAAATGAATGAACAACAACATAACAACAAGGATGATGGAATTTTCAACATATTTCCAGATTTTCTTACATGTATAGTATAACATATGGAGGAAATGGTTTCTTTGTGAAACAATTTTCCATGTGTCTTTTGGATCTTCTGAAAAATCTAAGTAAAGGAATGTATGTGAGAAGTAACTATGAAGTAAGGTAGCTGTTGTGGCTTTTTCTCTCTTTCTGTTGAAGGCACCACCAAACTTTCATTTTCAGGGTTCATAATCTAGACCTGAGGCGTCAAACTAACAGCCCGACATCAATAAGCAGCCTGCAAAACTGTCTAGTGAACTAGATTAAAATATAATTGGGAAATGTTTAACAAAATAAATAAAAATATAATACAACATAGATAATGTTAATCTGTTATTTTCTAAGTTAATATACACCAACAAGGAACATTTCTATTTGAGTTTGACACCACTTATCTAGATATTGTCCTACAAGCCTGATTCCCTCCTCCCACAGATCCAATCATGTATCAAATCTTGTCATGTCATCTCTTGCGTCTAATCTCTCTCTACTCACAAAGATAGCCTTTTAATTCAGGCCCCATGACACCTTTCCTAGATAATTGCAACACTCCTATGTCTCTCATCATTCTAGCCTGTCCTACAAAGTGCTACCAGCATCATTTTTCCCAAGTACAAATCTCGTCATGCAGTCCTACTCAACTCCAATGGCTCTCTATAGAGCCTCTCAGATAATATATAAACTGTCCTCTTTTGCTTCTAAAGCACTGCACGGTCTTGCCCCAATCTGTCATTGAATATCCTTTCCCTCTCACATTCTGTGATCCAGCCAAAACTTCTTTCTCTCTGTTCCTCACATGAAACATTTCATCTCCCATCTCCTTTTGTACTGGCTGTTGTCCACGCTTGGAATGCAAGTCCTCTGCACTTCCATCTCAGAGAGTCCCTCTCTTCCTACAAGATGCAGCTCAATCACTGCCTTTTACATTAAGCCTTTTCTGATCACCGTCCCCCAAGAGCTGATACCTTCCTTCCCAAGCTACCCTTACCAGGTTAAATACTTTGCATTTATTGCCTTTATCTTTATTCCATTTTTACACTTGCCAACTACCCATTAGAATCTATGTGAGTTAAGATTGTTGCATTTGTATTGACAGCACCCAGCACGGTGCATGGCACATAAGTCATTCAGTCAATGTGTTTTGATTGATAGAATAATTCATACCAGAACATTGTTATTTCATTTTTCTTCTATCCCCCTGCTAAGTGATGAGATCCATGAAAATACGGATTATGTATTATTTAATGTCATATATCTCTCACTACTCCACAAAGTCCTTCTGCAACAGCTCATGTAACTTGGAGTTAACTCAATATTCTTGAATATTACGCCAGCAAAATGTAACTTCTGGCAGCTTCTGTCATATATGGTGGTTCCAGAAATAGGATAAGTCAGCAAAAACCAACCTAACTGCAGCAGGACTCATCATAAGTAGCCTGGCCACTTGATGACCAATTTCTTGGCCATGACAACCTGTGAAATGAAAAAAAAAATGGAAAAGGCTTTCAGTCCTATGTATCTCCCTTTCTATGATGAAGGAGGCAGAAGGTGCTAAGAATGAAAAAAAAAATTCAAACCATCTATGACTATGGGCATCCTCAATGTGATATTTTAGTCCAAAGAGCAATGACTAAAATAATATTGGGATAACTAAATACCATGGGGTAGCTAAGGGGATAGAGCACTGGCCCTGGAGTCAGGAGGACCTGAGTTCAAATCTAGCCTGAGATGCTTACTAGCTCTGTGACCCTTGGGAAGTCACTAACCCCTGTTTGCCTCAGTTTCCTCATCTGTAAAAGGAGTTGGAGAAGAGTTGGATGTGACTGAAACAACTAAATATCGATACTGACACCTAATATTGACATTAATGTTAATATTTAGTCACCCCAATATCATTTCATTCTCACTATAAACAAAAACCAGAATCACTGAATTCAGAATTGGAAGGAATCTCACAAGTCATCTTCTTCTGTCCATACCCCTCAAAGCATTTACTCTACAATATAACAAATAAGTACTTATCCAGTCTTTTTAATTAAAAACTTCCAATGAGGGAGAGTCCATGTACTACCTACTGAGGCATGAGGCAGCTCATTTCCAGTTTAAGATGGCTCTAAGAGGATAAAAGGAAGTAGCAGCTAAATGTAAGCAGAGTTCACAGGTTCTCCTTGGAAAGGAGAATAAAGAAGTTGGCAGAGTTAGTTTCATATTATGAATAAAGGCAGTAAGAAATATCATTTCCCAAGATACTCGATCTTCTTGTCTTGCAATGTTTCTGATCAGCAGAAGCAAAGAGGCTGGCATGATCATCATAGCCACTTATTTGCTAAGACCTATTGGAGAGGAGACAGAGTAATTCTCTGAAGAATTAGTCTAAAGACTTTCACACTGAGTCAAAACACACTTTGATATTTGGTGATTTCAATACAGAAGTAAGCATGGAAAGACAGTAAGACTGAAAACTTTCACTCAGCTTTGAGAAAGGACAGAGACCAAAGGCTCAAAGTATACTCAGAAACTCTCTACCAATGTATAGATTTCCTTCCAGAAGAATCTTATGTCTTCAGAAATGTTGAGTATTGAATATAAGCAACATTTGAAGAATTAGCTCCATCATGAGAACATCTACAATGTGCTGTCTGCTCTCAGTCCATGTGAAAGAGACTAGGAAGCCTACTGTTGGAATGGTGTGTTGACATGTAATGGAAGGGACCTGCTCACCAATTCAGAGCACACAGGCATTCTGTAATGGGTTTTGATCTGCTGACCAAGTGGTGAAGAGGTAAACTTTTGATTACCGGCTGAACTAGAACTGGGTGCATTCAAAAGGCACTAACTGGCTGAAACAAGCCTCTTGCACAAATGAGATAATATATGTAAAATATGTAATATATGAAGGATTTTGTAAAACATAAAGTTCTATTCAAGTGTGATTGTCGTTATTATTATTAATCATCATCATCATTATTATTCCTGAGTGGCTGGCTGAGGAGGAAAGGATTACCTCAGTGGAGAGAGAGTCCTCAGGCCTTTATCTTCCCACCAGAGCTGCTACCACGTGTCATGAGGGCATGGTTCTGCTGTCGCTTCTGTGTCTGTTGTGTCTTTTCTTCTTGCTTTTAGGCGAAGGAATATTAGAGGTGTCTATGACTTCGTGAGCTTCTAAAGGTTGGAATCATGAGCATTAGAAGTCTGGGAGTTGGATTCCATGCTAGAATTTGCCTGACTGAGTGTGGGTGAGGCAGCATCTGAGGCCCTGAAGAATGACATACTTGACCCAACCCAGACATAGAAGTAACACACATTCACACATTGGCCATTCTACATTTGGAAGTAAACTCAATAGGGTGAATTCTTTGTACAAAGCACTTTAAATGTATGTCTGTTCTTCCCAAGGAATGAAGTGATAGATGGCACAACATAACATCTCCCTTTCTCACATTGTCCCTAGTTTGGGGGGATTTATGACTTCTGTTCTTGCTATATTTTTAGAGTAAATATCTCTTTGTAAGAGCTAATTGATGTTAATTAGTTGAATTGGGCACTGATCACTGGTGCTTAACTTTGGGGCAAAAACTCCAGAATCAGGGCTTGAGCCAATAGAAAATCACCCTAACCCTTTGGAGTAACCCCAGAACCTTAAGGAAGAAATGTAGCCAGCTTAGCTGAGAGAACTCAACCTGATAATGTGTGTGTGTGCTGGGAGAGTAAGTCAGTAGCATTAATTTTATTGTTCAGTCACAGCTGATTCTCCATGACCCCTTTTGAGGTTTTCCTGGCAAAGATACTCTAGTGGTTTGCCATTTCCTTCTCCAGCTCATTTCACAGATGAGGAAACTGAGGCAAACAGGGTTAAGCCACTTGTCTAGAGTCACACAGTTAAGTGTCTGAGAATGGATATGCACTCAGGAAGATGAGTCTTCCTGACTCCAGGCCCAGAACTTTCTCTACTGTACCACCTACATCACTCCTGTCAGTAATCAGTTATTTCTTAGATCTTAAGGACTAGCAAATTTCATGTTGCTTATATAGAGAATAGAAAGTTTTTAGAAAAAGGAGGACAGCTAAAGGTTATAAGAAACATCACTTCATAAAATAGTGAAAAATGATACAAGCAATAACAAATCTACAGATAATGAAACCCAATTAAGCCACATTATACCAAGAGACTCAATTAATAAAACTGGCAGTACAGCATTAGATGGACATTGGAAGACATTCATCTATATTTCTCTCAGTTATAACTCTCAATGCAGCCCAAGATCACGTTTGCTCCTTTGGTGGTAACATTATAGTGTTCACGCATATTGAGCTTGTGGTACATTAAGAATACCAGCTTTTTTTTCCCAGAAAAAAGAGCTCTCCAACCATGCTACCACCATCTATTACTTCTGCAGGGGATTTTGGGGTACCTAAATATAACATGAGTTTACTCGCATCCTTACTGAATTTCATCTTATTTCATTCAGCCCTGTTTCCCAGCCTGACAAGGTCTTTTTTCTTCTCACTGTCATCTGGCATATTAAGAAGCAGTTGCAGGCTCAGTAGATAGAGTACTGGGCCTGGAATCAGGAAGATTTGAGTTCAGATGTGAACTTAGACACATATTAGCTGTGTGACCCTCAGTGAGTCAGTTTGCCTCAGTTCCCTCCCCTGTAAAATGGAGATAATAATACCACCTACCTCTCAGAGTTTTTGTGAAGATCAAATGAGCTCATAATGCAAATTGCTGACATATAAGTGCAGGTATTAACAATTATTATATTATCTATTGCTTCCAGCTTTGTGTTATCCCCATATTTAATGAGCATGCCATCTATGCCTTTACTAAGCAAACATTAAGCATTTATTAAGCACTTACTAAGTGTCACGCACTCTGATAAGTGCTGGAGACTCAAATACAAACAAAAAGAAAGATAGTACCTGCCCTTCAAGGAGCTTACATTCTAAGAGGGAAACTAATACACAAAAGAATAATAGGGATGAAAGTACCAATGAAGCGGGCATCATTTGAAAGTCAGGAGGAGAGCCAGGAGGGGAGTGAAGGTTGGCTGATCTGTTTAGAAATTGAGGAACTCACCACGAGGCGAAAAAAGGAATTCTTATTGGAGACCAACCTGGCAAAGGGACATTACAGGGTGAGAAGGCTGCATGGACAATTATAATTATAACAATTACTTTATTCATGTAATATATTAAAGAGCACAGGCCAAAGATTCCTGGAGCACTCTGTTAGAGACCTTCAGTTACTCTGACATCAAAGCACTAACTTTTCTTTAGTCCATGCATTTAGCAAGTTCCAAACACCTCTAATTGAATTCAGTCTGTAGTTCTCCATCTTTACCACAAAGGTGAGATAAGATTGTTACACATTTTGCTCCAATCTATGTAAAATCTATGTGCCTCTGTTCCATCACTTTGTTAATCCTGTAAAAATGATATAGGCATGTTGTGAACTCTTCTTGCTTTGTGTATATTTCTTCATATTGTTCTCTATGCCTGGAATGCCCTCTTTCCCTCCTCTTTTCCTATTCAATTTCTAGCCTTTCTTCCAATAGAATATAAGTTCATTGAGGGTAGGGATTGTTCCAATTTTGTTTTTTATTAACTCGTGATTAAAACAGTGCACTCTTCATAGTAGGTATTTAATAAATGCTTGTTTAATTAATTAAATAAATACGCAATTAAAATGTCCACCACCTCCATTTGTTGTTGATTCATTTCAGTCATGTCCAACTTACCCCACCTGGAGTTTTCTTAGCAAAGACACTGAAGTGTTTTGCCATTTCCTTGTCTAGCTCATTTTACTGATAAGAAAACTGAGGCAAACAGGGTTAAGTGTGTTTCCCAGGGTTGCACAGCTAGTAAGTGTCAGGGGCCAGATTTGAACTCGGGAAGATAAATCTTTCTGACTTCAGGCCTAGCACTCTATCCACTGTACAATCTGGTTGCTCTGACCTCTATTTAGCCTTCTCTGACCCTTTCAGTCAATAAAGCTCTTCTGTCTCATACAGCACTTTCTGAGGGCAACTTTCTGATGCACTTAGTTATCTGTGTATACGTTTTATATCTTATCTCTCTACTAGAGGAGTGATGTTTTATATATACTTTGTATCTCCCCAATACCTGGCACAGGTGTTTGCTGAATAAATGTTTGTAATGATGGCCCATCGCACTGAAGGCAGAATTCACTAATCCTGAGTGTGGCTGTTCACGCAAGTTTGCCTTGAGCTAATAACTCGTGTTATTTTTCTATTAGACTAAGATGAATTGACACAAATATTCCATCACATCATTTAGTAACCCTTATTATTATGGAGTTGTGGCAAAGCAGTACAAAAAGAATCAAAGATCTGTCATTTTTCCAGCGAATTAGATTATTGTGGACAACCACTCTGGGTGGCCCTTATGCAGATTACGGACCCTGACTTATCTCTGTTGGCTAGAAATACATGTAGATGTGCCAAGGAACACCCTTTATTCAATTCGCTTATCCCAGAGTGGAATTCACATTCGAGTTCAATAATGTTTACCTCTCTCTATCTTCTGGGAAAATATCACATGCCCGGTAATGTATACATTTCATTTTTTTTTTTCACCCAGAAAGAGCCACAAGAGCCAGCTCTGATGGATGTTGCCTTGTGTTTGTGGTAAATACCAAACGCATTTTCAAAAGTCTCCATCGACCAGTAGATGAATTCCTGAGAGCCACAGACAGCTTCCAGACTTGACAATTGGGCAGCTGGAGCAGCCCCAGGGCACAAATGAATAACCTGGCTGTTGTGGATCCATGGAAGCTGCCAAAAGTTAATCGATGGTCAATTATTATTTTGATTCTGCAAGTAGGACCAGAGTGGGTGCTCATGAAATGTGAGGAGCCGTAAAAGGTAAACAGAGTGTAATCAGAGATAAGGAAGCCTGAGGCAGTGTCCACTTAGAAAAACCGAAGTGTGGAATAGGAGGAAATGATGTAGAAGAATCCAGCAAATCTTCCATGGGAGAATGATTACGGCAATAACAATAATATTTATACAGCACTTAAAAGTTTACAACATACTTTGCATGTGCAATCTTATTTGATCCTCACAACAACCTTCTGAAATAAATGTTATCATTCCCATTTTACAGATGAGGAAACTGAGGCTGAGAAAGGTTAAGGTTTACACAGTATTGTCCAAGTTGTCCTGACTCTAAGGCTCAATTCTCTATCCATTACAATGCTTAGATAAGTAAATAATGAAATGAGTGGTCAGAAAAACAGCTTTTGATTACTCACGGCCTATATATTTTAAATTATTAATAGATTAACGAGCATTTGTATAGAGTCTTAAGCTTTTTAAGGCACTTTACAAATATTATTTTGTTCTCACAACAATTCTGAGAAATAGGTGCTATCGTGATCTCTCTTCTACAGATGAGGAAACAGAAGCAAACAGAGAATATGTGACTTGTCCAGGATAGCGCAGGCAGCATAGATTTGAACACAGCTCCTCTCGACTCCAAGTCCATCGCTCTATTGGCACATATATAAACATATTAACACGATATGGATGCTTATATAGGCTATGCGAACACATTTGTAAATATACACACATTTTCTCATTAGATACTTCTTTGATAATATATTTTATATGGCTTCTCCTATATAATTCTTTGATTGTCCTTTGGGTGACTCTCAAACCTGTATCATAAGATCATAGAATGTTGAAGCTGAAACTCTAGAGGTCATCTAGTTCAACTTCCATCACTTTCCAGATTAGGAAACAAAATAAAATGACTTCAAAACTAGGTCCTCCGACTCTAGATTCATCTTTCTTCCCAATGTACCATTCTGTCTTGTCCAATCTTGCTTCCCCTAAGATCATATCTCTCAACCTTTTATCCCTTTGATGCACTGCATTTCTCTGTGCCCACCTCTAATCCTTATAAATAGAATAAAAGCTCCCTGAAGGCAAAAGATAGTTTCATTTTTATCCTTGAGCCTAGCAAAGGGTCTAGTATATAGTAGGTGGTAAATAAAAGCTTATTGAATTATAAAATTAGATACATCTCTACATTAGATACATTCTAATATTCACAGTATATTAGAGCTACAAAGGACTTTAGAAATATTTTATTTTTGTTTTTGAGGGGGGAAGGCAGGGCAGTTGGGATTAAGTGACTTGCCCAAGGTCACACAGCTAGTAAATGTATCAAATGTCTAAGGCTGCATTTAAACTTAGGTCCTCCTGACTCCAGGGCCGGTGCTCTACTCAATGTACCACCTAACTGCCCCTGAAATATTTTATTTTAAAAAAGATTATATTCATATATTTTATTTTTATACCATTTAAATTTCCCCTTATAGTTTTTACCTTCATTTGTCCCCTCCCACTGAGAGGCAAATAATTTAAAGAAGAAAAAAAATAAAGAGAAAAAATCAAAACCGATTAATATATCAAAAAAATCTGATATCATGTGCAATGTTCTGCACCCATGGACCCCAACCACTTCAAAGGAAGGGAATAGTTTTCTTCTTTTATCTCTTTTTGAGGGGCTAAACATATTAGGGTTGTTTTTTTTTTAACAATTTCACAACATCGAGCTTCAATTATTTTGTGGTTGCCATTTACATTGCTGTATTTGTGTGTATTCTTTTCTTGCCTCTGCTTATTTCACTTTGCATCAGCAAATATGTCTTTCTACGCTTCTCTATATTCACGATGTTCAGTTTTTTTCTTATACCCTGGTAGTATTTCATTACATTCATGCACTGGAATTTGTTTAGCCATTCTTCAATAGATGGACATCTACTTTATTTCCCTTTCTTTACCACCAAGGAAACTGGTACTATAAGGTTTTGGTGTTTTTTTTTTTTTAATATGTTTGGAGCCTTTCTTTCTTTCTTTCCTTCTTTTTTTGTCAGTGACCTCCTCAGGTTTTCTGCCTTTTAGTGGAATCTCTGATTCATAGGGTATGGACCTCTTAGACACTTTACATGCATAATTCCAAATTAGTCACAGAACTGTTGCACCAAAGCTTAGCCCACAATGCATTAATATGCCCATCTTTACATCCATCCAACATTAACTATCCCCTTCATTAATCCTCTTTGCTGTGTGTGAGATAAAAACTTAGGGTTCTTTTGATGGGCATTTCTCTTATTGTAAGCGACTTTGAGCTTTCTTTCATGTGGTGCTTAAAACCTGGCAAGTCTTTTTGAGAACTGTCTGTTCATATCCATCTACCATTTATCTACTAGGGAATGGTTTTTAGTCATCTATCTATCTATCTATCTATCTATCTATCTATCTATCTATCTATCTATCTATCTATCTATCTATCTATCTATCCATACACGTATAAATATACATAGACACGTACACACACACACATATAAAATTTCTTGCCATTGGTTAGGTCATATGTGTGTATATTCACACTAGATGTAGAAGTGGATAGAGTGTCAGGCCTGAAGTCAGGAAGATCATCTTCCTGAATTAAAATCGGGCCTCAGGCACTTACTAGCTGTATAACCCTGGACAAGTCACGTAACCGTTTGCCTCAGTTTCCTCCTGTGTAAAATGAGCTTGGGAAGGAAATGGCAAGCCACTCCAGTATCTTTGCAAAGACAACTCCACCGGGCACCACTTAAAAATGACTGAACGTACATATACTCGTCGGAGAATTCTTAGTGACTTTAGGGGCACTTCGTGTGTGTGTACACATACACGTATACGTGTGTATACGTGCGTGTACATCCATATGTACATGCACACCTATGTATGTGTGTGTTGTGTGATGTGAGTACAAAGGTCCCTTGTAGCTCTAATTTTCTGTGCTTCTCTTATTCGATCTACGGTGGAGAATACAATTTTCTTCACAATTATTTTACAAGTGAATTCGTTTCAGCAATGTGTGCCTGACTGTATACACACACAAAGTCTACGACACCCCTTTCTCCAAGGAGGCAGGCGCGACGCGTACGTGCAGTACGGCGCTCCCTTAGCTCCGCCTGCAGCCGCCAGGGCGAGCTCGGGCAGGAGGGGCTGAGGAGCTTAGCAGCCTGCGTGGGCGGCTCCTGCAGGCACCTCCTCCCCTGCCCTCCTGCCCTCCCCGCCCGCCCTCTCGCCCACCGCTCCGCCTCCCCGCTGTCTTCGCGCCGCTGGGCCGGCAGAGGGCGCTGTGGGCTTTCGTTCCCCGAGCCTGGGCAGCGCAGGAACACGGCGGCCGCCGTCTCTTTCTCTCCTCGGCCGCAATGATTTTTCCCAGACGGCCCCGCGGGTAAACAGACATGGCTGACGAAGGTGGCGGAGGAGAACCAAACATGGGGAACCACCTGCAGCTCATGCCCGGTAACGGCTCGGCAGCTGACGCCCCCGGGTAGCGGAGCGGGGAAGTCGGGGCCTGGGGCTGTGGGACCCCCTTTCGGGCCGGGGAGCGGAACCCGGCCCGGGCGGAGACTGGTGCCTCGCGGCCCGGAGAGGCTGCGCTGCCGGGGCGGGGGGCGGGGGGCGGGCGGAAGAGGAGGATGAGAAAGAGGGCGGGGCGTTTTGTGTGGGAGTATTGGCGGGGGGAATGGAGACCCCCCCACCTTAGCCTCCTTGGAGAAGCCCCCCCGGCCTTCCCCCGGCCAAGGGCCCCGGCGCCTCCGCGGCGTCCCCCGGGGCGCTCGGGGCTCTTCTCGGGCCCCTCGAGGCCCTGCACGGGGAGGCCTCGGGCGTCGGCGCTCTCCGCCCACCCCCCGGAGAATGTAAGCTCCTTGAGGGCAGGGCCGTTTCGTTTTGGCCTTTGTGGCCGGGGGCCTGGCACGTAGCAGGCGCTTAATAAAGGCTGGCTTGGGATGGAGCCGTCGAAGGCCGCCCGGAGCAGGTCTGCGGCAGGGGCCGAGTCCAGGCCGTTGGCCCCGGGACCCTTTCCTCATCCCCCGCCCAGACGGCGCGGCCGGAGACGGGCCTCGGTGTAGGCTCCCCCGAAGCAGTCGTATGTGGCCCCTGCCCCTTTCTGTGGCTTCCTTGTCAGGCTCGCTTTTCAGAGCCTACTTTGGAGGCTTGCAAGGCGCCCGGCAGCAGCCGCGACGATGCCCCTTTTACAGACGTGGAGACTGAGGCCAGGGAGGGCTGGAGCGGGCCCGGGGTCACGCGCCCGGTGTCTCTGGCATGATTTCCATGCGTCCTCGCCCGAAGCCCAGCCCTGCCCGCGTTCCACTGACCTTCCCAACCTCATTGACCTAGGGAAAGCAGGATTACTTTAGCATATGGAGATGCTGCTGCTGTTGACGGTCACCCTGCTGGAGGCGGGGCGGGGGGAACCTGGGACACCTGGTACCTCTCAAGTCCGGTCTACAGCTTTTTCTGCTGCACCACGTTGGCCAAATGCCCAGAAAAATGCGAACACAATAACATTAGAAATTAATTTTAAGCAGACACAAAAGACTACTAATTTGTTGTCCTAGGACTGTAGCTACTTACTTTGTGTGGTTTTGTGTAGGTATTTACCAATTTGTTGTCTCCCACGTTAGACTCTTAAGTTTCATGATGGCAGGGACAGTTTTCTGCTTTTTCATGGTATCTGCAGGACCTAGCACAGTGCCTGACACATAAGCAATGAATAAGTTTGTGATTAATCGGTAAACATTTTTTAAGTGCCTATTTGTGCCAAGTACTGTGCTAAGCTCTAGGGAAACAAAAGCAGGCAAAAAAAGAATTGATGATTGAAGGATGGATTTAATTAAAATAGGATGAAGGAAAGAAGAATGATTTGAAGGTAGGTCAAGGATGCAGACAAATGAAGTATAATGTAAGTAGGTCTGTCTAGGTACAGTGGAGTGTTCTTTTAGGGAATAGGTGACAAATGTCTGAAAAAGTAGTCCATGGCCAAACTGTGGAGAACCTCGGAATCCAAGCCAAGAAATTTTGAATTTACCCCATAGCTGTGGCCATTGGCCATTTTTGAACAAGGGAGTGACATGATCAGAGGGGTGTTTCTATTAATTTGGAGACAGAATCAGGCATAAAGTGAAGGGGAAAGAGAATAGATACAGGGAGACCAGTTACAAAGAACCTTTTTCTGAAAAAAGTAAATTAGGAAATTGTTTAGATACTGAGAGCCATCTGATGTCTTATGTGCGTTTAAGTCCTAAATCCTAAGAGTCAGATTATCTTGTATGCAGGGTAATTTCTTTATCCACCAAATCCAATTTTTCTGCAGTGGTACTACAGATAAGGTTGTACTTGCCGCTGCAGTAAAGTGAGTTATCAATCTTTATAGGCTTCCAAATTGACCAAAATCAAACACTAAACAAGTGTTGGTATATATTTTGTCAAGAGTTATCAGAGTCATGGAGCCCATATATGTCACCAATCTAATAATAATTATTTCCCAATAAAAGTATTCAATTAATTGAACATTTATTTTTAGTGAAAATTAATATAATTTTATCATTGCTGTAGTAATTTTGCAGCAGATTTCTTTGATTTTGATAGTCCTTAGTTTTCAAGAGTTAATAAAAAAATGTAGCACTTTTACTGTATGGAGACACATTTGCATTCTGGACCGTATTTGGTTCATATATTGGAATTCATATCCATATACTAAAATATATCATGTTGAAATATTTCACATTTGATTAAATTTAAATTAATGTGCACACATTATCTTTTTGTCGATGCATTATACTTCTGTTTATTAATTCTTACATAGAGTGACTAGACCTGTGATTTCATTGGCATAGTGAGCTCTGGGGTTGGCCCCTTCTCTGCACATAATAATCCTAGGAGGTTACTTAGAATACCAGGAATTTGCCCAGGAGTCACACAGTTGGTATATGTCAGAGGTGAGACTTAAGCCTAGGTCCTCTGGCACCAGGAGGGCTCTCTATTCATTCTGCCATTCTGAATATACTTAGAGATACCAGATTAAATACACCTATAGTGCCTATATTGTGAAAGAGGTTACAACTGCTGTGTGCAATACATTGTGATAGGCACTGGTAGTATGAGATGGCAATGTCCTTGTCATTGAGACGCAATAATCTAGTTGTGGGGGGGTGCAAAATAAGACAGCTACATTGATGTAACAGGTGCCTAAGAGAGACAAACTAAGTACTAGGAAAATGTTCTGTAATAGCAAGGGTGGGGTCAAGGTGAAAGAGAGTTTACCTGATTTTCAAGGAAGGAAAAGATTTCTATTGCTGGGGGGAGGGGAGATTATATGAATGGCATGGAAGCAGGAAACCAGAGGATGAGATGGGGAGCAGCGGGTCGTCTGGTGTAGCTGGAACATAGGATATATGAAGAGGAGTAGTATGCATTTAGGTTGGAGTCAGATTGTGGATGGCCTTAAATGATGGCCTAAGGAATCTGGTCTTCCTTAGTAAGCAGTGTGGAGCTGGGAGGTGGAGAAGAGTGTCGTCAGACATGTTACCTTTGGAAGATCGCTCTTGCAGTGATGTGTATGACGCATCAGAGAGGAGGGGAATATTGGAAGGCAGCTGGTGGCATAGTATAAAGATTTCTGGGCCTGGAGTCAGGAAGATTCTAGTTCAAATCCCACCTCAGGTACTTCCCAAATGAGTGACCCTGGCAGGTCACATAATCCCTCTGCTTCAGTTTTCTAATCTGTGAAATACGGATTATAAGACTCTACATCTTTCAGTTCGTTGCATTTTCTCTGACTGTCCTCCATGCCTGAAACACTCTCCTTCTTCACCTCTGCCTCTTAGCTTCCTTTATGTCCCAAAAAAATCTGATCTTTTACGGGAAGCCTTTCCCAATCCCCATTAATTCTAGTGCCTCCTCTCTGGTAATTATTTCCTATTTATCCTGTATATAGTTTGCTTTATACATATTTGTTTGCATTTGGCCCCAATTAAATTGTAAGCTCCTTTATCCATAGTGCTTAGCACAGTGCCAGGCACATGGGCACTTAATAAGTGTTAATTTATTGACCTTACTCCCAGGGTTGTTTTGAGAATAAAATGTGATAATATTTGTAAAGTGCTTTGCAGACTTTAAAATACTATATAAATGCTAGCTGCTTTTACTATAGTGTGTCCAGAAATTAATGTGCGAAACATTTATTTAATGGAAGTGCAAATATATAGTCTAGTATTTTGTAAGAAATGATAACCTGTATGTAAAAGTCACCTTATCTGAAATTATTTACCTTGAATTTGCTTTGCAAATGCGAAGCTTGAACAAAGAGAATTTATTGATCTGTTCCTTATTGTAGCTATAGAAAACAAATTTTTGAGAAGAGTATGTTATTTGGCAAAAGTCTTCTAATTATTTTCTATTTGCTATCTCACAAAATAGCATTATTTTTAATGTAAACTTAAGAAGTTAAATTTTCCCATAATGAAATTCATCGTCTTTTTTCATGTTTAGTGTGATTGATAACAATCAAACTAAAGAATATTCACAATTTAGCATGACCAGAAAGAATGTTGTAAAGTTTCTAAAGTCACCAAGCAGCATCTGCTGTTGGGGATATAAGGCCAGACAAAAAACAGCCCCCACTCTTACAGGAGCTTATAGTAAAGATGATGCATCATTGAATCCCATAATGACAGAATATTAGAGCCAGAAGAGACCTTAGAGAAGGCCAACTGTCTGACTTTTTTGTGAAGAAATTGAGGACCAGTGAGGGAAGACTTACCCAAGGTCATACAGCTAGTAAAGGGCAAAGATAACTGAACCCCAAGTAGTATCCTGATTCCAAATCAGGGCTATGCTGGCACTGGCTTGAACCAGCAGCCGATTGTTCAGCTGAAAGGGTGAACATTTAATACGCCTCAGAAATTGACAAATGCTGCAAATCAGGAATTGGTTTATTGTTTTATTGATTGTCTAGATTTAAGAAAGTGATGGAGAAAATGTTAATTCAGATTAAACTTAAAAGAAGAAGGAAGGGGAGTGCATTTATAGCACCTACTATGTGCCGGGCACATAGTAGCACCATGCAAAGTGCTTTACAAATATCTCATGTGATCTTCGCAACAGCCCTATGAGGTAGGTGGTGTTATTATCCCCATTTTGCGGATGAGGAAACCAAGGTGGACAGAAGTTAAATAATTTGCCTAGGGTCACACAGCTAGTAAGTATTTGAGGCTGGATTTGAATTCAAGCTTTCCAGATTCCAAGCCTAGAGCTCTATCTACTGCACCACCAGCAGGGCTGTTAGCCATTTTTCAGCACATCCCTTTTCCAAGTCCATTGTTCTTCCCATTCTACCAGTTTTATCTACTGAAGAGATCTTTTTTATTTTCTTTGATATGGTTTTCTTTTGTAAGCAAATAAAAGCTAGGTTTTTAATGTGTTTATATTAGAAACATAAGAGATTTCTTCTAGAGGAAGAGTTCTTAACTCTATTGGTGTAATAGACCACTTTAGCAGTCTGTTAAGCCTGTGGACCCCTTCTTAGAATACTGTCTCTAAAATATTGAGGGAAATTTTAAATTTCATTTAGAGGTTAGTGAAAACAAAGATATATTTTTCCCCTTCTCAAATTATGGACCCCCCAAAAATTTATCCATGGGTCCCAGGTTAAAAACCTCTGCTCTAGATGTATATATCCCCAAAATTTTAAATGTGAAACTTTCTTTAAAATAATTGCATTTTAACAAATTAATTCACTTTTAAAAAATACAGTATTATTTTACTGCTTATTAGCAGAAAGTGAAGAAGATGATGAAATGGAAGTTGAAGATCAGGACAGCCAAGAAGCCAAAAAACCTAATATAATAAATTTCGACACCAGCCTGCCAACGTCTCATATGGTGTGTACTTTTGGTTATAATCCTGATCAGAGCTACTTTTAGCTATCATATTCCTGTAGGTTACTGGAAACAGTGATTATGGTATTTTCCAATATGACCTAATGAAACTCTTGTGTGGATAAGTTTGTTAGCTCTTACTAATTGACAAGCCTTCTTTAATGGAATAGTTTTGAAAAAACCGTACTTAAGTATATATATGTGTTTGTGAAAAGAAATTTGAATTGTTACTCCCAAACTTTTTCAGCACAAGGATTTTTCAGTACAAAATTATAAAATAATTTTGACCCCTGTATTACTAATATCCACTGAGTTAGGAAATAAATTATAAAAGGCTACTTTGAATTCAGAAATGCTTTTAAATGAATTTGTATTTTCTTAAATGTTCATGTGCATTTAAAAAACAGGTACAAGATATTGTTTATTCAGTTTACAAAAAAAGTATGATTTTTATGCTGACCAACATTGGATGTTTTGTTGAAAGTAAATGATGTTTAATGTAGATACGGATTCACGTACCCCTTTCTATAACTTCTCAGCTCACAGTTTGAAACTTTTTGGATTTAATCCAATGGTTAATTTTCACTCTTCTGTAATCACAGAATCCTATTAGCACTACAATTAATTTAGCTTAATGTTCAACTTTACACATTGCTGTTTGGTAGAGTAGTGTTATTTAATGCTTTAAAATGTCATACACTTCAACTTAGACTTATGAATCTCAGATTGTATCTATTCATGTCACATTAATGGTGTTTAATACATTTAAGATTTTGCTTTCATATCCATGAAGTCATTGTGTGTATGTATTCTTAAATAGTATCTGGGCTCTGATATGGAAGAATTTCATGGCAGGACTTTGCATGATGATGACAGCTGTCAGGTGATTCCAGTTTTGCCACAGGTGATGATGATGTTGATTCCTGGACAGACTTTACCTCTTCAGCTTTTTCACCCTCAAGAAGTTAGCATGGTGCGGAATTTAATTCAGAAAGACAGAACCTTTGCTGTTCTAGCATACAGGTAAAACATTTGAGTCAATTTTTTATATTGTTTGTTTTCTCTGGTCAGTGATATAGTGGGGTGGTGAAGCCGAACCAGATGATTACATTCCATCAGTCAATCAGTAGACATTTATGCATGTGCATGGATGGCATGTGATTCTGTGAATTAACAGATTTCATTGATAAAACTCTAAAAATACCATTTCTGAAGGTTGATGACTTTCACTATGCACATTGATATATATTTCTATATATACACACACATATATTTGTACCCATGACTGATAATTCTAGGATTAGGCTTTGAATATTTTTGTATTTTATTCATTGTATGATGTTCTCAAATGTTTGAATTGGTTTGAGTATTCTTAATTTAAAAAGTTTCAGAAACTTGAGTGAATGCCAGAGAATGTGCTACGTTAAAAAAATTCAATTCTTAATCCTAGAAATTTTACTTATTTGAAGAGAAGAAACAAATTTGTATTTTAATATAAAAAACTTGACTTTGCAAAGGACTTCCTATCAAAATGATAAATCCATGATTTGTATAACCACAACACAGCCATATGGAAAGACTAGGCTTTCAATATGGTAAAGGGGAACGTAGGAAAGTAGGAGTTGGGAGAGGAAACACGATGGAATAGAAATCCAAGGAAATATCACAGCAAACATTTGATGTGGAAAATGAGTGAAAGTATGTTTGACAGAATCTCCTTAAGTCCTAAATGAATTCAGACAAATTAGATACCTGTTGTTTTCTTTAAAACTTCTTGTGCACTTTCCCTAAATCTGGTTGTGATTTTATAAAAGGAGGGGCTCTAGCAAACAATGAGTCATTTTGTGAAATTTGTACATATTTAATGCCATTGGTAGATTTGCATATATTGAAATTTAAATTTTAGACACCTGAACAGCATTTCCTTTTTTAAAACCATGTCTTCAGTAACATACAGGAAAGGGAAGCACATTTTGGGACAACAGCCGAAATATATGCCTATCGGGAAGAGCAGGACTTTGGAATTGAAATAGTAAAAGTGAAAGCTGTAGGAAGACAGAGGTTCAAAGTACTTGAAATAAGAACGCAGTCGGATGGGTAAGAAATTGCTGTGTTTGCTTTAAAAGTTGTCCCTTCATTGTCTTCGTGACTTTAGCCATTTCCTAATAGGTTGGTATGATTATCCTCTAAAAAAACAATTTGACCTTTTCCATATATTCATACTGTTATTATCATGCTTCCTGTTACAGGAAAGAACTCCATACAGCCTGGGTTTCCATTCACAATACTGTTCCAATAAAGATCTAATTGCACCCGTCCGTGCAGTATGGGGTCTGGGCGAGTCTCTGTGGGAGAGTCTGTCTTTCCTTTACAGATGATGATTTTTAGACTACTGGCAAAACTTTGCAGGCCATGACTGTACGTTAGTCAAACAGTCTGTAAACATTAAGTGTTTATTACATGCCAGGTACTGTACTAAGCACTGGGCATGCAAAAAGGCAAAAAAGCTCCCTCAGGGAGCTCCCAATCTAATGGGGGAGACAGTATGCAACAAATATGTATAAAGCAAGCTTATCTACAGGATAAATAAGAAAAATTAATAGAAGGAAGAGTGGTTGGGGGAGGCTTCTTGTGGTAGATGGGATTTTAGTTGGCATGTTATCTCTCAGGTGGCAGGAATTAGGTTTTATTCTGCTTTTGTGTACCTTATAATTCTTAATACAGTGCCTGGGCACATAATGGGTGTCTAAGAAATGCTTGTGGGTTGATTAAACCTAAGACAGCCAGGTGTTAGGCAAGGCTACTATATTTTTTTAGTGTTTTAAGTTTTATTTCTGTTTGTAGCTTACGACAACTTAATCTTTTAGCCCTATAAAAAAAGCACCTGACTTGATTACAAGTGATTGCTTAATATATTGAACAATTTTTGTCGTTGTTGTTTAGTCATTTCAGTTGTTTCTGACTCTTCATGACCCCATTTGTTGTTTTCTTGACAAAGATGGTAGAGTCTTTTGCCACTTCCTTGTCTAGCTCCTTTTACAGATGGGGAGACTGAGGCAAACAAGGTTAAGTGACTTGCTCAGGGTCACAGCTAAGTGTCTAAGGCTGGATCTGAACTTGGATCTTCCTGACTCTGGGCTTGGCACTCTATCCATTGTGCCACCTAACTACCCCTTGAACAACTGTGTGTTAATTATTATCACTGTCTTGTGCTTAATAGTGTGAAAATCCCAAAACAGACACATTTGGGAGATGGGACAGAATGGAGGAATATATAACAAGTTAGGAAGAAGCAGTGAATTGATCTAGTAAAAGGCATTGTAACTTTACTGGCTATTTTATTAATGTAATTTTTGGTAACTTTTTTTAAAATCCTGAAGGCTGTTTTTTTTTTTAAATGTGCTGCAGGGACTGGGTTTTTTTTTAACATTGCATAGAGGACAATTGACATTTGATGCTATGTTTCCTATGTATTATTTGTACCAGAGATTTTTGGTAGCTGCAGATTTACTATTTGAACACAAGATGGCAATACGCCAATACCTATGAAATTGGTTCAGAAATGTAAAGCATATGACTGTGACTTAATAGTAAAGACCATTGTCACTCAGTGTTAGAAGAGATCTTTTAAAGGGCATTTTCCCTTTGCCCTAAAATGAAGCCACTATTAAGCTATCTCAAAAAGATGAAAATCTGTCCTTATTTTAAAAACTTATATAAAAGACAACACAGTCTGCTTTAACAACCCTTGCTGGGAATTCTTTGTGTGTAATTTAAATCACTTCACCCTATTTCCTTTTCTGTCTGTAGCAGATGGGAGATTGAGAATAACTGAGCGCTGCTCTTTTGTACCACCCCATATAACCATGAAGTCTGTGCCATGCAGCCTTTTCATTTCTAGGAAAAATCATCTTAGCATCTTGAAGGTCTTCCTGTAGGTCTTATATCACAGTCTTTGAGTTACTTTTGTGACTCTTGTGAATTTTCTGAATCTTTCAACTTGTAGATGTCACCAGTGCCTTGAACAAACTTAAAATGGCAAATAAAATTTAAAGATGGTGTGCGTTTGAAGTTAATAATTGGAAATAGTTCATTGTTGATTCTAATGGATTAATAAAATGCATAGTAAACCTTTTAGATGTATTTGTTTACTGATCTCATCTCTTACTCATAACTTTTAAATATTCATGCTTTATCATATGAAATTATGGTTTTCAGTCATGGTTAGACAAAAATATTTTTGTTAAATGTGTCGTTAATAACTTTTGAGGAGATGAGAGCTTTTTAATCCTTGCATATTCATATAAATATATTTAGTTGGTATTTAACAAGTCATCTGAGCAACAGCAAGAATAAGATGGAGAATTTAAAATCATTTTAGTTCATGTTTGGGTAGGACTAAAGATTTACCCTAAATATGTTTAGTGAACATACATACAGTTAAATGAATCCTTATTTAAAGGATCCGTTTTAAAGTTTTTTTTGAGTGCTCTCCCATCAATGCAGCCTTTGTGATCTGCTGTAGCAGCTAACTCTTTGGTTATATGCTACTCCAGATATTGTCAGGTTGATATAGGCACACCAGGCATACACATTGCATTGCTGAGCAGGTGGTGAAACCTGCCAGACTTGGATTACCCTGACATAGTCTTTGATTACTCAAAGATACTCCTGTGCCATAATGAGGCATCAGATTAAGACTGAGGTGGAGAGGAGTGATCCTTAGTCATTTTCACGTCATACCTATGTGCTCTGGAGGGCATATGTAACTAGTTCCATTGAACATATAAATGCAATTATCTGTTTCTCTTTCATAGTCTTCATTTTTATTAGGGCAATAATTGATTTAAAAAGCCATTTTAGAAGCCTTAAATATAAATAATGATTGAGCTAGGGACCTTCTAAAAAATCATAGAGTATCTTATTGAGATGCTATAGAATGTGATTATTTTGATGAACTGCTTTTTAATAGTTAAATAGCCTGGTATACAGAATTTGAGGTGGTTTTTTTTTTTGCTTACTAGTTTAGAATGTTGTGTCTTTAAGTATCAAGGAAAGATAAATGCTTTCTAATATAAATCCTTTCTACTTGGATTTGAGGGCAGTAAACTATACTTTTCCATTTGCCTAGTACAGGCAACCTTCACTTCTCTAGCAGTGGGAGAAATAATGAATAGATTTGAAATCTATAAACAGTTTTTAACCTAGAGGAGGCAGTATGGGCTAATCAAAAAGGCTCTGGTCATGAAATCAAAGGCCCAGCTCTGCTGTTTAGCTTTATTTCTTAAGATACCCTTTGATTATAATTAACTTATTTCTCCTCACTCAGTTTTTGTTTCTAAATTTGTGAAAATGGGAAGACACATTTGTACAGGACATACTTCTTAGAGTGTTGTGAGTAAATCACTTTGTAAACTTTTGAAAGCATTTAAAGTGCTGTATATACATGCTATTAGCCTCATTAATCCCTTTTCTGTGTAATAATTAGCCAGTTTATTTGCTATTTTTTCCTCTTTTTCTTAAAATGCTGTTTCTAAAAGCCAAACAGGGAGAGCCTCTAGGGGCTATAGACAGTTCACGGAATAGATAATCAGTAAGTGTTTTGTATATTGACATGTAGTGGCTGATGAAATAACTTTTCAGATTTTTGTATTTTTAGAATGATTTTATCTCTCTCGGAGCTTATAATCTGAATTCAGTTTTTGCTTAACCCGTCCCCCATGTTTGGTTTTCTTGACCACAGAATTCAGCAAGCAAAAGTGCAAATCCTTCCTGAGCGAGTGTTGCCTTCAACCATGTCTGCGATCCAGTTGGAATCTCTTAGTAGATGTCAGCTTTTTCCATCTTCAAAGCCTGTGTCATGGGAAGACCACTGTTCACCTCAGTGGTGGCACAAGTATCAGAAGGTGAGAACAAGTTGTTTTTGCATCTTTTAAAATTAAGTAGTCACTTGCTCCTTCTTTTGCTTTTTGAAGACTGCTCAGAATTCACTTCACCTCATGTAGCATTTTGCTACAAACTTTAAGACCTTGTGTCTGATATCTACAGATCCGTTCCTATATAAGTATGGTTATTTTTTTCAGCCTTATAACTAGAAGAGACCATTGCGGTCAGCTCATCCAACCCAGACCTGAGGGTCTCGAAAGGGTTGGGGAGTT
>CM053624.1:344733165-344779095 GCA_028646595.1 Phalanger gymnotis
AGTCCTGCTTCCCTCTGCCCCTTTGTGGGTTCTGTAGTTCTAGAATTGGTTCAGAGCCATTTTTTCATAGGTTTTTGGAGGGACTTGGTGGGGAGCTCACGCCAGTTACTGCTTTCCAGTCGCCATCTTGGCTCCGCCCCCTCTGATCTTTTATAGGTAGAATAATTAGATGTATTTAAATTTTATATCAGATTGTCAGAAGTGTAAGATAATATAATAGACTTCCAAGTTAAAACAAATTACCTTTGTATGGTCTTGGCTGAAAAGAGCTTAAAAGATCACTGGAAGGCAAAATGGTTAAGGTCACCCAATTCCTTTCGTACAAGAAGGTTATTGCTATCATTATTTTCATTATATGACATTTTCTATCCTTTTTCAATGGAAGGAGTTTGACCAAGCAGGTGGGTTAGTTTGCCAGATGCCTGGCTGTCTGCACTCTCTGATTTGGTTTATGGTTTTGACAGATTCACTACAAGATCTTTGGAAAGTCACTTAGCTCGACTGTGCTACAGTTTACCAGCCTGTGAAATGACTATAATGGCAGAGTATGTGATTTTTAATTAGTGTTAAGTGGCTCAGGATTCTCATTGGAGAAGCATTATACAAACTGCTCTCATTATGCATCTCCAAACAACTTGCAAACTTAAATCTTCTTGACATTTTGACAATATTAATACTAATGTCTGACATTTACCACTTCTCTATGGATATTCAGCTCTCCTCCTCCCCCAACTGTATTCTTTATTTTGTTCTATTTTTTTTCCCCTGCATTACTTTTAGTATTTTTGAGAGCTGCAAAGTGGAAGGTGTCCTTTCCTATTCTTTTTTTTTTAATCAGCTTAAATAGATAATAGGTTCTTTTCATTCTCAAGACTCAGAAATGCTGATTATCAAAATTGTTGCAGGAAAACAGCTCTTGTCTTTTTTATAATCGCATACCTTGAAGGTAAGGACATTTTGCTACCATCCTCATGCTTGAGTTGATGAAAAATTCTCTTAAGAAACCAGGTTATTGTATTTTTTTTTCTACAACACAAAATTCAGTTGATTATTTACATATTCTGGACACCAAAGAAGTATGTGGCTGCCCCAAGGAGTTCCTTTCACATTCTGAATATTTATATAGATGTATATTTTAAATAAGTTGATCCCTTCCTTACTTCTGTCCTTTCCGCCACCCCCACCCTGCCCATTTGGAAAGTTTTTTGGTTTATTTTGCTCAGAAATAACGATAATTATGCTTTATTTCTTTTCTTCTCTTATGTTAATGATTCAAGAGACAGTAAAGCATAGTGGGTAGAAAGCCAGCCTTAGAGTCTAGAACTGGCTCCATATCCCACCTTTTACACATGGTAGTGGTGTGACCCTGGACAAATCACTTGGCCCCTTAAGTGCCTCAGGCAACTCTCTAAGACTAAGTTACAGACCAGATGCTGATTTGCATTGGTAGAAGGGAAAGAAGAGTGGGAAGGGAAGGGAGATGAATAAGTTTTTATGTAGCACCTACTATGAGCCAGCTGGGGGGTGCTGTGGATAGAGTGCTGGGCTGGAATCCAGAAGATTCATCTTTGTGAATTCAAATCTGGCCTCAGTCACTCACTAGCTGTGTGACCCTGGGCAAGTCACTTCACTCTGTTTGCCTCAGTTTCCTCATCTGTAAAATGAGCTGGAGAAGGAAATGGCAAATCCCTCCAGTATCCTTGCCAAGAAAAACCCCAATATGGGTCCCAAAGAGTTGGACGTGACAGAAAAACAATCGAACAGCAGCGCTGTGCTAATCTCACTTGACCCTCCCAACAACTCCTGAGAGGTAAGTGTTATTATTGTCTCCATTTTATAGTTGGGGAAACTGAGACAAACAGCAGTCATGTGACTTGTCCAGAGTCAAACAACTAATAAATGTCTGAGGCTGGATTTGAACTCAGGTCTTCTGACTCCAGGCCCAGTGATCTGTCTGCTCCTCCCTGGTTGCCTTTGAGAGGTAGAGTAAGTTTCTGTATGAGGGATTTACCGTACCAATGAAATCACAGGCTTGGTCCCAAAAAATATATCGATAATTAAGTCTTCCTCTGTTATTCTTGTGGAAAGCCAGCTTCTAGTCACTTTCTCTCCTGGTTTGGCCCTGCCTAGTTTCCTGTTGATTTTATTGGACGTGGGGCCAGCCGGCTCCCATTCTTGGTAATTGGATCTCATTAAAATGGAAGACATATAAAAGGTGATGAGGGCAGAGACAGGCAAACAGAGAGGAAGAATAAGGGAAAAGTAGACAAAGAGGAGCACCTGGAAATGAAGAAACAGAGGTAGAGGAAGAATACCATGTAATGGATTAGATGGAGATGAAAGAAGATAGCCTTGACAGGAGGGAAGAGAGGGAAGCTTAGGAAGGGGAGAATACGTAGATGAAAGAGGGCTTGGGTAGAAAAGGAAGCAAAGGTGTTTCTAAGACAAACCTCAGAAATGGTCCCCGTGCCCTTTGTCCCTACAGTTCTCCTGGGTTGAAAAGAAGAGGAGAGGGAACTCATGGTGGGGAGGGGCAGGGAGAAGGGGATTGCTCTTGTTGCTCTGCAAGCTTCCCAGATATTGTTCGGTGCTGGAGGTCCCTGGTCTCTCTTTCCTTGGATACAAGGAAGCCCTTTAGGGGCAGAGAGTGCTGATTCTTGGATGTGGAAGCCCTGGAACAGAGCTGCAAATTTGGAAATCAGCATCTTCCAACGTTGACTGCATCACTCCTTATTTACTTGTGTCTTTAAGATCCTAGATACCTCCTACATTTGCTAAGCTTTATTGGCCAGGTTGTCTGGTGTTTCAAGGATGTTTATTAATTCAGTGGACAATTGTGAGCACAGAATAAACTCTTCGATGCATCAGAAAGCATCTTGCAGCTTTTAAATCATTGGACCTTAGGTTTTCATGACAAGAGGAAGTTTAGCCAAGAAGTGTCTGGGGGGGTGATGACAACAGAATAGGGGAACGCAGGTACCCCCAGTATGAGAGCCTTATTTGCATGGTGCCATTTCAGTATTACAGCCAACAAAAACTTTGGCTAATGTGATTGAGTCTTCTGAAATGTTTACTTAGAAAGCTCTAAGGCTCCGTTCATTCCTTTCTTCACAAAATTTAGTTCCAGATATTCCAGAGTCGTTAAGAACGTATAAATAGACCTTATCTCCATCTTGCAGTAGTAGTTGAGGTGATGTGGTTCGGGAGATATGTAGATGCTTCATGGCTCGGTCCCTCCAGCATGTGCTAATCAGGTTGCCACACACTTTTGCAGCAGAAAAGATGCTTAATGGCAGGAGTGCACATCATCACCTGCAGAGAGTGACTCGTCCACCAGCCATACTGCTTATCCAGACTTACTGAAGGCTAAACCTCTGCAGGAATTTAAAGGATCCAGGTGTGTAGTGTCCCTGAGATGTATGCAGTGAACCTTGAGATTGTTTGCACACACCTTCTCACCACCCACGGAATAGGACATTTTTCACTAAAATCTGCACATCCCTAAAAGCATGAAAAGTATCCAGGCTTCAGGATGTGGGCTTATCTAAGTGTAGTCAGAACATTAAAGGAAACACAGAATAAGAAACACGCCCCTCTCTGTGTCATCTGGCAATGGAAGATCAAAATAGAAAAAAAAGTACTTGGCCATCATCTGTGAGCAGTTTAGGAAACTATCCAGCAGGAAGCCCTATTTTAGTATTCTTTCTTTATGTCCTGTTTTGAAACCTTTGGCTTTGCTGTTATTTTAATTTGCTCTTTTACCAGACACAGCTGTTAGTGTTTGTTTGTTGGGTTTATCTGGATTCTTGCTGTCATGAGGGTTGGCCGAGAAACCTGTATATTTACCATATTTTTGAATGTAACAAAAGTGCTATTTCTTTGAGTAGTCTGCTCCTGCTGGGATTCTGTCTGCATGCTTATTAATGGGAGCTCTACTGTAGTATGCAGAATGTTATGTTTAAAGACCAGCAAACTTTAGAAACATTCATTTTAAAAGGAAATGACACATGGATGCCTAACCTTCTGCTTTTTGCTCTTAAAGCCTTGGTTTTTCTCAGCTTATTGGACAGGCTAGAGGAACCAGCACAAAAAACCTAGTTGTGTCACCATAGCCCAAGTGTCCCATGACCACCTTGTACTATAGCATCTCGTGCCCTTCATTCTCCTTGTAGAAACGTAGGAGTTTCTAATTTACTGCTTTTATTTTAAACTAGACTTTACTGAATTGTTTTCTCTTTAACATTAAATATCCCACAAAATTATTTTTCTGGCTGCCTACTTCTAGTTGGGGGGGACTTTTAGAAGAGCATACCTTCATGGATAACAGCTAAGTTTGGATAAAAGATGTGGTAGGTTTCACTTATACACTTGATAGGACAGTGTGGAATTTATAATATTGCCCTCTGCTTTCAGTGGAAATGTAATTAGTGTTGAGTTGGAGTTTAATACTTTTTTTCTCCTACTTGAACCCTGTTGCATTTTTGCATCCTCTTTAAGTTACTTTTCACATGGTTTTGAAATTCTCACTTGTGGAGAAACCAAAAAAAGGACTAAAAGGTAATAGTTCTGAAAGGGATTGATGGCTGTCTCTAGGTACCAGGAAGTATTCATTGTCAAACACAATGATGCTGGCCTTCAGTAGTGAGCCCTGTGTTCCCCAAATGAAGGCGACTTCACTGATGAACCAGTGTGTTGGACACTTCTGAGGCACCAGCACATTAAAATTTGGTTTTACCATTAAAAATTGGTTAAAACCTGACTGTTCTTATGAAATAACTGATGTTGCTTAAAATATTTGTTGAAAAGGATATCCATAAATTTCTAGTTTATTAGTGTGACACAGAAATAAGACAGAATTCTCTTCCAGGGGACCAAAATTTCTTTAAAATTGGAGAATTTTGTAACTGCTTGAATATTTTTTGCTAACTTTTCTGCAAGTGTTCCGTTTTTTTCCTATGTTTCTGCTCTTTGATGCAATATTTATTTAACTGTACACAGTAGCTAGGAAATAATAAATGTGGTTTAGTATATTAATTATACGGTGCCTTTGTGTCAGAATAAACTATTTATAAAATCTTAGCACTAGAATGGTCCTTAGAGATCATCTAGTCTGATCTCCTTATCTTACACATGAGGAGACTAAGGCCCAAAAAGTTTGTGACCTTCCCACACAGTAGCAGAGCTGTTGTAGCTAAGCACTAGGTTTCCTAAGTTTCAGCTTCACATTCTTTTCATTACAAAACAGTATTCTTTAAATTTTATAGTATGAAGTCATTTGTTGTATGAAGCATTTAATATTCTTGTGTAAGATATTTTGTTTAGATAGGATCATATGACCATAGATTCGAGCTGGCAGAGAGGTCTTAAAGTCCAACTGGCTCATTTTGCAGATGAGGTAACTGAAGCCCAGAAGGGAGAAGCAGCTTGCCCAGTGTCACACAGCAGTAATGGCAGATCTAGGATTCTAATCTAAGTCCTCCAATTCCAAATCCTAAGGCCTTTGCAATGTACCACATTGCTTCAACAGTGTTCACTTTGCAAAAATCTACAATAGTTTCTTCCTTTAATAATAGCTTTTGGAAGTTAAAGTAACGTGTGTGCGTTAGTAGGGAGAGAAATGGCCATTCTTTTAAATCCACATTAATTACTGCTTTTTAAGTACCATGTTATTTGGTGAGTTAGAAAATGTAGAATTCAAACAGAATCTGGGTTCCTAGAAATTTTTAGTTTATTACAGCAATTGCTTATGTGATATAGGATTAGAAACTTAACAGTGTGTCAATAAGCTGAAACTTTTTATAATATTCTTTATGTTACTTGTTACAGAGTAGGAAATAAAGGAGTAGTATATGGAGCTGTTGAAAGATAAGATTATTATAGATAGGTGTATGTATATTTGTAATGGGTAAGCTTCTCATTAAGAGCAAAATTTTTAAGCCTATATTAATTAAAAGAGCTCCACAAAGTTACTAGCAATATGAAGGACCTGTAGCTCTCATTGGTGTCAGGATGACTTATCTTCAGTGATACTGTGCTTTCATGCTGTCTATACCTCTTATTACTGTTAGGGGAGTCTGACTATCTTATTCTTCCCTGTTAAGCCTGTATGTTCAGCATGGGTAGATAAACAGGGACTTTTGGCTCACCTTGTAGAATTAATAACCAGTCTTCTGTCTTCACGCCAAAGTTCCATGGTTCTTGGAGCAAAATTAGAAAGTACAGTTAAATTAGGAATGGTTTATAAAAACAGATGTATTTAAAAACACTGTTTTATGAGCAGGTCGTCAGTTGATCTTTGTGTTTAGGTTTCTTGGACATTGATTAGTATTTAGTATCTAGTGTCTGCAAAGTATCTCTAAAATATTGGATATTTTCTCCTTTTAAAGTATAGGATTTCAAGTTTGATGTTTTGGAAGTTTTAGCTCTGTTGGTTCTACTGAATTAATTCTTCTCTGACCCTATTATGATGACTCACTGTTGCATGATTTTAATACACTTTAGCATAAAGTATATGCACGTTTTTGTTTCAGTGGCTTTTTTCTGCCATTTCTTGTGTTCAAGTCATCTTTGGGATTGTGTAGTAGCTCATTGGTGTCCACTGGGCAGCTGTCTCTCTCCAGTGGAGAAACTGGAATGGCTTGTGGCTTAAACCGCATTCTGGAAGTAAACATATCAATCTGAAGGGAAAGTTAATAAAGAATAAAGGCACAGTGTTACCATGTTTTCATGCCACTTGACTTATACTCACTCTGCCATGTTACCAGTAGGTTCTAGGTAAGTAAACATTGATTACATTGAGACTTGTGTGATAACAACATCTTGTTTTTCAGCCTAATTACTATGGGTTCTATAAGGTTCTAACTCCACATTGAATTTTTTTTTGAGGATTTAGTGCAAATACAGTGGAGATTATGTAAAAAATAGAAATCATGCAAAATGTTCCAGTAATATTTTAAAACTCCATTCTTTTCATATTTACTTTATTCTTTTACATTTCCTAAGTTATCTTCACCATTTGTTTTAACATGCGTACCTTTGAGTAGTATTCAAAGTATACAATTGAAATGCATATTTGCATCTTGTGCACAAAGTTGATCCACTGATTAAATGATTCATATAACTGAATTACGTTGAGATTACATCAATAATTTATTCTTCTGCCCACCTGTTTCAAATAAAAATGGTTGTCCTGCTCAAACACAGAGAAAACTTTTTGACCTTTCAATAGAAATAGATCCATAGGGATTCCATATACAGATTTGTGTTCTTTTAAAATATGAAAATCTTTCACTGGACCATAGATTATTTTTAAATAAATCATATAGCTATTTTCCATTCCATTCCATGAGCATTTATTAATTGCTTACCATGTGTAAGGCTCTATCAAAATAGTTCTAGGCACTGGAGACACAAATCAGCCAGTCAGTAAGCACTATGTACACCATGCTAAGTGCTAAGGAGACTCACAATGGCAAAAATTCAAACCCTGCCTCCAATGAACCATTCTCTAACAGTGGAGACAACTAGCAAAAAACTGTATTTACAGCATATAATGTGGATGGAAGGGAATCAGAGTTCGCTCCGTAGCTCAGTGGACAGAGTGGCGGGCCTGGATTTAGGAAGACTTGAGTTTGAATGTGACTTCAGACATTTACTTAGCTGTATAACCTGGGGAAGTCACTTCACCTCTATCTTCCTTTGTTTCCTTAGCTGTAAAACGGGGATAATAATTACACCTCCTTGCTCACAGCATGGATTATTATGATGATCAAATGAGATGGTATTTGTAAAGTGCTTATTACCGTGCCTGGCACATAATAGGTGCTTAATAAATGCTTGTTTCCTTCTTAATCTCAAAAGCCTTAAGCAGAAGAGAAGAGGGGGATAGATTTCATTTTTGAGAAAATTCTCTCCCCCTTTTTAATGCAGAGGAACTTTTTATGATTTCAATATATGTTTTCTGTTTTCAGAGGAAGTTTCACTGTGCAAGTCTGACTTCTTGGCCTCCCTGGCTCTATTCCTTATATGATGCTGTAAGTTACCTTCAATCAATCTTTTATTTTCTAAGTCCCACCATTTCATTTTTGGTGGATATTACTATGTCGTATCTCTACATTTTGATACATGTTTGTTGAGGGGAGTTTTATTTCCAGAAATGCAGTACTTCATTAGATGAAGGACACTAGGGAACTGGAAAAATTGCTTTGAGGATCTTTCCCTCCATATTTAGAACTTAAGGATGAGGTGTTCAACATTTGTGCATGCGTTCACATGCTCTCGTCCCTTTCTTCTCTTTCTCTCCCTTCTTCCTTATTTCCCTCCTCTGCCCCTCCCCTCTTTTATTCTTTCTCCTTATGTTTTTTCTTACTCTGGGGTTTATTGACCTCTAAGGTATCTGTAGGTTTGTGGAGATTCTGAGTTTTGATGGGAAAAACAAAAAACAAAATGATATCTTTATTTTCACTAATTAAAATTTCACATTTCCTTCAATTATGAATTAAAAGAAAAAAGCATTATTCTGAGGATGGGTTTGTGGACTTTGCCAGATTGCTAAAGTGGTCTGTGATAAACAGAAGGCTACTGGGTTCACAGTAGAAATTGTGAACTGACATTTAATATCAGAAGAAAAGCCTCCAAAATAGTAAGTCTGATCTTTTGGATGACGAAGGAGTTGCTTTCTAAAGTGAGTTGCCTCATTCAGAGACTCCTTAGAGGAAGCCATGATACAACAGGTTGGTATTACCCTTGTTAGGCATTTACCTTTTATTGAGAATCTCTTAAGACTTGCAGGCACAGTGGATTTCCACTTCCAGCTGTGTGTGTTTACTGCCCACAAATATGTATGATGTAAGGTAGAATAGGATAAGGGCAAAGAAGTTTCCCCACTCCAGTCCATCCTCCATGCAGGCACCAAAATGATTTTCCTAAAGCACAGGTGCCTCCCCTACTCAATAAACTCCAGTGTCTCCAAGAACAAATGAAAATACTCTGTTCAGCATTCAGAGCCCTTCATAACCTAGCCCCTCTTCCATTCTTTCAGTCTTCCTACACCTTACTCCCAGACACATACTCTTCATCCAGTGGCACGAGTCTCCTGGCTGTTCCCATGAAAAAGGCTTTCATCTCTGGGCATTTTCTGTTTGTCCCCCATGCTTGGAATATTCACTCTTCTCCACTCAGACTACTGATCTCACTGGCTTGCTTTGAATTCCCACTAAAATCCCACCTTCTGAAACCTTCCCTAGCCCCTCTTAATTTCAGTGCCTTCTCGTTTTTAATTATTTCCTAGTTATTTTGAATGTAGCTTGTTTGTATGTATTTATTTGCATGTCGTCTCCCCTATTCAATTGTGAACTCCTTGAGGGCAGGGACTGTCTTTTGCCCCTTTTTGAATCCCCAGCATTTAGCATAGTGCCTAGCATGTAGTAGGCACTTAATAAATGTTTATTAATGATAATGATGGAGGTCCATATAAAGTGGACTTAAGAAAATTTGAGAGGGGAAAGAGCACTTTCAGCTTCTTGGAAGAGGTGGCTTCTTTGTGGCCCTTAAGTAGGCAGAAATGGGGAGGGAGTTTATTTCATGCTTGAGTGTATGCATAGAAATGGAGGAAAGGAGGAGGGTAGAATGAGGGAATAATTTGGCAGAGTATATGTGCAGGCTCAATAGTGAGAAATAAGGCTGAAAAGTTAGGTTGGAACCAGATTATGCTGAAATGCTAAGCTTGTATTTTTATTCTATAATTAATCAGGAATCTTTGCAGGCTTTTGATCAGGGGGAATAACAGGATCAGACATTTCAATAGAAAGATGGGATTGGAGAGGAGAGAGAGTAGAGGCACAGAACAAGTGTTTACATGATATCCCAGATAACAGATACTAAAGGCCCAAGGTAGGTTGTTGATAATCTTGAGTGGAGAAATGATCATTGAAATCAAGACATGGAGTCTGCTAAAGGAAAGAATGTAGAAGAGAACATAGTCAGACCTGTTAGGACTGTTGTTGGAAGTGGATTGCCATGTGTGGCATTCAGTTCCACAAATATTTAAGTGCCTAGTACATGAAAGCCACTCTGCTAGCATTCTGTTAAGCATGTTTGTGCCTTTTGTGTTCTGTGTTTCTCAGTGGTATACCTTACCTCTCCTGCTAGACTGTATGTTTGTTTGTCTTGGAACCTTTGTTAGTATCTAGCATTCTTCACTTATTTAGGTAAGTACTTCAATGAGTGATCTAGAATTGAGGCTAAATAATGTTTTCTTTCACTTTTAGGAACTGACAAGGATATAAGTCTTGAACTCAGAGAAACAAAAGGATACATTTTATGGACATCCAGAAAAAATTGTTGTAGGACTTTTAATAAAACCTTTTTTATTCTAAAAATAGAGTCCATCTTTTTCTAAGTAAACTACTGACGAGTGTCAGAAAATAATGGTTATCCATGTGACAATACAAAGTTAGGAAGTGCCAAAAAGTAGTGGATTTATTCGAAGATCAGAAATAGGTAGAATTGCTAATGAGATGCCAAATATGTGTATGTCTTTCTTTGCATCCTCCAAGCTTATTAGCACAGGCACTTAATAAATGTTTATTGCCTTGTTTACATTTAAAATATAAGTACATCACAGTAACAACAATATTGTACTATGAACAGCTGTGAATGATTTCTCAGCAATACAGTGATCCAAGACAATCCCATAGGACTCAGTGAAAAGTGTTAACCTGCCTCCAGAGAAAGAACTGATACTGTCTGAATACAGACCAAAGCACATCATTTTTCTCTTTCTTTCTTCTTTACTTCTTTTTCTTTCTTCCTTTCTTTTGCTCCCTTCCTTCCTTTCTTCTTTCCTTTCTTTCTTTCTTGTTTGAGTTTTCATGCACAAAATGACTAATATGGACGTGTTTTACATGATTGCATGTATATAACCTGTATCAGATTGCTTACTGTCTCAGGAAAGGGGAAAGGCATAGAATTTGGAACTCAAAACTTTAAAAACTAATGAATGTTAAAAATTGTTTTTACTTGTAATTGGGGAAAAAATAAAATATTATTTAAAAAATAAAATATATATACAGTATTTGTAAAGAACTATTTACTCTGACCTTTTGTGATAAACAGATAAAAATAGCTAAATTGTTAATGTCAGTGTTTTATTTTAACCACAGGAAACCTTAATGGAAAGAGTCAAGAGACAACTACATGAATGGGATGAAAATCTAAAAGATGAATCTCTTCCTTCAAATCCAGTTGGTATGGAGAGCTACTTTTAGCTCACAGTGTTTAATCCAATGCAGCAAACATTCATTAAGTGCCTACTATATTGAAAAACATAGTATATATTTAAAAGGAGATTATTTTATTCTAATTTCATTGAAACCTAAAGTATTTGTTTGAATTTTAACTTTATTCTGTGGAAATGATTTTAAAGTAGTCCTGAAGAAAAAAGGAAGAAGGTGGAATATAGTTTGTTAATTTTTTTTTTTTGCCTATTTGATCCATATGTAAAAACCTATTTGTTTTAGGCAAAGCTTCTTCAGAAAAGTAAGTTTTGATATTTACAAAGGATGGTTTTTCACTTAATATCAGTGCATGCATTTATAAGTGGTCCTAGTGCCGTGATTAAACTTACTCTACGTATTCAATGTTTGTTTTTAAGTTATAGTGTAATTAAAATAAATCTGTATTTGCTATAGGTGTTTCTGCAGGCAGATAACTCTCAAATTAGTTTTATTTGAGGATTTTCTCAGCCTATGAATTAGAACTCCTATTTGTAAAAGAAGGGATAGCACATGTAAACTTGTTAAATTGTACTAAGGGTAGGTGTGGTCTGTCCATATGATTCAGACTTCTTTGAACTTCCTGGCAATGTTATTTTCAGGCATTTTCCTTCATTAACTGATGCATTGTGTTTATATTTTAAAACATCACTATCACTGTATTACCACTTTTGTTTGGGATCCATTTTCAGAATATGGGTGATTCTGCATGTCCATTATGCAAGATACGCTTGTTTTACTTAGCTGGTTCTTAAATTTAAAAACTCATTATGTCTTGAAGATTTTTCTTACAGAGTAGCTGCCTGTCTTCCTATTGATGATGCATTACGAATCCAGCTTCTTAAAATTGGCAGTGCTATCCAGCGACTTCGTTGTGAACTAGATATTATGAACAAAGTGAGTACGCTAACCTTTTCTCACTAATTCTTGATGAAGTCCAAAGTTGTTTGGATCTGATATATCAGGATGCACGGTTAGGAACCATGAAATCAGAGTAACTATTCTCATTTGAAATCGCATTAACCCTAGAAGAACTTACCTAAATTTTAAAATTGCTTTTTAAAAATTAGCTTGTAACATTAACCTATTGCAGAGTTGTTTCAAATCACCATTTTTTTTTTACTTCATGCAAGAGGTATTTTCCTTATAATTTAATACATAGCAGAGTTTTGCAGCACTTACAAATTGATTGAAAAGGTCATTTGCCAGTCATAATTCACATAAACTTTTCAAGTGACAATTTAGTAACTTTTCTTCCCCCTGAAGATAATTGAACTATTTGGTTCAAAACCTGAATTGTCATGTGATTGTTCTTGATAGAATTTTTAAAAAACAGTACATTTTTATCCAGAGAAAGAACGAAAGTAAAATTTAGGATTTCAAAGATTTGTATTACAATGGACTGTTTTAACAAGACAGTCCCTTAATTATAATTTTCAGGGCAATGCTGATTAATTGTTAAGCTGTATATTTATTTTCTAGACATGGTGGACTGTTTTAACCAGATCATTTGACCTATACATTACCTAAATGAATTGAATATACCTAATAAAGTTTATTTAAAATAAGTTGTGGAAAATAAGTCCTTCCTCTCCAGGTGGAAGAGTCAGCATAATACTAGTTTTCAGACCATTCACCCCCTGCCTCTTTTCCTCCTTTTAAGATTACTTTTTTGTCTATTGCCTGTTTCAGATCCTCGTTGCTACTCTACTTAGCATTCAAATCACACCTCCTCCTTTCTCAAGAGTTTGGTGTACATCTTTTTTTAACTGGACCTGTGATTTCATTGGTATAGAAAACTTCTCTCCGAGTACAAATCAGTACCTGACAGTCTTGCTGATAATCTTAGAGAATTACCAGATTCACTTGGAAGTTACATGAATGTGTTAGAAATGAGATTGAACCCTAGATCTTCCTAGAATCAAAGCTGAGTTACTCTCCATTGTGCTGCTTTACCTCTCTTCAGGTTGATATCCCCTAGAATACCCTGACCTCTCTGTTCATCTGCCTGTTCAGATCTCCTGACCTTTGTCTTCATATTGTCACAGACACACCTGCTCTGCCATTCTCTTCAGCTGGCTCCCGTCTCTTTCTTCTCTTTTACTAGCATATTCTTAACTGGAGTTTTGTCTTTACTGTGGGGCTACTCACTCTCAATCCCTAAGAGAATTCAGTCTTTCATCCCCACTACTAAAATCTCACTCTGCAAGTATAATCAGTATATTCTTTAAAAAAATTCCCCAACTATCGCCCCAGTTCTTTATATATTCCCCAATAATTTCTACTTACGTCCCTTTTCAAAATATCAAACTAATTTCCCAGTATAGCCTCTTACCTCCCATTGAGTCTTTCCTTTTAATAAAGAAAAATTTGAGTGAAACCCAGCCAACAAAGCAACCATATCTGGCTCTGTGTATGTGTATGTACACACACACACACACACATACCATGCATCTATCTACCTATACATCTATACCTTTTTGTCCACAGTCCCCTGTTTTTCTACTGGGAACCAAAGCTAGTCATTGTAATTAATGAGTTTGGAAGCATTTTAGTGCTGTTTTCTTTTACTTTATTTTTAGTCATTGTATATATTTTTCTCTTGGTTCTAGTCCCTTCTCTCTGTAGCACTTTACAGGGTTATTCTTATTTCTTTGAATTACATTTGTTTCTTATGGTATAGTATATGTTGTTATTTTCATATTTCACAATTTGTTAGGCCATTCCTAGGTCAGTGTGCACCCACATCGTTTCCAGTTTTTTGCTTTCACAAAGAATGCCCCTGTGAATTTTTTGTTACATATGAGACCTTTCTCTTTGTCAATAAGTACCTTGGGTTATATTCCCAACTAGGGCAGATGGTTCAAATGGTCTGCACACTTTGGTGTCTTTTCTTACATCATTATACTCATATTTCCATCAACAGTATTTGTGTACCTGCGTCCCAGAAGCTTCTCCATTGTTGACTGTTCCTGTTTTACCATCTTTGCCAATTTGATGGGTGTGACATGAAGCTAATATTAAGAGAAATTCGGTATCCCTTTAACTTCTCTTCCCTGGCCTTTTCTCAGTCTTTCTCTTTCTTGATATCCCTGTGGCTTTTGGCACTTTCAGTGACCCCCCCTTCCTTGACACTCTTATCTTCTTGACTTCATTGATAATCTTCTCTCCTCTTTTTTCCCTCCATGTTGCTGATTGCTTTTTTTAAGTCTCTTTTGCTAGATCTCTGCCTTTCTTCATCTAACCATGGCTGTCCTCTAAAGCCTTAGATCATCCTGTCTTCTTTCTCTATACCTTTTACTTTGGTGATCTCATTTACCCTAATGGGAACATTTATCATCTTCATACAAATGACTGCCTTGGAGACCAAATGTATTTCTGTCTGCCCTGCTGCATATCTCTAAAGGATATTCTGTCAGCATCTCAGCATCTTTAAAGCAGAGACCACTATCCCCTGAAGCTGCCCTTCTTCCAGACTTCCCTGTTGAATATAACACTAGCCCTGCCTGATCTCCCAAGTTCCAATCTTGAATTAACTTTCTCTCTCCATTTTCTAATTAGTTGCAAGCCTTGGCTTCATCCCTCTTTTCTAGCCACGTGGCCACTACTAGTTCAGGTCTCTCTCCTGTTGATGTCTCTCTTCACCAATCTGTTTTTCAAAAAATAATCTTCCAAAGGCGCAGAGTTGACCTCATCATTCTGCTCAAAAATCTGTAGTTACTTCCTGTAGCACAAACTCCTCAGCATGGTATTTGAAGTCCCCCACAACCTCTCCCGTGTATCTTTCCATTGTTATATCATATCAGACTAGCTTTTCCTCTGTCTTGAATGCATTCCTCCCTCATCTTTGCCTCAGAGTCATCTTCCTTCAGTATTCAGCCTAGCTACCACCTCTCTGAAGTTTGCCCCTCATCTCCAAGGATGTTTGTCATCTCTCCTTTCTCAAATTACTTTGCATCAAATTTCTCTGTGTACGTGTTGTATTCACCCTTTTGACCTCACCCTCTAACCTCCAGCGTTAGAATATAAGTTCTTTGAGGGCAAAGAACGTCTTAGATATTGGTCGAATTGACTTTCTGTCTTGTAGATTTCTATATTTAGTTTAATTTTGATCAGCTTGTGATCTGGTGTTTTCTCATTTAATCTCTGATCTCTCCGTCTTTTTGTCCTCTCCCCAATTTTTGTTGCTTTTTTATAACTAAGGAATTTTCTTTTAATAACTAAGGAATGTATTTGGGAAATGCCTGGAAAAAGCTTAAAAATGTGTTATATGCACTAGATAGCTTTTCTACTGAGACTACTTAACACAGTATATACTTATATTCTTCAATTTATCTTCTAATGTGTTTTTTTAAGTGTACCTCCCTTTGCTGTAAGCAATGTCAGGAAACGGAAATCACAACCAAAACTGAAATATTCAGGTGAGATTCTTTTTCAGTTTGATTCAGTTAAGATACTTTATTGAACATTTGCGATGAGTTTAGAGGAATACAAAAGAGGTAGAATAATGAAAGATGTTCAAGGAGAAAAATTACAGCCAGATGCCGTTTTGCCATAGATGCTTTTGTATTTTACATGGTGAATTTGTTCACTACTCATGTAAAATCCTTTACCTATTAATTACTGGGAAATGTGATTGTCAGTACAAAGTTTCTTTCAGGTTTTTACTTTGTGAAATAAAATTTATAGTCAATAAGTATTTCTTTAACAATTATGCATATATGAAATTGCCTTCATTTAGGTATGAGTAACATTTTTCTAAAACATGGATCACAAATTATTCCATATAAGTCTCTTATGGAATTGTAGGAGTCAATAATTCCTTTGTAATCCCTTTGATATTCAGTTACCTTCTTCTGATTGCCAGAACCTAAGGTAGTTAATATATCTAATCAGTGTATTTCAGCCATGCATCGTCTTGCTCTACTTTATTATCACATAAGAATCTTAGAGCTGGAGCTACTGATCTGATACAACCCAAGCCCCCTCCTTTTATAGGCCTGTTAGGAAGTAGCTGAGCTGCAGTGCTCCAGTGGTCTTGCTGCCACACCAGGGAGAGTTCTTTTAGATGTAGCATGGTTTTTCAAGAGAGCTGTTGTGTGACAGGAAGAAGCTTATTCTGCTTAATCCCATAGAGCAGAACTAGAAAGAAGGAAGCTACCAAGCATTTATTAAGCACCTACTATGTGCCGGGTGCTGTGCTAAGTGCTTTACAAATATCTCATTAGATATGCACAACAACCTGGGAAAGTAGGTCCTATTCATCATCCCCATTTAACACAGTTGAGGAGTTTGAGGCAAACCCGCCAAGATCACACGGCTGTGTCTGAGGTCAAATTTGAACTCTGGTCTTCCTGACGACAGGTCTAGCCCTCTGTCCACTGTATCACCTGCCTCTAAAGGCAGCATCTGCCACCAGAAACAATGGGTGGAGTTTGTAAAGAAACACATTCAGGCTTTAGATAAGGAGCTCTCCAGAAGTAGATTGGGCTCCCTCAGGGTGGATTCCCCTTCACTGGAGAAACAGGTAGGCGATTTTGTTTGTTTTTTTAGAGGAGACTCTGGTTCGGTTGTGGGTTGTACTGGATGGCCTCTGAGGTCCCTTCCAACGCTGAGATTTTGTGATTCTGGAATCTTACCCAGATGTCTCTTCCCCCCAAGACAAGTTTGGAAGTTGGGCTGTAACTACAGTGATTGTGGGCTGGATATGTTGCAGCCAAGGATAGAAAAAGCAGTCCTGTTTTTATGTTCTTAATCAGCCTCTTTGCTATTATGTTATAACAGCAACACTAATAATGTGTTTCATAAAGAGAGGGCAGGTATTGTTGCCTCCAGCTTACAGTTTGAGAAGTTAACATATATCATCCAAGTAACTTGTCAGTGGCTACACGCTTAGAGTTCTTGAGCTGAGAGGACATAAATACCATCTAGTTCAAATCCCTTGTAAATGATGTTAAACCCATAAAAGTGAGGCATCTCCCTCAGCATCATACAGCTCAGCTAGTAGAACTGAGACTAGAAAACAGGGTTCCTGACTACTCACCTGGCTCTTTACATGTATTCTACAGGAATTCTGGACTCATTTGATTTTTGGTTTGATGTATGATCTCTTGCAAATTTTTTTAAACTTGGACTAAACAATTATTTGGATAAGAAGCAATCAGTTTTTAAATTTTTTGGAGCAAGAAATATGCCCAGGAGCAATGCCATGTTTCTTGTGAATTTTTTTTTAATTTAAATTTTCATATGCACATCTGCTCTAAAGTTGTGACTGTATTGACATAGTGATTTCATAAAATCTCACAGTTGCAAGGAACAAAGTCACAGAATTTTCAGAGGCTCATTAGAAGCCATCTAGTTGAACCTGCACCAAGCATTTGCTATAGGTCATAACAACTTGGGAGGCAAAGCTAGAACCAGAACCTAATTCTCTTTCCACAATATAGATAACTGCAAGAAACTGCTTCTGATAAATTGAGGATCTTTTTATATCTGGGAGGCAGGGGGAAGGTATATCCTGTGATATTTGCATTTTATTTTTTAGTTCTCGTAGAAATTTCTTTGCCTTTAAAAGCCAAAGCATTTTAAAGAATTAGTATCGATTATTTTTAGTTTTCATTGAAAATGGGTTCAGCACTCATTTCTAAGGGCAGAATTAGATGCCTGAATTGAATTTTTATTGATCACCATTAAACCTTTTCAGAAGACAGCTATTTAAGCTGGACAGAAGTAAGCTGTCAAGTATTTGTTTGTATTTTGAAATCCCTACTTTTGACTCTTAATAGTACTCATATATCAATGTATGAATTTTTAACCAATATTTTGGGAAAAAAAAACATTACCTTAAACCCAAGACCCTTCTGTTTCTTGCTAGTTCTGTTCACTATATGTTAAAATTACATAGAAAGACTTTCATTCCAGATTCAAATGTCATTTATGTGGCTGGTCTTGATTTATCTGTTGTAGTTTGTCCTTATGTGGGCCTATGGCAGCATACGTGAATCCTCATGGATATGTGCATGAGACGCTTACAGTGTACAAGGCTTCTAACCTCAATCTGATTGGCCGATCTTCAACAGAGCACAGCTGGTTTCCTGGGTAATTTGGTGGTTTAATGTTGTTTTTATTTTTTTAATTTAAATTCTTAGAGTTTAGTGTATTCTGTGCCATAATCAGACACAGAAGCCAAAAGTCCTGAGCCAGAATTAGTCACAACTATAAAATGAAATGAATAATTCTGCTTAAATGCTCTCCAACCTGTGAATACTGAGCAGCAGCTGTTGCATTATTTTTTTGTACCTTTTACATAAGTAAATAGCACAGTTCTGCACAGGTAAGAAGAAGAGATTACCAAATGCAATGATCCTTGAACAAAATTTAAATTGGAGGCAAAAAACACTCTAGTCTGTCATCCATGTCCAGAAAGTAAAACACTTTGTGACCAGGTCAGGCTGATCTTAGAATCTTGGATTTAGAACCAGAAGGGATATTAAAGGACATCTAGTTCAGCTCTCTTTTTCACAGATGAAGAAACAGGAAACTGACTTACTCAGGTCACAGGTAGGATGGGCATATGGAGATGGAGAAAGTGTCAGAGCTGAGATTCCAACCTGGGCCTCTCACTCTAAATACTGTGTTGTCTCCACCACAGTGCCATGAGGCTTCCTACTATTTTGTCCCCATAGTTGTCTGCCATGCTAGAGAACCTTCACACAGGTCAGTGATAGGCTAGTCAGTGTCACAGTAGACACTACTGGCTGGAGAATTTTTATAGTAGTTTACCTGACTTTTATGCTTTAATCAAATTTTGTATTCACTTTAAAGTTGTCGCACCTGTTATTAATATGTACTGGTTTATAAAGGATGAGTCGTAAGTCTAAGCACCCTGCTGGTTTGGAGTATGTACTCAGAGCTAAGGTAAATAGTCGACATTGTTTTGGCTCTATCCCACAAATATGATGGCTGATTCATATTAAAATGTAGTCCATGCTTGACTGCCATAATATGCTGTAATATACTATAGACTGCCTTGAATCTTCTGAAGTCCCAAGCAGAACATTTTAACTATGATTTGACGTTATAGTTTATTAAATACTTAATATAAGAATGCAGGTTTGTTGAATAAAAGAATGAATGATTGGTAAATGCAGAACACATCAACCAGGCACTTGAGGTGATGTGAAGTTTAGATAATTTGTTCAGAGATTTAGAACAAGAAGAGACTTTAGAGACACATCTAGTCCAGTGCTCCTATTTTTATAAGATGAGGAAACTGAGGCCAGGTGAGTTCAGGTGATCATTTAGGATCAGACAGATTGTATCAGAGCCAAGATTTGAAGCTGATCTTCTGACTCCAGATCTGGGGTGCTTTCCCTTGTGCCATATGGTCCCACCACCTCAAAGAAATTAGTAATAACAATAGTAGTAGTGTCAATGATAATAGCATTTATACAGCACTCTACGGTTTGCAAAACACTTTACTCATACTTAACTTCCTTCTGACAGCAGCCCTGTAGAGTGGCTCATTTACAGAGGTAGGAACAGGCTAACAAATTTAAGTTACTAACTCTCTTTAAGGAGAGATTCTTGGTTTCATGTACTGAGTCTCTGTTCTCTTTTGGACATGGAAATATTAATATTATTTATTGTTTAAGTTCAGGGTAGATATAAAAAAGCTAGAAAGGAACTCAAAAAAAGAATCTCCTCTTTAACATTCCCCAGCAAGTGGGCTTCCAGCCTTGGCTTAAAACCCTCCTGTCATGGGGAACTCATCACATTAAAAAGTAGTGAACAATGAGAATTGTCAAAAATCTTTGCTTATAAGGTGCCAATATAGACCTCCCTGCAACTTATACCGGTTTCTCCAAGCTCTGCTGTCTAGAGCCAAGCAAAACATGTCTAATTATTCTTCTTCCATATAACCATTGTTCATTTATTTAAAGATAACCATAATGCCCCCATAAACCCTCCGTCATCATTTCTGCATAATGCTACGGGTGTGATCTGCTCAAGGCAGAGTATATAACAGGACTGTCACTTTCTATGCTCTGAAGAGTCTCCATTAATGTATCCTAAGATAGCATGAGCTTTTTAAGTTTCTTTGCCACATTGTTGGTGTATTGAACAGTCCACTAAAATCCCTGATTTTGCACATGACCTCTTGTCTAGCTTTACCTCTCCTATCCTGTCGTTTTGGAGTTGTTTTTTTTTGTAATCCAAATAGAGAACTTTACATTTTATCCATTGTAAATTTCAGAGCCGAAGAGGACCTCAGACTTTACCTAGTGGAAACTCTTCTCTTTATAGATGAGAAAACAGAGGCCCATCTAGGTTAAATGATGTACCCATGCCAGATAGGTAGTTATTTATCAGTGGCATCTAACTTGAACCCAGGTCATTTGATATATTTGTGGTTCCTAATTTTTTCTTCCTTTTTGCTAATCATTTCCCCTACCCCTTATGTCATCTGTGCCTTTAAGTCATTAATAAAAATGTTGAATAGTGCCAGGTCAAGGAGAAATTCTTGGGGTACCAATCACTACCTTCGCTGGCTAGTCAGCTGATGGTAGTTTCAAGAGTTTCGTTTTTTAAGACCACACTCAACTCTCATTTTCTCCATTAAGTCTTTCCTCACTATCCCAGCCCATAAGTAACCTCCCTCTTCTCTAACCTTAAAGCATTTGTTGGACTATTTTTATGGTATTTCTGTGCTGTCATGCTTCAGGACCTGGGGTGGGGTGGTCTCAAGAAGATTCTAAGTTCTATAAGAGCAAATACTGCAGTTGTTACTTCTACATAGCCTCCACATGCCCTGAATGTGGCAGGGATTCAAAAAGTATTTTGTGGAATTTCAAAGCTGAGAGACTTTAGAAATCATCTGGCTATTCCCCTGGTTTTACACATGAAGTATAATAGATTCAGATAAGTGAATAAAATCATTTACCCCAAATCACACAAGTAACCATTAGCAGGAAATTGAAATAATTTCACAATCATTAATTTTCCTTTTTAACTTGAAAAAGAATCAAAAGAACCTTCGTATTTAACATTTAAGGATCTCCTTAAATTTCCACAATCATTACTTTTCTACTTTTATTTTCCATCTTCCATGAGAAAGCTCAGTTTGCTAAATAAAGCCTAGAAGGGATTACAGTTTCCAGGCTAGCACTGAACACTCGGACTATCAAATAATTTCTTTTGGGAACAAAATTGGGAATTTTATGTCTTTTCAAATATTTACTGCTCGTAGTGTATTACAGTGGAGTAAAGATGCCAAGCAGTTACATCCAGCTAACAATTTATCTACCGATATATGGAGTTGTAGAAAGTAGTAGGCTCTCAGTAGCCAAGGACCCTGAACCTTGGTTTCTGCAGTTGTTAGAAGGGAGTAGGGGGAAAAAAGCAAACCAAAGAAAAACCTGGTGTAGGGGATAAGTCAATTTATTTCTTATTAGTGGAGAGGTTTAGGATGCTCTCCGTAATCAGGAGATGGTAGAGTGAGGGTGGGAGTAGTTTTACAATCTCCCTGAAATCGGATGGCTCCCAAGAAATTACAAGTTAACTTCTCAAAATGGTAGATAAAGGGGGAAAAGGAGTTTTTAATGCTTTTCCTTTTATGGTATCTGCACTGTACTGTGTGGTGGGGAAACAAAGATGGATAAGAATCCTTTTCTTCTTTGGAGTACTTAAAATAAATAAAATTATGTATAAAAAATATTTTGTTGATTTGTTTTCCCATTGAAAAAAATCATGGTGTTTGTGGCCTTTACATCCTTCTATCTTCATTTTAGAACAGATTTGTTCTTGTTTGTATAGGTTTAATATTATTACCTTGAATGCCTTTGATGTCCTAGTGTGATGATCATTAATTTTTGAAATGTTTAATTTATACACAGTAGAAAAAGTATGTACTTCTGCAGGTGAGAGGATAAAAACAGATCCTGCTGTTCTCAGTGAGCATGAAAATGCAGAATAACCAAAAATGCAGGTGCAGGACTAGCATGTGGCCTTGGCACAATGCATGGGTTCTTGTGCAGAGTAAACTCAGATTCCAAAGGAAAATTCTAGATTGCTTGGAGGAATGTTTCCTCTATGTTGGGAAGGGGAAATTCCCCAGTGTTAGCGTAGTTTTTCTTGTGTGATAGAAAACCCAGTGTTTCAGGTTGTACCAACCAAACTTCCTATCAGGTTTTACATACATGTACAAAGTACCAGGTGAGTATTCAGTCCTACCTACACAAAACAAGAAGTGGTACCTCAGAGCCAAGTTAGCAATTCTAATATTTCTTTGGAGTGAGATGGTATTAAAGAATTCACTTTTACTGAAATACCAAGAGTAGAACTGCCATGTGTCCATCTCAATTTTTTTTTTTTGCATAGGAATTTTGTTACATTGATTGTTGTTATAGAAATATTAACTAATACTTGGGGTTTAGAAGCCAAATTATTGCATGTTTTGGATTAGGATTGTAGAGGTATTTGCCCTAGCAAAATTTGACTTTTCTGAGTATCACACTCAGAATTTAGATTCAAGTTCTACTTAGCTTATGTATCATTAAGAGTTGTAACAGTGTATTATTTTCGTTTGAAGTAGATTTCTCTTAAAAATGTATGATTATTTAAAAGATGAAATGCATGAGTACTTGCTTTATTTTTCAGGTATGCATGGACTATTGCCCAATGCAGAGTTTGCTCAAGTCACATTGGGTGGAAATTTACAGCCACCAAGAAGGATATGTCACCTCAGAAATTTTGGGGGCTAACTCGATCTGCTCTCCTGCCCAGGATTCCAGAAACTGAAGACACATCCAACCAAGATAGCTCACCATTACTCTGCTTGTAACCTGATGATTTGCTTTGGGAATAAGAAACAGAACCAGTCAGTGTTTCTAAATCAAATCCGCCTTGGAAGTTAACTCTCTCTTCAGATGCTTACCTAAGTAAAAAGTGTCATTACACTGAGGTTTGCTGTATGTATGAGAAATAGCTACTTCCCTGAGAAACAACAGTAGCTGAAGATTTGGATTCATTGTTGAAGAAGAGGAAAAGAAATTTAGCAAATAGGTTTGATTTCAGGAATATCTATCCTAAATAACTTGTAAACTTGCCAGTGCCCTATTGAATTTGACATCCATTTTTACCCAACTAAAGCTTAAAAAAAAAATGCTGTTAAAGACAGCATGTTGCTTATATCCTTCACATGTGGCAATGAATATTAAAAGTGCATTTCTTTTTTAGGGATGTTTGTTAGAGGTAGCACATGAAGATATTTTTCAGAGTAGCACTGATGTTTCCAAGTTTGTGTATGTGTGTATACACGCACACACACACGCACACACACACAAAGAGACACATACATTTTTGAATTTTTCATTTTGCTCGACAGTAAAATATCCTGGTGTGAGACTGGTTGCTCTATCCTGGTATTTGTGATGGTTGTAATGCTGTTTTGGTAACAAAAATGGCAAAAGGCAATCAATGGCACTTGCTGCTAAAGCAAGTAAGGTACAGTGTTCCTTTTTTTATAGGGAGATTGGATCATATATAAAAAGGGCTTTTTCCTTTCTGATTAAGCTTTTTTGCCATGTTGATTTGTAAATCTTTTAAAGCATTGATGTAATATGTACAGTTTGAACTCCCCAAATAAACTTTCCTCATTTTCTAAAAATATTAGTGAATTCTGAGTCATGCTGTTAAATTATATGTTCAGTATTTAGTAAACAGTTATCCATTTAAACTTAATTTTCTCAGTATATGAATTTTCCATGAAGAAAGTTTAAACATAGGGAAATCATCCTTTTGCTCGTTTAGCAGCCTTAATACTATATGTCCTATTTTATTGTTAGAAATGGACAAGATAAGTAAAAGCAAAATGTTAATTTTTTTTTAAATGTACTTAAGTAGGAGTCTAGCAGTGACTTGTTTAAATTTCATTAAATATTGTTTGGTTCACCCTTTCTATGTTCAAAGTAAACAAAAAAATCCTATGAATCAGTTTACTAAAAGAGTTCTTAAATTGTATGCAAAAGATTCTTTTACCCAACTGTGTTTATGTAGTGCATGTAGAAATAACGTTCTATAAATATACAACAAAATCTGAGAATGTGGTGTTATTTTATAGTTATGAAAATTTTTCAGTTAACTTTGAGGAACTAATGGCCACTAATTTTTGATACTTTCTATATCTTTGCTTTTATTAAAGTATGTAGTTCACCTATTTCCATAACATAGTCTTATTTTCACTTATTTACCTTTATAAAATACTGGGGAAATCATTAACAACACAGAGTAAGTAGGAAGTGATTTTTTTTTTCCAGTTAAAACTATTTTGTAGATTTTTGAAAATCAGAAAGTCTGTACCATAGTCATTTAAAAGAAACTGTTTTCTTGACATGCATATCATTCAAGTTGGAATAGAGAAGTTAAGGTGCTGTTTTCAGTTACTACTGAACGCGCATCCCTGTTGCATTTCCCTGAATTTATGAGATTGCTTCAAAACATCAAACTGGCATTGTGTGACATCTAAGCATGAAATATGCTTCCTTTTGGGTACTGTATGCATATGTAATCAAGTGAAACTAGTTCAAAATGAAGTTTAATTAGATTTTATTTGCATTCCATAGACCTACGTATCTTTGTTGTAACTAAGTTTATGACAACCTGATAAATCACTGAAAGAATGCCCAATTTCTTTTTGTGATTCCTAGCTACAGAAACAGCACCTGTAGAGAAATCATTAAATAGGTATGTATTATTTTATAGTATTGCTATAGACTTAAAGAGTTCTGTACATTATAAATTTTCATGACTTGAAAACCTCTGCTTTTTAAGAAAGAATCTGAACGTTAGGATGGTGATTTCAGATAGCAGTGAATGATTCCACACTGGCCAACAAGATGCAAATCTCTACAGGAATTATCCCAACCATATTTAATTGTACAATATAGAAGTACTTGCCATTAAGTGCTCATTTCAGTAGCACAAAATACCTCCAGAAATTGACAAAATTGCCTAATTTAAGTATCTTTCATTTGACTTGTTAAAAGGAAAATGCTGAAAGCTGTTTTGTAGCATGTAGTGATTCTTTTTATGTGTTTTAAATTTTATTGTCTGCATTATCTTGTGAGATTTTTTTATGATGCTGTTTTGTACATTAATATTTTTGGTTTGGAATTCAGATAGGAAGTTTTCAGAAGAGTCTAGGGTGTTTTACAGAGTTGCTGTTTAAGAAGCCCACTGATTTCACTTTGTTAATCTGCTTTTTGACATAGATCTCAGAATAATTGGTCTTACTGTTTGCCAATATTTGCGAAGAATTAAACTCAAGTATTTAAGAAACAATAATAAAGCCCTAACATTGTAATTGACTCCTTGTAGTTTGCAAAATTATGGATATGATAATTATAATAATGGAAAAATTTTTGCTTCTATTTCAATCCACCTGTGTATCTATTTCATATCTTATTTTCAGATTTCTGATGTCATTGGTGGGGATGCTCTCAATTCCACAGAATGTTTTAGTGTTGCTGTGGCTAAAAAAAAAGTTATCATTTGGTGACTAACAATCTGGTGATGAAGTTTTCTCTACTTAGCTAGTTTGGTTGTAAGAACAGTATTCCTATTTTTTCAAACAATATTGAACTGGCTTTTCCTGGAGATTTTTGTCAAAAGTTAAGTCTTTCACTAAAGTCCTGTATTGGAAAATTAGGTGGAACAGTGTGATAGAGCACTAGGCCTGGAGTTAGGAAGACTGAACTTTCCAAGTTCAGATCTGGCCTCGGACACTTCCTAGCCATGAGACCTTGAGTGAGTCACTTAACCCTGTTTGCTTCAGTTTCCTCATTTGTAAAATGAGCTGGAGAAGGAAATAGCAAACTGTCTTTGCCAAGAAAACCCCGAATGGGATCACAAAGAGTTGTACACTCCTGAACAACAACAAAAGCTTTGTTCTATTGCCTCCTCATATACAGGAGGTAGCATTTTGGATCCTTGGTAGGTCTTGCCAAATTGCAACTACTTCATATTCAGGCTTGCCAATGTGTAATTAGCCTAGGGTCAGCCTAGCATCACTAGAGAGTTGGTGAGGAGGTAATTTTTTTTTTCCTTTTAAAACCACCAAATCTTTGTTACAGTGTGCCAGGGTGGAAAGAGTACTGATGCAGGCAAATTAGATGCTCTTTAATTATATTTCACAGGAGAAGCTAAACAGAATAGATTGAGGTTTTCAGATGGCCCAAGGGGTATCGTGCTTGGTTTTCCAGTGTTAGCCATTTATTTTTCCTAGTCAGCCTCCCACTTCAACCTTTCTCATGTTACAACTACAATCATATAAACCTGATCTTGTGTGAGACTGAATAGCATTGCACGTTTCACAGTTATCTGAAATAACTGAGAATCTTTGGACCAATACACGTCAGAGTTACTAAAATTACTGTGCTTTGCACTATCAGACTGTTATTTAAAATGCAAAGAATAGTGGTAAAAATACCAATTGTCACCTTTTTACATTCTAAATATCGTTTCCCTTTGAGAGCAAACCAACATCTGTAGTTGTCTGTAGGAGAATTTTCAGCAGTACAGCTTTTAAGATTTTAGCTTTTTGAGATTAAGGGATTGGAAAATAACACTCATAAATAAACTCCCACTGATTAACTTACTACATCCTTGACAGTGGTAATTTAGAGTTTATTTCTTGGATGTATGTTTTCTCTTTTCAGCCTCATTCTAACACCAGGATTTTGAACCAAAATCATAGAGATTATTCTGTTTGTAAATGAGGGAGTTTAGATCTACAGTGGAATTTATGTATTATGCAAGAAATAGCTGCTCTGAATCACTTTTAAAATTAATGTTCCTGGAAAACAATTTAAAGGACCATTTTCAATTAATCTTTACCTCTGGTTGCCTTTTTTTTGTCAACAAACCCTAATGAAACATTTTATAGGGACAAGTCATTTTTTCCCCACATACATGTACATGTGTTTCACATATGTGACACTTTTAAATTTGCTATTTGGGACAGAGAGCTCTCTAAAATATTTTAGACACCCCAGAAAGCCAGTATGACACAGTTAAGTGATCTCCAAACGTTCGTGCATACCTGAAACATTTGTTAACTTATTTATAAATTACAAACTCTACTAAATTATGTACATTATAAAACTTCCATGGAAAAGGATGAGATAGAAATGAAATCTCTGATTCTAGAGCCAGTAGGGAGCCATGTAGTTCGAATAAGAGAATGACACAGACATAATTTGCGGGGGAAATCACTCAGGCAGCTGTGAAGACAACAGTTTGGTGAGTAGAGGCTTGAGGTAGAAACACCAAAGAGGAGGCTTTTGCAGTGGTCTAGCCAAGAGGGCCTGAATTAAGAAGGTAGTGGTAGTAGAAGTGAGATGTGGAAGCTACTTGAGGTAGCTTAATGACAAGATTTGTTCCTGGTTATTGGGGAGGAGAGAAAATGAACTAAGGCTGAGGCTGTGAACCAGTGTGATACAGAAGGATGGTGGTCTGCTCAAGAGAAATAGGAAGGTCAGGAAAGCATAAATTTTAGAGGAAAGGTAATTAAGTTTTCTCAAGTTCAAAATGCCCTGGAGCTCAGCTCAGAGAGAGTGTGTGTGTATGTGTGCAGAGAGAGCATCTGAGCAATCTGCATAGGGACAAAACATAGGATCTGATGAAGTGACCAAGTAAGAAACAGAGGTCCCAGGACAGAACCTCGAGGTACATCTAGTTTTAGGGGGTGTCGTGGATGATGAGCCAGCAAAGGAGAGTGAGTGGTCAGTGCCATGAAAAACCAAGGAGACAGGTATTCAAGAACAAAGGGTGGTCAACAGTGTCGAATACTACAGACAATAAGAAGGATGAAAAAGGAGAAATCGTCAGATTAATTGAAGAAAGCAGTTTTGGGCATCAAGGCTAATGAGGTTGAGAATGAACCTGGGAAGCTGGAAGGTTGGCCCTACTCAGAAATAGGAAGTTCAGAAGATGGGAGCTCTTTGGGGAAAGATGATGTAACTGCAACCCATCAATGCTGTTCACCCTGTACTACTCATTCCCATAGTATGCAGAGCTCATCTTGGTAGTGATTGGGGATCAGGTTATAGGGAGTCTAGGTTGCAAGCATGACTTCTACAATGCCTGGTTACAGTTCTGTACTTTCCGCTCTGAAGGACTTGAACCCCACTAGACAAACCCACCCTTTGCTATAGGTGGTGTGGGGGTACAAATGGATACAAGCCATCCCCTCCAATCTTCATTGATTATTCCCATTGCTTTGGTTCAAAGGGGATTACCCTATGTCCCCTCCAGGGCAAAGACTACTGGTATAATGGAGAGGAAGTAGACCTGAAGGGTGAACAGAGATTCCAATCCTTCCTCAATTTAATAGCCAGGAGATTTTTGGCAAGTCACGATTTCTCTGAGCCTCAGTATTTTCATCTCTAAAATGAAGATAAAAAGGAGCTATACTTTTTATAAGATTGTGAGAAGCAAATGAAATAATACACAAAAAGTGCTTTGTAAACCTTGGGGTCCTACATAAAGAAGCAACAGTATCTGACTTTCTTGGTGACAGCATCACCGTTATGGACAAGTTAAGATCTTGTGCTGTCATACAATGATGTTCCCTTACAGACTTAAGTGAGTAAGACTATAATTATTGTTAACTCTCCTTAATACTTCCTATTTTAGCTGACCTCCTGCCACCCACCCTCCCCACCCCCCACCCTCCAGCCTTAAATCTGCAACCCAAGGTGAAACCAGAGACAAATCTCACTCTGTCAACACTCTCCCCACCCCACCCTACCCTTTCTCCGAAAGGAGGTGAAAATAGAGGACTATCAAAGTTCAAAGAGAATTCAGCCCTCTACCCAAAGATGATCCCTGACATTTTACCTGTAATTTATGGCCAGAATTGTTACCAGTATCCATTTGTTTTTGAGGAGAAGCTAGTCTAAGATAAACCTCAGCACTCTTTAAAACATGAAGAGCGTCTGTGCGCTCATTACCCAAAATATATTCGTGAGATATAAAACCCTCCAGAGGGGCAAAGGACTATGAATCACTGCCTCTACTATGCATTTCTTGGGGCTCTATTAAGCCACAGGAAGGTAACAGTCATGAAACATGCAAAAACCATCCTATTTCCTTTAGGCCTGAATTATAAGACAAAACAAAATTAGTGTAACGCTGAAGCACACCACTTGGTATCTTGGATTCCCCCAAAATCTAAAGCCAAGGAAGAATGAAAGAGTCTCACGGACATTAGAAAAATGTAGTACTGATTAAAAGTAGGATTTTTTGGGGCCTTGATGGGAAAAAAAGGCAAAACAGGCACTTACAGTTGCTGGTACATAGGGAAGGAGAGAAAAATGTTCTTGGTACTAATAGACACCTCATTTTTTCCTCCTCAGGGTATTTATTGACATTACTTAAATTAATTTAAAATTCCATTATAATCTATTGACTCTCATTCTGATAGTTACATAGTGCCTTGTGCATTATTACACTAGTGATGCTGCCACCTGGTGCTCACAAAATACTACTGTCTGGAACACTTATCTGCATGCCTTCTTATTTAGCTATCAAAATAAAATAGCTTTTATGAGCCATTTCTAAATGAAGACACCTTCCATAAACTTCCAGATTCTCAAGTTGAGAGCGTAACTACCCTTTGAAAGTGTCAACCGTGAGATGTGTCCTCATTTGGGCCGACCTTTAGCTCACTCACACAGCCACACAAAGGAGTTATAAACCCAAAGATGTTTGTTAGTGCTCATTATTTGGGGCTCAGATCCATGAAATGAAAAGAGCTCACGAAAGAGACACATTCAAAATCAATCACTGCTGCAGCTTACAAACTCATCAGGTGTTGACTGTTAGAAGAGGGCAGCAATTAGGAGTGAGTGAAAGAAATTAAATGTAAAATGGATTTTAAAAAATTAACTGGGCTAAAATTATTTTTCAAGCTTAGCAAAAAAATAAAAGAAAAAGGTCAAAATCAGGAAGTTAGCTGAGATAAACAAGAGTTTTGTGCAGTGGAAAAATTTACTTAGTCATCCTTCTAAAGCTATCAAGGTCATCAGCAAATCTTTTATTTATAGTCTTATAAAAAGCTGCATCTTGTTTTCTCTACGAGAACCGGGCAAATCTTACTGATTTTAGACAGAACAGACTCCAAAATCTATAAACACGGCCTCAGAGACATTTCCTTGCTATCAGAGGCCAACAGATCGACAGCTAGAAGTCATCAAATCCAACATCAGCATTTTACCGATGAGGAAACTGAGGCCTGAGGTCAAACTGATGGCGTCCAAAGAGGAATCTGGGCCCAGGTCTTCCTTGACTCCAAGCCTAGCACAACACCCACTGTATCAAGCTGCCTCTAATGTTTATCTGTGACCTATGATCATAAAACTACAGATCTCGAGCTGGAGGACTCTGGAAGCCATCTTGTCGAAATCCTCACTCGACAAATGAAACAGGCCCAGGGAGAGATCAAATGACTCGCCAGGGTCCCACTAGCGAAAGTACTCCTTCCCCTGGCGTCACTGCCTCCCACACTAACTGTGGCTGGTGCACCAGTTATCTTTTATAGACGTTCATATTTAAGTTGTCTTATTCCACACGACAACTCCATGACAAGTAGGATTTTTACACTTTCACCATTCCCACCACCTGCCGACCTCCTAAAAATGTAATGAATGGAATGTCCCTCAAACACATGGATGCTCACTCTCACCATATAACCCAATTTAACAGAAGCATGCTTTGTCTACACGTGCAGCCAGTACAATCACCAGGACTATCAAGTCAGGTAAAACATGAGCCAATGTGCAGTGTATCTAAAGGAACCAATTTGACTGGCTGGGTATAGAGGCGGCTGGTGGCTCTGTGGATAGAGTACTGGGCCTGGAGTCAGAAGACCTGAATTCAAATGCAGCCTCAGACGCATCCTACCTATGTGATCTGGGCAAGTCACTTAACCTTTGACTGCCTGAAAGAAGGATCCAGTGGAGAAGGAAATGGCAAACCACTGCAGTATCTTTCAAGCAAACCCTCTGGATAAATATAGTGCGTGGGGTCCCAAAGAATCAGATGTGACTGAGTAACAGCACGCACTGGGTGTATGAGTGCACAATTCCTACATCACTGGTACACTTAGTGCGAGTAAAAAGGTAAGAGAAAACCTGCTAAAAAGAGAGAACGTCCACTGACCTGAAATGGGATGTTTCCAATCACTCTGTTTCAAGTTTTATTTTGAAATTACCTGGGCTCTTAAACCTCATGCAAAACTGGTTATTCTACAAAGCAGCCATCTAGTTCAAATGGAAACACTGAAATCTTTTTATTTTAACGAGTAATTTTCTGTTTTTTTAAGGATTGTCACTTCTGAGGATGGAAATAACTCATCTGGAACAAAAACCTAGAAACATGAAGTTAGAGAAGCCAAGTAGTTTGGATTGGACTGCACAGCACAAGGTAGGAATTCTACAAGAATAAATCAAACACCAGAAATAAGTCTATGTTAATAAGTTTGTATTTACCATTAAAATGTGAAACAAATGGTAGGCACTTCTGTTCAGTGACTAGAACAGTCCCAGTAAGTAGGTTTGAGATTTGTGCATAAACTTAAAATACAAAAATCTTCAATCTTTTCATAAGTCCCCAAAATGGTCTTTTCTTCTGATGGCTTTTTATCAAGGGTGTTGATTCTTAGGCCTCAACCTCTCATTTCATGTCAAAGGTTTCTTGGGCTGGCAAGCCAGAAAGGGCCTTAGAGAGTATCCAGGTATAGCCCTCTAATCATTTTCAGGCCTTCTTTATAAAACTTAGAAGTTCCTCCTTGTCCATCTGGTAGCCACTCTTCTTCCACTGTTCTCGCAACTGCTGTAGTATTAACCCAATTTCTTTTCCTGAAGAAATCCCCACTTTTCTTACATCATGGCCGCTGACAGGAAATGGAGGAATAGACCACTGTTGCATTTCCTTGAGAAGACCTGTCTCTCCTTGGTACTTGAGGAGTTCACAAATTCGAGTAAGTATATCAGGTTCCCTAGACTAAAACCAAAACAAAAAAAAAAATGAACTCCTACATCAAGCAAAATGAGGACACTGTACCAAGCGCATTCACTGAACAATCATGTAATTCCAGCACTGGAAACATACTGCCTAATCCAACTCCCACCCCACCACGAAGCAGGAAGGTGAGATGATGTATCTGAGGTATAAAGTTATAATGGCACGGGTAGAATTCTTGAAATTAGGGTCTTCTGATTATCAACTGAGCATTTTTTTTCCCTTATACCACAAGTATTTGCTTGATGTGAGAATTTTCTGACCAATAGCACAAATAAGGAGGACACAGTATTACGGGCAAATGTACTGGATCTGGACTCAGGACCTGGGTTTGAATCATGGCTCTGCCACCAACACCTGGGAAACTTACCCTCTCTGAGGCCTTGATTTCCTTACTGGTGAAACAAAAAGGCCAGATTAGATGATTTTCAAAGCTCCTTCTGGCTCTAAAGCTGTGATGCTAAGATTACTAGGCTCACCCTCACAGATTGTTCAACCTGGATTAGACCAGAGAAGTTCAATCTCCACCCTCTACAGATGAGAACACTCCAGGCCACAGAGTTCAAGTCATTTGCTGTAGGTCTCACAGTTCAATGGTGGAGTCATAATTTAGCCCCTGGTCCAAAGGTCTCTCCAACTCCCCCCATTTCTGGGGTTTTACTGTGTGCTGACCATTACTGCTTTGATAAATTGAGTCTAAAGTAAATAATGCCAACAGAAAAGAAAGCCCCAAGTTTAATCTCTTATTCACTTTTTAGAAAACCCTAAGTAGCAATAAAACCTGAATTTCAAGAAGAGTTCTCACTGAGACAACCAACCATACCAGTAATATGTACTTACATCTAAAACAAAATCTTGATATGGTTTCAGTGGTTCCGAACTATCAGCAGCTTTAGTTAAATCTTTCCTATATTTCACTATAAACAAGGCAAGATTTTTTTCTTCTTTTGCAATCTTCAATCTCAAATCAAGGTTTTTAACATCATCCTGTACTTTGAATAACGAGGCCAAAAGAGTCATTGGCTTTGGAGAAAGAGTTTCAACATTTTTGCTGACTTTGTTAAATTCCTCTAAATTCCCAGCAGCAGGTAAACCTGGGGGGGGGGGGGGAAACAGTTGATTTTTGTGTTTTAAAAGCATTGATTAAATGAACAAAAACATTTACTTCCTTATCAAAGTATTAAGCTGAAAAAAAGGTTGCAAAAAGATAAAATAACTTCCTCTACAGAAGTGCTATGCCAGGTCAGCTGGTCTGTGTGGTACAGGACTCTCTGACAGTGGCACCAAGAAATGGAGCGGGGAGAATTATCCTCCCTATTACGATATTGTAAAACAAGTTAGGGGATACGGCCCAAATATCCCAATTTTCCATAGAAATCCATAATGCATTGGAGAATTACAGAAAGAAGGCAGGTTGAACTGCTTTCAAGAAATTGCAAAGCTCTTTTAATTACACCAAAGTACTCCCAGAAACAAAGGCGTATTTCTTTATAGCAATGTTTTGTCAGTGTTATTTTGAGACCTGAAAGAGTAATCATTGAAGACTTGATAAAGAATTTTCACAGAGGGCAACGGAGGGGCTAGAGAGGGTGTGAGTAGGCTGCAACATCTGACAGATGAGGATATCACCAGGTAAACAGGACAGTCACATGGTGAGGTCAAGGAATTATGGGCAGACAGCCCAAGTGCCCCAGTCGTATCCTCAAAAGGTCAGGAGAAAATGAGGAAGGCCTCATGGACCCTGGTGTTGACTTCATGAGAGCATATGGACAAGAACTACAAAGGATGAGCAGGCATGCATGGCTTGTGATCTTTACTGATGGTGGCAAAGTCCAAACTGACAAGACCATAAAGCCAAGTTACAATCCATTAGGTCTGTTACCAGTTAATTGTCTAAACTGTTTTTGAAAGCATGCCTTTTGTTCTGTCTCTTCCTCAAGTTCACTCTCTATTGCATAGAAATTACACAACAGATTGTGTATAATAGTATTACTTGCACCTACTTCTCTGAAAATGTATGTTTTTCAAACTCCTATGAGCGTCACTAAATCCACAGTCTATTAGGATGTGCTGAACATGAATTCACTGTGGCCATATCCTAATTATAGCATCTCAAGCCTGCGTCTTCCCAAAACAAAAGTCTTAATTTTTTTGGTCCAACTGCAGACTTCCCTTCATTCCATTCCCTTGATTTCGGATGCTAAATCTGGAGGATGCCCACCACTTCCTTGAGGTACATCTTCTTTAAATGAACACCGTAATGCAGAAAGAAAACAACAGTAGTTTTATGCAGGGTGCCACAATGCTCTGTACTTTATTTCCAATAATCTTACTGACGACACCTAACATGTTGAATTTCTTGCTGCAGAAGACTGTGCTGACATCTTCTAGGAATAGCCCATAATAACATCTCTACTACTTCCATTGGTCAACAAGAATAGCAGAATCCACTATACACCCATGTTTGGTACTTTTCTCTCCATGAAGTACCATTTGTCCACATGAAAGCTTCCCTGCTCCCCTTGTCCTCATTTCTGTAGCCTCAGTTTAACTCCCATCACAGGAACGTAGTGCCTTCCAGACAGATCTAGAGAAGGCACTGTGCTCTTTTCCTGCCTCATTTTATAGAAATGGTCAGACTGGTTCTTACACTGCACATCTATTAAGTACCCGATGGATGCCTAACCCATTGTTTCCTGTCTCAACTTCTTTTCCTATCTTGACAATCTATTCCCCTCTCACAAATTTTTCATGACTTTTTTTCTTACAATAAATATTTTCTTAGTGTGGAATGTTCTTGAAGGCCTATTTGAAAATCTGATTTCAACTACTCCCTTTTACTCAAGTGTCCTCAGAATCACAGGATTTAGGTCTCACTTGACCTTAAGAGATCTAATAATTATTACAACAGACATTCATACAACTTTAAGGTTTGCAAAGCACTTGACAAACTAAATTATTTCATTTGTTTTTCACAACAACCCTGTGGTATACTACAGATATTATTCCCATTTTACAGATGAGGAAACAGAGGCTCAGAGTAGTTATGACTTATATATTATATATATATATATATATATATATATATACACATATATATATATAACATATATTTTTAAAAAGCAAGTGTCAGAGACAGGATATTTATTAAAGACAGGTCTCTCCTAACTTCAAATCCAATACCCTTTCTGCTACAGATCACTGCCATTTCTAATGGATTAGTCAGACATGACTTTTCCTTAGATTTTTAATTTAAGTTACAAAACAAAAAAGCATCATGTAATTCACAAATGGTACTCACCAATGTAACGAGCCACATCAAGATCATACATAAGATGAACCAAATGATTTGCATGGTTACCAATGAGAATTTTTTTCAGCTCCACCCAAATCCTCTCTCCAGAAATTCCAGCCAAACCTTTTGCATTTTCTTTAATTGCTTCTAAAGTCTTTGAATCATGGGTACCAGGTCTATCTGCTATTCTTCCATAAAACCTACAAAACGAAGTTCTCACATGTAGTCAAGGTTACCACTAACCACATGCATAGTGAACTTTATTTTTAAAAGTGTATTGACACTATTCATTTTATGTTTAATTAAGTGGTGGCAAAGAAAACCTTAGTATCCATAGCAATAGAATGCATCTACTCTAAAGCATACACTATCATTACCGCCTTCTCTAGAACATATCTAGTTTAAACCACTCTTTTGCATCACTGTGAATTCATGCAGCCTATACTCAGAAAAAAAAAATGAGGACTGGGCAAGAAGCTGGAAGTAGAGGACTAGGACAGGAAAATTAAATAACAAAGCAGCATGGCTTCACAATTTTGTCTGATGTTCTTAAGATTAGACATACTGGTTTTTAAACAGAAGAATAAAACATCTTACAAAGTCCAACAGAAAATGATTTGACTTTTAATTGAATTTTATTTTTAGCTCTGAATCTTCTCCCTCCCACGAGAAAGCAAGAAACACAAAACCCATTACAAACATGTTGATTCAAGCAAAACTAATTGCCACATCAGCCACGTCCAAAAATACAGAGATAATCCTCAGTCTGCACTCTCTTCCACCATCTCTCTATCTTGAGATTTTGTAGCACTTTTCCTGAGTGCTCCGAAATAGTGGCTTATCAGAGTTCTAAAGTCTTCCAAAGTTATGTGATTTTATAATATTCTTATTATTTTATAAATTGTTCTCCTTTTTGTATCATTTCATCTAAGTTTCCCCAGTTTCTCTGAAACCATTCCCTTCATATTTTTCTTACAGCACTTTTCTTATGCCATCACATTCATATCATAATTTGCTCAGCTTTCCCCAAACGATGGGCATCGCCTCATTTCCCAATTTTTTTTTTTTGCTACAACAAAAAGAGCTGCTATAAACAGTTCTGTACATATGGATCTTTCTCTTTTTTTGATCTCTTTAAGGTATAGATCTGTATTGATGTTACTGGGCCAAAGGGTAAACCCAGTTTAATAGCTTTCTGGGCATAGTTCAAATTATTTCGCAGAAAGGCTGGACCAGTTCACAGCTCAACCAACAGTGCATTAATGTACCTCCAACATAAGTGATTTTTAAAATGATTGGTTTCTTACATTCAATCACACCACTGCTTTCTTCTACAAGTACGAATAATCAAGTTATTAGCCATATTTCATGTACAATCTCATGCCGCAAGAGTAGATCCAAATGGATAGAAAATTGGGACTCAATATTAAATTGTAAAAAATTATAATCATTAAATACATTTAGCACTTTTTTAATCTAAGAAACTTTCTTCTAGCTTGAACATTTTTAAACTAAAAGATTTAAAAGAATAGAAAATAAGTGACTTCAGAAAGAATCACAAACAAGCAGGACAGCTTTGAAAGTGATATGGTAAGTTTACTATATACCTAAAAAGCAATCACTACTTAAATAACAGAGGTTTGCAGTTTCACACATGAGCTTCTCCTATTCCATAATATATATGGAAATACTTGTCTTGTTAGTTATTTGTTCAGTTCAGAAAAAAAATTAAATGAAAAAAGGTCAAGGAACTGAACTGATTATACGGTTAAGGCTCTAAAGGGAGGAATGGGAAGTGAGAGCAGGAATAATGTCCTAAGGATGAAATGAACTCAAGTAGAGACTGAAAAAAATAAAAGAAATGTAAACAAGGAGCTTCAATCCATTGTGGAACACAAATACCATGATTATTTTTGCTTACAAGACTATCTATACCAGTGATGTCAAACTTGAATAGATATGTTGGCTAGTAAACCAAATATAAGGATCCCTATGAGCCACATACTGACTTATAAAATCACACATTAACATTATGAGGGTTTTTTGCACTTTTATTTTGTTAAATATTTCCCCATTAATTTTAATTTGCTTCAGGCAACACTGGGGAGTGTTGTGGGCCACATGTTTGATATCTCTAATTTAGATCACTGGTAAGTAACCTTTTCAAACCAGAACCAAACTAAATTTAGATTCAAAACAAGTGGTTAAATGAGTAAGATAACCCATCTGTTAAACTAAAAAACACACAACTTAGTATTATAGCTAGCTGGCATATTAATAAAAGAAAGCCTGTGGTAACAGACTATATTCAATAAAATAAACCTTAGATGGGATTTTTATTATGCAATCTTTTTGCATATTTCTTTGAAGTTTGACATTATAAAACTAGTTAAATTTAGCCACATGCATAAATTCAAGCTGTTTTTCACAATTTTCAAATGCAAACTACCTTTTGATGTGATTCAAATTAATGAAACCCTGCTCACACACATAAATGGGGTCAAACATTTAAAGACTAAGCGTAGATTCTGAATAATACTGTAAAAGACAGAAAGTTATTTCCAAGTTTGTAAAATCCTTTGTGCTGGGATTTATGAGATCATTTAAAGTTTTGCCAGATCTGCACACTGTTGAACAAGGCATATTAAATCAGAATTCATTTGGCCTGATGTATCTTTGCACCCAGATAGATGATTCCTTGAAAACACATTATATCTAATTCCAAACAGCTGACTGAGACGCTTGGCATGACTATCAAATCCAGTTCTTCAACAGATACTTGTTGTGGATGATTCATAAACTTGAAAAGAACACTGTGACAGTCCACAAAATGAGATTCAGATGCCATCAGCGGCTATGACAGAAATTCAATGTGAAGCAGCAAATCAAAGATACTATTTGGATTCTCTTATGATCACATTTTGGAATATTTAAAATCTTTAAAAGTGCCAGTCTCTATCCATCTTAATGTCTGTGATAAAGGTAGTCAATTCTGACTAAAATCCAAGCAGTCTGCCACAGTCTATGATGTTTTTGCTTTTTCTTATAAACTTGAGATATGACTAACTTTAAATGACAAAGGATATATTACTGACTCATTTAAATGATCCATAATATAAGGGATACTTGAACAATTAGTTATAGTCTAAAAAGCTCAAAGCACTTAACATTTTAAAAGTTGTCAATCTTGGATCCAATTAATGCAGACACAAAAGACAGAAAATGTTAGCGTTTGATAAAATAGCAAACAGTATGCACTGGATATGACTGTGATTAAAGACAAGAATTAATTGACAGTCAGAACAAGCAGACCCATTATTTCTGAGTTTGGTTCCAAAAGAATGCTCACAAGTACCTCCAAATGAACAACCAAAGTTCAATTAAAGTCCAAAGGGCAGTTCAATCGTGAGAAAAGTATAAGCATTCCTCTGAATTGGTCTACTATGTTATATGTTTTCTTTACCCATTCCACCCCAGCCCCAAGAAATGTAAATGAAGTTTTAAAAAATAATCTTATTTTTAGAGATGCCTTTTGTTCTTACATTACATTCACCTTCAACTATAATACAATGAACACCAAACCTTGCAAGCTAACCCCAGAAACAAAGATTAAAAAAAAAAAGTTCAGCAAAACTAATAAAACATTGATCTGAGAGAGTGTGCAGCAGTTGGTATCCATAATTCTCCACTCCTGTTCAAGAGAGTGCAAAAGGGAGATGCACTATACATTTCTTACTCAGATTTTTATTTTTAGTATAGTTTTTATTATACTTCATTAGTTTCATTATAGTTTATATCAGACCTGCAAAACTTGGCAGTAGGTAGGGGGCCAAAATTAAAATAAGTTAGACTTCTTCAGGCCACAGACAGGTTTTTTAGTGTCTCACTTTCCAAGTAAAGGTATAATTAACAATTAAACTATTTTGCAAATAAACTATATTTTTAAAAAGAGAAATTTCAATTAATATTAATTACACTTTTTAAGATTTTTATTTATCACGATTTATCATTTAACATTAATGTTAAAAATTACTTTGCTAAGTGGTACAGGTTTAGTGCATTTTTCAGGTTTTCTTACTGTTTACATTTGGCTAATGGGGCACAATACACTTCTTATCAGCAATCAGTTTACTGTACCCAGGAATCATGTTTGAAATTGATTTCTTTAGAAATTGGAAAAATAACCTTAGTAGCCACCTCATTTTCTGAGTTTACTTTCTTGAAAAGCCGTCATTCCCCATTGAGATTTTTCAACAATTTGGACACTTTAAATTTGTTTCTCACTGGTGTTTAATTTGCTTAAGTCAGGATGTTTTGATTCGAAATGGCAATGAAGATTGTATTCCTTCAGAACAGCTATTACTTCTCAGCAAACGAGGCACAGTATTTTGTCTCTTGTGTAAGTAAACAAGTACCTATTTGTCCACTCCAGACTAAACACTCTATGTTCGGAGTCAATCTTCCATTTCTTTTTATCACCCATTTTAAAATCACCCCAAAAACTTTGATCTTTCCTGCCAATTAATAGGCCTTGTGACCTGCTTCCCTCACAGGAAGCCTAGGTCACATGGTGAGAGCGCGTAAGTAACACAAGTCGACCGCTGATACCTCCACAGACTGTGACGGCCATACTGTGAGTTTGTTTGGGGGTCAGAGAGGTTTCGGGAAGGCGAGGCTCCAGGCCGTGATACTGTGTATCAGATGCTTCACTGCTGTGATGAACGGGGCAGATGGCTTGTGGGATCTGCTTCTTACTTCTACCTTCTATGTGGAGAGTCGCATACACTTTGCGATACAGAACTACGCAGGCATTTTGACAATCAGCATCTACACTGTTATTGTTGCCTTACTGATACAGGAAGAAGCTGGCTGCACTCGCTTTGTCCCTGTTCCATGGCAGTAATGACTGAAAACAGTGAAAAGATATGACTCTCGCTCCTTTCAGACTAGAGACAGACTGATTGTGGTTGGTTGCTGCAGGTCATGTGACAAACAGGAAAGCATGCCCAGTGGCAACCCCCCTCCCCCCAAGTTACATGATGTGCACAATAGTAACTGGTGGAAGGTGGGTTAAGGGGGTCACAGAAAAAGCACTCATTACATCTTTACTTTCTTTTACACACTCTACATTTTTCCCAGGCTGCCCAAAATCCTTTGGCGGGCTGCAAGTGGCCCAAGAGCCATATTGTGCAGGCCTGGTTTATATAGTTTTAGCGATGTCTATGTCCCTAAGGAAAATTTTCATTTGTCACCTCAAAAATAATTTGTGTACAATGCTTCCACAAATATATTACCCAAGAACAAATGACTGCTGAGATGATAAAGTCTGGGCCAAAGCAAACAAAAAACAGATGTTCGACTCAAATTTTTCATTTGCTCCTTTTCAATTCACAGTTGTTATGATTGGGGTTTTAGGTTCACTTTTATTTTCCAAGGTGTGACCTGAACTTTCTGTGAGAATTTTTCCTTATTAGATGAACTTCACAAAAATCCACGACTGATTCTTTACATCATGTGTGAAAGGTTCCCTCCTCTCTCAAGGCTGTGTGACTCCACAAAACATAAGCTTGCTTCCATCTTTTTTGACAGTACAAATGGTTTCATCCAGTATTCATTTTCCACAGCAGCCCTCTACAGGCTTTTTGGTGCAGTTTCATTCAAGTATTTTGTAGCAAATTTAGCATATTTGGTCCCGAAATGCTGTTCTCCATTTGATTTAGAGCCAAATCATTTTAAAGATGAATGAGAAGGCTGAGGGCCAGAGTAGTAATAATTTGGAAAAGGTCACAGAACTAAGTAGCAGAACTGGCATTTGAACCCAAACCCTCTAATTCCAAATCTAAGGCCTATTGTCAACACTGCCTCTCTGTCTGAAGGTTTGCACTACAAAGGGGAAAGAAAGCATAATGAATTGGGCCCATTCACAAAGGCAGGCATACAAGACTGCTTACTTGAAATTTTCAGGACATTTTTTTATCTGCAACTTTTACTGGTAAGGGTAATGCCATCACACAGCAGACTGGAAACATTTCTCAACCAAACAAAAACAAAAGTTCTATAACACAAACAAGTAGAACAATTAAGCGAATCAATTATCAAACTTGATATCTGAAGAAACATTCTAGCTCATTTAGTTCAATTACTTTTTATCACAAAAATCTTTCCCCAACTGATCATTCTGCCACTAAATGAATACTTCAGTGACATAAAATCTGGTATGGCAGAAAATAACAATTTTTTTAACAGTTTATTAATTAAAATCGAACTTCCCTAAATTTCCAAATAGTCACCCTAGCCCTGTCTAAAACTTCAGAAAAACCAAAACCTTCTTCAAAATCCCACAACAATTTTTCAAGCCTTCTCTTCTTTAGCCTACATCCACATCCTTATGCACTTCATCTACCTCCCAAGAGATTATGTCAAAGTTCTTTCACCTTCCTTGTCACACTACAACTTGACACTATTCTTCTCAAAATGTGGGGCCTAGAACAGGACATGATATTCCAAGAGTGGTCCAATCAATAGAGAGCACAATAGAATCATCCTCAGGTATTTTTTCCTCCAGATATTATGCTGCACTCTAAAATAACATTGGCCCTTTTATAAAGCAACCACACCACAGTGGTGACTCACACCGAACCAGCATCCAACTAAAATTCCTATCTTTTCTACACAAATTTCCACCTAGCTACAACACTTCTCTCTTACATTTTTCTTGGTCGATGTTTATTTTTGAAGTAAGGTGTAGAAACTTAGAATTATACCTGAATAGTTTCATCTTGTCATATTCGCCTCATCATTCCATTCATATTTTCTTTTTTGGTTCTAACAGGTTATTACTTAATTGCTCACGTCTCATCACCTACAAATATGATAAGCATACCATCTAGGCATTCAGCCAATTCACTGACAAAAAAATCAGAGCACAGAGGGGTTGAGCTGTGGCACTTAACTCAAGAGGTCACCTCTACATCAACAAAGTGTCAATATCCTTTGGCTTTAGATCCTCATACAAGCACATTATTTTCTAACCAGAGGTTGAAAGGATCATAGATTTAGAGTCATAAGGAACTTCAGAATTCACTTGCCCAACTTCAACGAAAAAATGAAGCAGAGATTCTTCAAGTGGGTTGCTCAAAGTCAAAGAGTAATAAGTCACAGTCAGCATTCAAATCCACATCCTGGCTATAGATCTAGGGCTCTTTCCACTATACCACATTAACCTATCTTATTCAAAAAGGCTACCATGAGAGATTTTGTCAAACCTTTAGAGACCACTCTTCCATCAAAACAGGTCACAGACCCCTCTAGAAATTAGTATATAGTCGTTGAGAGATTTGAGTCAGGTTCACCAGCTGGTGGCCAACCTACCTAATGGGCTTCTTTGAACTTAACTTGGTAGGTCCTCTGACAGCATCTCATCACTGGGACCCTACTGCTTGACACTTTTCAGTTCCACGGCATCCAACAAAATTTATTCTCCTCTTGAGAATCCCAGGTTTTCTCCATGCCATGCTGACACAATGACAGAAGACTTTAGTGGAAGAACAACCGAACACTTGTTCAAACAGGAAAGAGCTAAGTCTAGTAAGTCTTGACTTTAATGATCAACAATTCCCAAAGTGCTCACTGACCATCTGTTTAATAATATGATTCAGATTATTCCCAAGGACTAGCAAGGCTGAACAGTATCAATTGAAATTATAATGATTTCCAGGACATACCTTCCTCCCCTCTTTTGAGACAAGGTCTCTGCCTATCTTCCACTTCCCATCGTTACTCAGAGATGGCAGGTCAGCAATCACACTGGCAAGTTTTCACTGCCATGGTCTCTAAGTCGTCTTCCTTGTGGTATCTGACAACATTGCTCAAAATATCATATTAAAAAGCATGGGAGCATTGTCCATTATCCAGAACCCAGACAAGCAAGCCATCATAAAGTGACATATGATACTCAAGTATTTCTCCGGGCAACCAAATTGTAACAATTTTCCAAAAGTCCTCATGAATGACTGTTATCAAAGGCCTTGGTCAGATCAACGAAGGTTGTGCACGGACCTCTGTTCTGTTCTTGGCATTCTTCCTGGAGTTGTCGGGCAGCAAACACCATATCGACTGTGCCTTGGCCCTTTCTGAAGCCACATTGGCTCTCAGGTAGATGACCATCTTCAAGGTGATGGATCAGCCTATTAAGGAGGGGCTTCAATGAGGACAAACACGGCATCAAGGTCGGCTACTACACTGATTGCAAATTATTTAACCTGAAAAGGCTACAAGCCAAGCCTAAAATAGAGGGAGAGGTGGTATGTGATTTTTTGTTCACAGATGACGGAGTAGTCAATGCAGCCTCTGAAGCTAAGATGCAACAAAGTTTGGATCGAGTCTCTGATGCTTGTGCTAATTTTGGCCTAACAATTAACACCAAGAAAACACAGGTTCTCCACCAGCCAGCACCATACCATCCCTACATGGTACCATCAGTTACAACAAATGGGGAAATTCTGACTACTGTGGATACGTTCATTCACCTCGGTAGTGTATTTTCCAGAGATGTACATAGATGATGAGGCTGATGCACACACTGCCAGAGCTAGTTCAGTGTTTGTGAGGTTCCAAAGGAATGTACAGGAGAGAAGAAGTCTTAAGCTGCCACCAAACTGACGGTCTACAGAGGTGTTGTGCTGACCTCTGTTGGATGCCTACGAAACCTATATACCAGTGCCATGGCAAGAAACTAAATTGTTTCCATATGAATTGTCTTAGAATGATTCTGAAGATCACCTGGCAAGATGAGGTACCAGACACTGAGGTCCTTTCTTGAACTAACTCGCCAGGCATTTGATCTCTACTTCAGACAGTGCAGTTCTGATGGGCTGGGCACATCAAATTCCAAAAGTACATTTGCCTAAAAGACTACTTAATGGAGAACTTAAACAAGGCAAGCACCCACATGGAGGTCAGAAGAAGCAATACAAACACTCTCAAGGCCTCTCTGAAGAACTCTGGAATTGCTTGTGTGACATGGGAGACACTGGCACAGGACGGCCCAGCATGGTGTATCCACAAAGAAGGCACTGTGCTCAATGAACAAAGCAGAATTGCAGTAGCTCAAAAGAAATGTGAGGTGCACTAATTTTGAGCATCTCCATTCTAAATGTTTCTGTGTGCCTGACCTGTGGCAGAACATTCTGAGCTCACATTAGTCTGACCAGCCACAATTAGACACCCCGTACCTTGGCTCCAAACCCAGCAATGTCACTTTGGTCCTCTTCAAGAATGAAGGACAACAATCAACAAACCAACTTAGTGCAGAGATATAGCAAACGTTCCTAGAAAAGTGTTCAAATGATGATTTGATCAAATGAACAACTGCTTAAATACATTTACTTTACCTGAAATATCTCAAAATTCGAAGATAATCCTCTTGAATTCTCTCTTTAGGGTTTCCTACAAATCTAACATTCTTATTTTTCAAATCTTCATAGCCATTAAAGTAGTCATAGAGGGTACCATCAAAACCTATTGTGATAAAGAGATTTTTCTTAGGATTTTTAACAATAAGACACCATAACACTTAAGTGACTTACATCATACAACTGTATTAATTCAAAGTAGTAATATGATTGGGGACTTTTTACTCAGAAAAGAAAGCACTAGCTAGTATAACACCATTCACTCCCTGCCATGGAAGGAATAAGGTGAATAGCACATAACTTCTTAGGTGATGCTATGGTACCATGGAAAAGTCACAGATATCACTATAATGAATCTGTTTTAAAGTCTTTTAAGTTGTTTAATGTATTCCAAGTTCAAGCTGTTTAAGGTTTTTTTTAAAATAATATTTTATTTTTCCCTCAATTGCACATAGAAACAATTTTTAACTTTTTTTTGAGTTCCATATCCTATCCTTCCCTTCTCCCTCCCTCAGAGAGCAAGCAATCTGACAAAGGTTACACATGTGCAATCATGTAACACTTGATGTATGTTGTTAACCTGTCTAATGTATGTAAGTGTTCGATATATTCCAAGATAATATTCTGCTAAATTTGCGTTAAGCTCTAAGCTTACAAAACTTAAGTTTCCTCTCTAACCCTATGCATGATGGTTATTTAAGAATCATTCAATGTAGATGATGACTATGATAGGCTCTAACTTCAAAGGGCAAAGAGATGGAGTTAAGGGGGGAAAAAGACTCCCTTTCTTCAATAGATAAACATGCCTAAACCAAAAGCTAGTTCTTAATAAAGTTTTGAATATTACGAAATTCAAATTGATTCATTT
>CM053624.1:344779595-344828810 GCA_028646595.1 Phalanger gymnotis
TCAGAAAAGTGGCCTCTTTAGAGCTACTGACTTTTATTCTTCTTTTTACTGTTAGACTGAGGATCCCCGGTCTGTCTCCGAGGTGGTTTCTCCTCTTATTGTTCTTACCTGGACCTAGTTAGGCTTCTTCTGTAGGATCTGTCTTTATTAGGTAGCAATCTCTTTGTAAAATGTTATAAAGCATCTGCCGACAGCATACAAACAAGACAAATTTCCACTCTGTAAATCCTGATAATTATTTTAATTCTCATAGGACTGTTGTGAAGAAAGTGCTTCATATCCAAATGCTGGAGGTGGCATGGTGTGGCAGCAATGGCCCTGGGAGCTGTCAAAGGATACTGGGACAAAGCCCAATTCTTCTCCCTTCTGCTTGCAAAATGTACAGGCTAATAACCCAGTGTTTATGGACTTCCGTTTCTTCATCTTTAAAATGGAATGAATGAAATCTATGCTTCTTTCTTGCTCTAAATGTCCTATTATAAAATAACTGTCAGAACCACATTACTGCGTGCCTTAGAATGGAAGCGGGATGACTCAAGAGCAGCACCAGCTGCTGTGTCCACAATCTACTCTACTCCATGAAGCTCATTTTACTTAAACAATGCTTAGGATGAAATATTTATTTCCACCTTTACAGACAGAGCTGAAGGCACAAGTCTAGGGGACCCTCCTAAACTTTAAAATAAAGTTTAGAAATATGCTCGAAAGTATCCGCTAAGCTAGAAGTCTACACAAAAACTTCTATCTTTATTGCTTGTATCTAATAAGAAACTTAAGCTTCTCAGTGACCTGTTCTATATGTTTTTCTTTACTTAGAAAGTTACAACAGAATAAGAGACTTGGCTGTCTTAGGGGCACAGTGACCAGAGAGCCATCTGAGTCATTAAGACCTTGTTTCAGGCCCTACCTCGCTGACATATACTGGCCTAATAATAACCTTGAGCAACCCACTGAACTTCTCAGTGCCTCCAGACAACCACGCATGACTAGGAATCATAGAGACATGCTGGAATGCACTGATAATGGGAGTTTCCTAGATCCCTGAAGGGAGAGACCCCAGTTTATGTCCCTATAGCAGCATTACCAATAACTGACATAATGATTAAGGCTAAGCAAGAAGTCCAGAGCAGAGGCTTTCTGACTGTGATCCCTGGGTATTCTGTCTCCACTTACCTATGTACACACTATCTCACCTGACAGACTGGAAGCTCCTGGAGAGCAGAGACCTGTTTGAATTTTTGTCCTTAGTGCCCGGCACACACACAGCAGGCACGCTGCCTGACCGAATCTTTGAGTCTCGTGCATTACCTAAAAACATTGAGTTGATGGTGAGATCTCTTCGCTCAGCATCTTTCTGCCAGTCAGTTGTGAATTCCACCTCTGCATGCCTTCCATCTGTAATGACATCAATCCTTAGTGTCGTGATCTCAAAATTTTCTTCGTGAAGCTGCAGCAAACATGAATACAAACAGAAAGCTGAATGTAAAAATACAAAACGAACAGTTTTTAAATGAGGCAATAACTTCATGGACACAGCCTTATTACACTTTCCTCTGTAGCCACTCTCTATTCCAATTGGCCTTGGTGCTGCCATCTCCATGCTTTTGTATGGCTGTCCCCTAGGTCTAGAGGGCACTCCCTCCTCATCTTCACCTCTTAAAATCTCCTTCGTTTCCTTCAATGCTCAGCTCAAATGCCATGCTCTAAAAGAAAGTTCTCCTCATTCCCCCTCTTTAAATAGCTGTTGTTCAGTTGTGCCTGACTCTGACCCTGTGGACCATAGCACGCCAATACTGTCCATGGGTTTTTCTTGGCAAGGATGAGAGTGATTTAGCACTTCCTTTTCACTGGCTTAAGGCAAACAGAGATTAAATGACATGCCCTGGGTCACAGAGCTAGTAAGTGTCTGAAGCTGGAGTTAAAGTCACATCTTCCTGACTCCAGGTCCAGGGCTCCATCCAATCAGTCACCTAGCTGCCCCAATTACCTTTTATTTTATACAATGCGTGTACATACGTGTGTGTGTGTGTGTGTGTGTGTCTCATCTATGTATGTGTTGTTTCCTGATAGAATGTAAACTCCTGGAGAGCAGGGCTATTTATATTTTTGCTTATGTATCCCTGGTACTTAATCAGTACAGCTTCTGGTACAGAGTAGGCTCTTTCAATAAATACTTGCTGATTGTCAGGTCTATGAGCCTTGAGAATCTGATGCATACCTAGTTTTTAGATAAACAAACTCCTATATAAGTTACAAATTTTAAAATAAAAAACTACCCCCCCATTAAATAATGTATTATTTTTCTTTTTTTAAAATTATTTTTAGTTTTCAACATTCACTTTTTAAAGATTTTGAGTTCTAAATTTTTCCCCCTCCACAAGAGGGTATGCAATCTGACATAGCTTGTACATGCATCATCATATTAAACATATTGTATTACTTATTTCAAAGTAAACAACGAACCTGACACAGAACAGATTTATAAGATTTATAAAGACTCTGAAACTCACAGATTCTTCACCCATGAAGCTTTCTCTGATGCCCCATCTAGTTACTACCTACCTCTTCCCATGGGATTGACTAAGCATGCTGTTTTACACCTCCTCAGGCCCATCACTCTAATTCAAAGGCAATCCATGGCATCTATTTATTTGTCTTATCCCACCCAAAGTTATTAAGTATCAAGGGCAGAGAACACTGGTACAATCTGGATCACACACATCTTCATCCATCCAAATACTTACAAATTAGTAGAGCATTTTAACGTCAAATCAATTCCAACTTCAAAATGGAATTCCTAAATGGCCCATTCACTGGAAGTGATCCTGTTCCAATACTCTCAGAACTCATGGGATTTTTTGGTTGTGAGTACTGCCTCCACTTCCACAGACTACAATCCCTTCTGTCTTGAAGGACTTTTTCTATGATTTTTATGGGTGAAGAAACTTACCACCAGGTGCTCAACCTACTTACTGGTGAAGTGCCTAGGTTAGTTCTCAAGTGATAGATATTGCCAGGCTTGTATTTAAAGCCTTTCCAGCTTGATAAAAGCCCTTCACACCAAAATGAGACACCAAACTGGGACTTCAGTAGAGGAGTTTTTGCAAAATTGAACATAAAATTCCAGTTCTAGGCAATGAAAAAAATAAAATCTCATCCTACCTCTAAAGTACATTCATTATAGTCAAAAATTTTCCAATGATGGCAAAGTCTGTTAGGATTGCACCCTCCTCTAATTTCCATACAAACAAATCCAAATATCATTAACTGGTTCCCTGAAAACACTATAAATGAAACAATGGTACAAATTAGTAATGTTATAAATGAGCAATACAATCCCAGGCTAGAGAAGGAGAGACTGTGAGGCCATGAGGCTCAATAAAAAATGTCTGTTCAATTGAACTGAAGCTGGGGGAAACTAAGGCCCAGCTCAAGTGAGACTGAACTGGTCTAAACAAAAAAGAGAAAACATCATGTCGGCATTCCAAGACTTAAAAGACGAGAAGGTAATATTGTTAAACACTGTCAGTCAGGTGAACTGGGGGAGGGGAGAAGGGCACTATCTCTTGTACAAAGTTTTTCCTGTTTTGGAAACAAAGGAAATATGTCCCAGCTGTCAATCATAAAGAAAGAGCCAAATCTTCACTCACTCTGGCGGTAATAGTTCCATGTTTTTCTCCTTTGTTATTGATCAGACGAATCCCAGCAGCCTGGAACATCTCTTTCATTTGAGCTGGAGTAGCAGTGGTAGCAAAGTCCACATCTTGTGGTTTTGTTCCATTTAATAAATCTCGCACAGCTCCTCCTGCTATTCTTAATTCATATTTTTCCTTCCTGAATAACTCTGGAACAAAAACAAAAAAAAAATTTATTTTCCTCATAAGTAATAGGGTTTCATAATAGCTCTCTATTATGGTAAAATCTTATAATGAAATTCTGGAGGAAAGTAATTTAAAAACAAAAAGTGTAAGTTCCCAAATACACATTAATAAGATTAGCTGTAGTAGTAAGAAAAGCACCAGGAAGCAGCACAGATAAAAAACAATTATATTTTCATTTAAATAGATTTTTATTTCTTATTATTTCCCAAGTTAAAAAAATACTTTAATATTGTCATGTAACCTTTTTTTGGAGAGGCAAATTTTTCTTAAACAGGCTGTAATGGGCCATTAACTATTACTATCTAAGTTTTTCTTTTAAATATTAATACATGGATATTGAGGTATCCATCCATAAATATTACTTATAATAAGTTTCAAGAGTAAAGGACAACCATTCACAAACATGTTCATTGATGACATTTTTTAAAAGTCTAGGGAAAATCAATTAGGCAACTGCATTTACCTATTCATCTAGTATTGAAATGATAACCCAATGATTTTTTTATTAAAAAAAAAAAAGCAGCAGCTTTCTCTACAGGTATTAAAAAAATCTTTCTTTTGGATTAATTCATTATAAGTTGAGAAACTCAATTTATGTTTTAGAATTTAAAAGAAACACATAAGCAGACCTTACTTTTCAGTCTATATATATGTAGGATAAGTAAGGTAAAGGATCATAACTGCTAAAGCCAATTTCTCATGCGGAACTGGCTAAAATAACTAGCCGGGTGATGTTAAAGGTTACATATTAAGTTAATTACAGCAGAGACAAGTAGACCTAGATCTCAAGAAATCCTGTTCAGAGATCTGATTTGGTTATGCATTATTTATTTCAAATGAAAATAACAATCTGAATATAAGGAAACTAATTAGAATGCAAGGTCCTTTAGGGTAGGTGCTATTTTTCATTTTGTCTCAGAGAAAGAGAAAAAGTAGAGAAGGAAGAGTAGCAGTGTCATGGTTTCACAGTGTGTTTTGGCAACACTATCTCAAAGAATTCAGAGTCTGACTACCTCTAATCCATGTATTGGCATTTATTGAGGACTGACACCCCTCAGACGTGGGTTAGGTCCAAGAGGAAGCAGAACCAGCTTCAGAGAAAGCAAGATGGATTTTTATAGAGTAGATACAATTACATACAGAAATTATGAATATTGAAATAACGAGGAGGGGTCCTTTCTATGGTTTAGTGGTCAAGCATCCTGATTGTGCTGCTTTCTGATTGGCTAGCTATTGTGGTCCTGTCTTGGGCTAAAGGGATGATGTGATTGTGGTTGGGTACAAGATTTCTAGTGTCCTAGCCAACCTTTAATAATTTGATATGATCAAGGAAAAGCTTAACATGGAGAATATAAAATCATAGATGATCCACTGGCATTCAAATGTGAAATGGATCTGGGGGCAGTGGCCAGCTAAGAGCAATAGCTGCACTGAGTCTGGGGGCCTGTGGCATGGTTAACACCAGATGATGTGGTTAAATCAGGACATGCCTGTTCTTCAGTGGGGCCCATAAGGAAGTTAGAATATTGGGCTGGGGGTGGGGGGGGGGGATGGTAGTAGCTTTATTAGGATTCCATCAGAGGCATGGCCTAGGGAGGTGATTGGCCCACTGTACGTTTCTTTGGTCAGACCATATACAGAGTATTAACACATTCAGTTCTAGACACCACATAGTAGGAATGCCAAATACAAACTGAACAGCACATACAATGGTGAGAAGCACTGAGATAATGCCACACAAGGATCGAACACAAGAAATGGGGATATTCAGCCTGGAGAAAATCGAGTGGGGTTGGAAGGTGAGGGAAGATTAACTATCTTCAGGCATTTGAAAGGTTGTCCCACAAAAGAGAGATCTAACATTTATTTACTACTTGGTGCCAGAAGACATAACTAACAGTAATTTACTGAAGTGGCATAGTAAATAAATGCTAGATCTGGAGCCAGATTTTTTTATTTGAATCATGCCATTAATATGTAACCTTGGATAAGACTCTGAAACTCTCTCTGGACTAGTTTCCTCATCTGTAAAATAAGGGTTGGATCACATGACCTCCAAAGCCCTTACACTTACAATCTATGTATGATCCAAAGGTGGGGTGGGGGGGGGAGGAAGAGTATGGCACACTTTCCTCAGAACAAAAAACTTTCTAAGAAATGAAGTTATCCAAAAGTGGAATGAAATGCTTCAGGAAACAGTGATTTTTCTCCCTGGAAGTCTTTGAGGACCAGTTAAATTTGCTACAGAAGATATGACTGACTTCTAAGGTTCTTTCCAAGGCTTCTTGTGTGATACTGAGGCGGCCAAGGGCATAGCTGAAACCTCATCTGCCCAAAGGAACACAAATCATTCTCCACAATGATCCCATCCAGATGGGCATAAACTGGACCAATACACACTAAGGAAGCTGGCTTCACAGTCAATTTATACTCATCTTATACCTACGCCAGTGGATCATCTATGATTTTATGTTATCCATGTTAAGATTTCCCTTGATGATATCGAATTATTAAAAACTGGCTAGGACACTAGAAATCCAAATTAAACTCCATGTTTCTTAATTCAAAGGAACCAAACCTAGAAAGGGAAATGCTGATCTCTTTACCTGTCAGGTTCTTCAATCCTTCTGTAAAAAGGGACTGAAATTCTGGTGACTCCACTTTCATTGTGAATAGATATTTCTTCAAAAGGGAGATTTGACTCCAACTGCTGGAGAGTAGTGTTCTATGCCCCAAGAACGGATTCCTCAGCATCTAAAGAAAAGAAATGCCAATGACATTCAGTGAGGAAAACTATGAAGAGATACTAAACATAAGATGAGTTAAACTCACAAGGTCTTTACCCAGATGTACACAACAGTTAAATTATTTATCTATGAAGGAAAATGGAGGAAAGAAATTAAATTTTTCTTCTGCCAACAGAAACATCATCCTTTTTAGATTTGGGGCAGGGTAGTAGATAGAATGCTAGGAATAGTCAGGAAAATTCATCTTTCTGAGTACAAATCTGGCCTTGGGTACGTGTTAGCTGTGTGACCCTGGGCAAATCATTTAACCTTTTTTGCCTTGGTTTTCTCACCTGTAAAATGAGCTAGAGAAAAAAACTGCAAACCACTCCACTATCTTTGTCAAGAATACCCCAAATGGGGGTCACAAAGAATTAGAAACAATGAAAAACGGGGGCAGCTAGGTGGTGCAGAGTAAAGCACCGGTCCTGGAGTCAGGAGGACCTGAGTTCAAATCTGGCCCTAGACACTTGACACATTTACTAGCTGTGTGACCTTGGGCAAGTCACTTAACCCCAATTGCCCTGCCCCCCCCCAAAAAAAAGCCAAACAAAAAAAAAAGAAACAATGAAAAATGACTGCACATCAGATTTGGGGCACCAATACTTTTAAAACAAAAACATATTCATTTCCTAGACTCCAGATTTTCTTTTATTTTGAGACCTGATATCATAATTACCAACTTTGAGAAATATCAACAAATGGCTTTATTTTACATAAAAATTACAATGAAAGGGGATGAAAAAGCCAAGTAGACCTGATTTCACACACACACTTGCTCATTTCAAAAGCCTCATAATAAAGCCTAATATATGCTCCTAACAAATGTACTAAAAAAAAAAAAAAAGATGCTTTTGGAACTTGCCTCCGTTGTCAATCAGGCCACAAATCTAAGTTTCTGCTTTTCTGGCTGCTCTTTTCCTAAAACTGACACACATTTCTGTGGTGATCTTTCACCAATGAATTGCTTTGTTCATTTGGCTTTTATGTGCTGGGCTGATCGCTTGATGAATCCCATCTATACTAGTATAAGGTTAGAATACACATGTTCTTTGAAGATCTTCACAGACAAACAGAAAAGCATTGTGTGCAGAAGGAAAATACCAAAATGCTTAGTGTAGGAGATCAATTTAAATATGGAAGACCTCTTAGCATGTTATAAATTGCTTCTGGATGCTTCTGACAAAATATACACAGGCCAGGTGAGTTTAGGGCAAGATTCCCCCCTCCCCACCCATCCCATTCCACTCCACTCCTCTTAAAGGAGCTGTTCACTGCTAAGGCAGAATTCTCCACTACACACCTGGTTCTTATCAATTGTAGTGTGAGGAAAGAACAGCATTAATGACAGTCCCCCATCTAGCTCTAGGTATTCTGGTAGTTCAGTTTTGTTTCTGTTTCTTTCTAGGAGAGTTACAAATGTGTGCTTTGTTCTCTTCTGCACCAGAGCCACAAAAAAAAAGCTGATACCCTATGAATTATTTCTTTAAAGTTGTGGTGAAATGAACACTGGTCAGACTTCACTGCAGGGTGAATGCAGCATTGAGATGTACAGAGATTAAGTTTTTCTAACATGAGGTTTGACTCTTCTTTACCAAGAGTGACATTCACCCAGATAAAGGCTTCACATTTTCTCACTAATTTCCCACTTTTACAATTTCACTAAGCTAATTCATAAGTGTTGGGCTATAAATATGATCATCTTTTAAGTTCCACTTTTCTTTTTCTGATAATTTTCTCCCCACTCTACCTTGTTCATTCTTCTGTATTACAAACCCACTTATCCCCCTTTCTAAAGACTTTCTTTCCTCTCCTTTCATGAACTTTTTCTCTCCCATTTTGAGCCTCTTCAGTGCCAAGAAAAAACCCATTCCCTCGTGGCCCTGGGGGCAACTAGCCACAAAAGAACCAGGTTAATTCCTCAGAAAGTAATGTTTCTCGATGCTTAGTCATGTTTCTTTTACCAAGCATGAGTGGTAGGAGAAATGGGACTTGCCTGTTTTTTTTATTACTTTCTGGTGGAGGCAGCAGCAGGTGAAGTAGATCCAGACTGGGTTTGGAGTCAGAGGACAGAAGTTTCAATATACCTCTGCCACTTCCTATCTGTGTGTCCTTGGTCAAGTCACAACCTGCCCAGCTTCGGTTTCTGTAACGTGAAGGAGATGGATTAGATGACCTCAACGGCTTCTTCCAGCTCTAGATAAATAATTCTAAGATCATTTACCCGTGCCTAAAGAGGCAGGGAGGTTTAATGGATACTGAGGCAGTTTGCTTCGGGCGGACCTAAATTCAAGCCCAGCCTCTGACACACAACGACTCTGCGATCCCGACTAATTAATTCATCACCTACACTCTCAATGCCTTCTGGACAATAATATGCAGAGCTGATGCCAATGAGCATTAACAGGAAGTTCTCTATACCAGGGGAACCAGAGCGATTCCCTATTATCTCTAAAAACAATACTGACAACCAAAGGGGGACGACCAGGGAAAGTTAAAGTAAATTCCCCTAAACAGATCCCTCTAATAATATAGGCTAGCGCTTAGACTGCTTTTGGAGATTTTCAAAGCGCTTTATAAGTATCACTTCCTTTGATCGTTACAGCTACCCTGGGAGGTAGGTGTTATTATTGTGCCCTCTTTCCAAAAGAGGAAACTGAGGCAGGCAGCGATCAAGTGACTTGTCCAGAGTCACACAGATATAGCCCCGAGTCTCTCCACGGAGAGTCTTCCTACTTTCCCGGTGCCTCCAGCCCAGGGAACACCCCGAATACACACACAGCAAAGAAGGCAGGTACGATCAATTACTACGGCAGCCGGCTTGGGTCAAACCTCAGGGCTATTGAGACGGATACGCATGCCCAGCAAAGCAAGTTCCGCTACCTTTCGCTCTCGTGGACCTCTGGTGTTCACGGTCGGGTTTACTCCCAAAGCCCCTCAGAAATCACCTCATTGCCGCCCCCCGCCCCCTGCTGACCTCGAGGGGCCAAAATCCCTGGCCTGGCCAACCACTGCTCTCCTACCCCCAACCCCAACTTGCCTCGGTGAGGAAGCGACGGTAATACCCTCTCCCTAGGACCGGCGTACTTCCTTAGGCTTCCCAGCTCCTGCTAGGCCGCCCGCTTTCCCACTCTGTCTTGGCCCGGGTGCACGAGACCTGGGGGCCAGGACGTGCCTGTGACCGTCACACGACCCCGCCACCTGCGCCGCCGCGGCTTACCTGGACGTCAGCAGCCAGGCTCCGCCGCCGCTCGCGGACACACTCACTTCCGGCAGCAGGACGTTGACGTCCGCGGACGTAGCGGCGTCGTCGTCGTCGTCGTCCTTGGCAACCGCCTTGGTGGCCCCACGTGGTGAGACAGCCGCTAACCCCAAGCTCGGCCCAGGCTAGTCCTGCGGCTCCGACTTTAGGGAGAAATTTCTTCCCGTCTCCGGGGACTTGGCCTTTAACCGAGGGAGGTTGTCCTTGCAGTGGCAGCTCCAAATCCGGCCCCACACCCTCGCAAGCCGCGTGACCCTGGGCAAATCACTTAAAGTCTATTTGCTTCAGGTTCCACAACAGTAAAATGGAAGTAAGAACCCCTACCTCCCAGGGCTGTAAAGATCGCGTGAGAATCCATTTATAAAGCGTTCTGCAAACCTTCAAAGAGATAAAAATAATAGCTATTTATTAATATTACAGTTAATCTCAATGATAATATTGCCTCATTACCAGGTAACAGATTGAGAAGAGACTTCTTTAGATGCCCAGCTGACCTCTCAACCCATTAGGCACTTACTATGTGCCCCAAATTCGGGTACCTTCTCCCCCTTTTTTTCAGCTGCTTTGTATGTATCGCGGATTAGGAATGTTTTCCCCATTAAATGTGAGTTCTTTGAGATCGGATTGTCTTTCTGCTTGTATTTATATTCCCAGTGCTTAGCCTCGTGCTGGGCACTTAATAAGTCCCGAAGAACTTATTAACTTGACCAAGGGAATAACTTGAGATTAAAGAACAATATATTCACAGATAAATAAATACAGGAGATAAGTACACACATATACATACATATAACAAATAAATTTTAAAGCTTAAAGATAGTTTCTTGGTTTCTCTGTTTCAAGCTTCAAGAAACCAGTTTAAATTGATGTGTTTGTTCAGCTAATCATTCATCTTGCCTGGCTTCCCCTCCCCCAATAAAATGAATTAATAGAAAAATGGTACTAATTGAAAGGTGCCATAGTAGACATAACTTAAACTCCTACTTAAATAATAGCCTACCTCAGGTTGCATCTTAATTTTGGAGGTATTTTTGTTGAGTTTTTAACTTGACCGTACCTGACATTTTGTGACTTCACAGCACTTTACATCAGGTTTAACAAAGCTTAACAGTGAAAAACAGGTTCAAGGGACCATAGAATTTAGACTGGGCAGGACCATAAGGGTTATCTAGTCCAGTGGTATCAAACCCAAATATCAAAGGGACCACTAAATTGTACATAAGGAACTCCGTGGCTTCATCTTGACTTAGAAAACCACATGTTAACATTATCTATGTTCTATTGTATTTTAAAATTTTATTTTGTTTGATATTTCCCAGTTACATTTCAGTTCAAGACTAAACTCAGGAGTGCTGTAGGCCACACGCTGGGTGTTTGATACCTCTGAATTCTAGGACAATCCCTCCCATTTGAAAAATGGGCATAGTAATAGCACCCAATTTCTAGAGTTATCATGGGGATAAAATGAAAGGATAACTGTAAAACACTTAGCACAGTGCCTGACACACAGTAAACCCTATAGAAATGTCAGCTGCTATTGTAATCATTAATCCTAGAGATGAGGAAACAGGGCCAGAGAGATTAAAGAACTTGACTAGTAGTAAGTAATACAAATGGTCTTTGGACTATTTTAACCTGTGTCCAGTTCTTTCAAAAAGATAGTCCAGTGTGTTAATAATAAAGTACTTCAGGCAAATCCAACCCTACAAGCTTCTATCAGCTGATAGAATGTCAACTCCCCCTCATTTTTTTGCCCTTCTCAGCCCCAGTCCTCTGGGATGCAAGTCATTCATGGATAATTGAGAGTCGAATGTGGTCTATAATTCCAAGCAACTTTAATTCTTCCCCTGGCCGGGCACATGATTATTCTTTAATAAAAAAATAACTGATCTGGTTAATTCAAAGTCTGTCATGTCCTTTGCATTTCACGTTAATGAAGTTTTACTGCAACTCTATTTGCCAGCCTAAAAGAATTCCGGGCTTCTGTTGTTGCTGTTTTCTGATGCTTTCTGGCAACTGGTCGTGAGGGTTGTGTGAGAGCCCTGCAAAGGGTAGCTCAAGAGTAAAATGAAATGTGGGGCCTGAGAACTTGCAGAGAAACCTTCTTATTAATAATTAGCTGCTAAAATACTGATGGAGCATTCAGTTATAAAACACAATTCACAAGATATTTACCGGAAGATACTATTTTTTTTTTTTACCACAGCTTACATTAGTATTTTGTCTTTAATTTTAGGACATTTAAAGTCTTTTTTCATCCTGAGCCATTCTTCTCTGTGCATTTGTATGTTTGTTTGAGTATAAAGACACACAAGCAAGAAAAGCATGGGATGAAAAGACCAGTGTTGAATTTGATCTTCACTGCCATAGGCTCAGAAGGAGCAATATTCTGATCTCTTCTTGTTTTTCTTTAAAAAAGTACTGAGATATTGCTTGAGATTTGACTTAGGGAGCTACAGGTTCTGATCACCTAGTACAAAGCAGCCACCAGGAGCTCCAGAGCTGCTTTGATGCTGGCCCGTGAGTTGGGTCCACAACATGTAAGGGAGCATAAGGTCACTCATGGAGTCCTCGAAGTCTGTCCTTATTAAATATCCTTCTCTCGCTACGTCTAAGCAAATCTCTTTTTGTTAATTATTGAAGGACCTGTACCTGGCTCCTTTTATTCCAAGGGACTGGCTTGAGTCAGGCCCAGCCTAGAAAAATCGCCCTAGTCTTAGGGGATTAGAACATAGTGAGCTCATAGGAGTGGGAAATGGGCAATGCTGAAGAAGGTTTGTGTGGTGGGGAGATGGGAGGGTTGGCCTCTTATGCTGCTTTGGGTGATGCCTCTAGAAATGGTGGTTGTTTATTGCCATTGAGGGTGGCAGTAGGGACCCCAACAGTGAGATAATATAAACTTAAGCATATCTTTGGATTTTTGAGATTGTCTAGCAAATGTGATGAAGAAATTTGTTTGAGTTTTATTTGGAATTTGGGAGAACAACTGCAATTTTGCCGATGCAAATTTTTAAATTATTTTTATTTTTTGTGGTTCTTTTGTGCAAGCCATAGGGGGAGACATTTGAATGGATAGTTCTTCACAGGAGCCCAAAGCCATTTCTGGGCCTGGGGTTCTTGACAAATGATGTCCTGATTTCACCACCCCACCACCTCCTTTTAATTAGCTGAGGACAGTCAGAACCATGCATCAGACACTCCCATCCATGCACTGAGAACTGTAATTCTCACTCTCTGGAATTTCCAGTGAGACGCCTTGGAAGAGACCAGAACTCAGGTTCTAGGAAATTTTTTTCCAACTCCAACAGATAAGTCTACTGCTTGTACATGAGAAAGAGAGGATACATACTGTACCAGAGGGGTTTTTTGACCCTGGTAATTCTTGGGTTGCTTTTTGTCTTTGTTCCAAGCAGGAGCAGGAGTCAAACACCAAGAGGAGCAGCATCTGAAGTGTTGCTGCCAAACACAGGAGGGCAGTGGCTGACCAGGTTCGAAGCAACCTTCTGCCTAGTCGGGAAGTGTCAGACATGCCATAGTTGGCCTGGGTCATAGCGTTTAGATCCAAATCAACGCTAGAGGGGAGCTTAGGCCCTCCTCATGACAGGCAGCAGACACAAACACAGACCCTAGGGGGACTGATCGGGGCAGCAGGCACAGATGTGAGCCCCAACTGCAGCAGACTGCAGTGATCAGTGGACAGAGAGGAGGTCGCAATGGCAGTAGATAGTGGATTGGATCCCAATAGTAGTGGCTGGCCAGAGGCATAAGTGGGTATTGTCCTGTGGAATGGCAAAAAGCATAACCACTGTAGCCCATTACTTACTGGAATGTAAAAATGATTGGCATCTCTATGATGCTGCCAGTACAACACCCAGGGACCACTGTATGGTTCCCCTCCCCAGGAAGGGTATGGAGGATCAAGGGATTATTAAAAGGGGCCTTTCTGTATGGCAGCAAGGGAGAGGTGAAAGTATTTAACTGGGCTGGGGAGCACTAATTGGACAGCCATAAAGGGATGGCCCAAGTCCTGGATCTAAGTGATAGGGTCTATGTGCTCAGCAATGCCAAATCTTTACAATTCACAATGGGTCTCTCAATGTAAAAAAGGTGACCTTAAATAGAAGCAGCACCAGGAACATCCCAGATGATAAAATTTCCCTCATAGTCACCAGTCTTCCTTATAGATCATTTCTTAAGGCACAATAGTATTCCATCATTCAGCCAATTTAGCCATTCCCCCATTGATTGGCATCCCCTCAATTTCCAACATTTTTGCTACCACAAAAAGAGCTGCTGTAAATATTTTTGTACAAATAGGTTTTTCCCCTGTTCTTTGATCTCTCTGGGAACCAGACTTAGTATTATTGTTAGGTCAAAGGATATGCAGTTTTATTGCCCTTTGGGGCGTAGTTCCAAATTGTCCTCCAGAATGGTTGGACTAGTTCACAACTCAACTAACAATGTATTAAGGTCCCAATTTTTCTACATCTCCTCCAGAATTTGTCATTTTCCCTTTCTGTCATGTTAGCCAATCTGATAGGTGTGAGGTGGTATCTCAGAGTTGTTTTAATTTGCATTTCTCTAATTGCTAGTGATTTAGAGTATTTTTTCATGTGATGATTGATGGTTTTGATTTCTTCTTCAGAAAACTGCCGTTTCATATTCTTTGGTCTTTTATCAACCTGGAAATGGGTTCTACTTTTTATTGATTTGGTTAAAAAACAAGACCTTTATTTGAAAAACAAGACCTTTATTAGAAAATTTGTAGCAAAATTTTTTCCCAGTTTTCTGTTTTCTTTCTAATTTTGGTTGAATTGGTTTTGTTTGTGTAAAAGCCTTTTAATATCATGTCATCAAAATTATCTATTTTACCTCCTATAATTTCCTCTATCTCTTGTTTGGTCCCGTGGTTTCTAGTGTTTTTAATAGGAACGTGTGCTGTATTTTGTCGAAGGTCTTTTCTGCACCTATTTTGTTCTTTTTGTTATTGGTGTGGTCAGTTACGCTGATGATTTTCCTGACATTGAACTAGCCCTGTATTCCTGGTATAAATCTCACCTGGTTATGGTATAGATAATCTTTGTGATATATTGCTGTAATCTCCTTGCTCATATTTTATTTGAAATTTTTGCCTTGATATTCTTTAAGGAAATAAAGCCATAATTTTCTTTCTCTGTTTTTGTTCTCCCTGTATCCTATTTTTGTGTCCAAAAAGGAACTTGATAGGACTACTTCTTTGCCTATTTTTTAAAATAGTCTACATAGTATTGGGATTAATTGTTCCTTAAATGTTTGGTAGAATTCACTTGTGAATCCATGTGGTTCTGACACATTTAATATTTCTGTTTTTCTGTATTTGGTTGTGAGGTTTTGATGCAGTTGTATATGGTCAGTTTTTCTGAAGGTAGCATGTACAGCTGCGAAAAAGGAATACTTCTTTTGATTCCCATTCAGTTTTCCCCGAGTTCTATCATATCTAACTTTTCTAAGGGTCTATTCATCTCGTTTACTTCTTTTTTATTTAGTTGATGTTTATTTAGCTCTGAGAGGAAAAAGTTGAGGTCCCTCACTAATATAGTTTTACTTTCTATTTCCTTCGTTTAACTTTTCCTTTAAGAATTTGGATGCTATGCCATTTGGTGCATATATGTTTTGTATTGATATTACTTCACTGTCTGTGGTTCCTTTTAGCAAGATGGAGTTTCCCTGCTTATCCCTTTTAATTAGGTCAATTTTTGCTTTAGCTTTGTCTGAGATTGTGATTACTACCCCTGGCCTTTTTTACTTTTACTTTTTTTTTACTTACTGTGTGTGTGTGTTTATGTGTGTCTGTTTCAAGTGTATTTCTTGTGAATGAGTTACTGTTGGATTCTGGTTTCTAATCCATTCTGCTCTTTGCTTCAGTTTTTAAGAGTGAGTTCATCCCACTTACATTCACAGTGATGATTGCTAATTGTGCATTTTCCTTCATCCTATTCTGTTTATCTTTATCTCTTTTTATCCTATCCCTCCTCTGAAGTCTGTCTTGCTTCTGACCACTGCCTTCTTCCCTCCCTTTTAACATCTTATCCCCTTCCCTTCTACTTTCTTGTTGGATAATATAGATTTCTATTACCAATTGAGTATGAACATATATTTTCCCTTTTTGAACCGATTTAGATGTTCCCCTCTACCAGTTTCCCCTCCACTACAAAAGTTCTTCCTTACGTACCTCTTTTATGTCAGATAATTTTGGGCTCTGTTCCCAGTTTGGGGGAGGGAAGGGCTTTTTTTGCACTGCTGTTTTCAGAGCTAGTCCTAGGATAGGGAACGTTTTTGGTGCTTCCATGGTGGTAAAATCTAGGGAGAGATATGGTTACTGCTGTTTTGATCTGCACTCTGATCCTCACCCAGGAAAGGCCCCTGATCCCTTGGAATTGCAATCAATACCATCACTCATTTTCAAACTCCTTTCTTTTCATGGAAGATTCCCCCAAGGGCTGGACCTCAAAGCAATCTCAACCTCCTCCTACATCAGGGATTTCACTTTGACCAGCCTTAATCTCTGCCTCAAATGACTTCTAGAGTGATAGAAGTGCCCCTCGCTGGACTTCAGTCCCCTTTCCTTTAGCCTTTGTGCAGTCCCCATGTATACTGATGCCCTGTTCCAATTCCCTTTGTTCTTTAATTCTCTAGAGTGCTGATATAGCAGCACTCTGCTGCCCTAGACAAAACATCCTTATACTTGAGTATACCTCTGCCTCCTCTGTAGAGGGATGATGGGAAGGATGGGCAGAGTTGAGTGGTCACAGAATGGTAGGATGAGGGCAGAGACAGGGTGTGGCGAAAGAGACTACAGCTTCAGCAGAGAAATTGCTGACTTGATCCCAGAGCACAAGTCTATAAATGGGGTTGTGCTGCTATGCCAGAGCATGAGGGATGATGAGGGAAGAGGTGCTGAATGAGTATATTTGAGATTCGATATAAGCCCTCGCCAATGTTAATTCATCAGGTTATTACCTAGTGAGAACTCTTGGTGTCTTGGCCTATGGTTACAGGGGTGCACTGGAGCTACCTTGAACGAATTCTAGAGAACTTAATTTTCGGTGTGAGCATGTACACCTTGTAAATCAATAAAAGCTACAAATTAGGGCTTGATTCATTGCTTTGTTGATAATTCTAGACTTAGGAAAGTGATGGAGAAATGTTAATAATAAAGATTAAACTTAAAAGTGTCTTGTACATACATTTTTTTTTCAGAGAACAAGTTGTTAACCATTTACGAGGACATTGTTGCCTGTGGACACAGTTGCAATTAGTTTCCCTCTTGCACATAATTCTTGATTTGGGAGGACCAGAGAAAACGTCTGGTCCAAGAGAACTCTTAATAAACTTTCTTCCCCGCCCCTGCTTTTATTCACTGGAACACAGCCTAATTTTATTCTTAGTGTTTCAAATATCAAAGTTATAAGAGAATTATGCCTCATCCAAAAACATTCCTATCAAGGCCAGGAGGAGAAACAGTCTATTTGTGTTTTTTATAAGAAGTGAAATGTGTAGAACCTATATCAGATCACATGCCATCTTGGGGAGGTAAAAGACGGGGGAGAAAATTTGGAACTCAAAAACTTGTAGAACTGAGTGTTGTAAACTAAAGTATACATATATATATGTACATATATATATATGTATATATATATGTACATATATATGTATATATATATGTACATATATATATATATGTATATATATATATAAAATTAACTAAAAAAAAGAAGTGAAATGTCAAGTTCAGGACCTTGATTTGAGAGATTGTTTAGACCGAAAGTTCACGATGTGATTTCTCTATGTGCAATATGACCAAAATGAATCAGTCAATGTGAGACGAAGTACTCTGGGACAATTGTTTTTCTTTTCTATCGTCCTGTAGACCTGCTAGAGCATGAAAAAAAGGGAAAAAACCCCAAGCGTTTCAGACCAAGGAGTGGTTGGAAACAAGTTAGACAAGGTGGCTTTGTGCCAGCACTTGTGGTAAATTAGCCACAGTCTTAAGCATGACAATCAGCATTTCCCAGAGTTCTATGGAACCCTTGCATGAAACATAATGAACAAAATGGTGAGTGAGAAAATTGTAGCACTAGCAATGTTTTCCCTTTTCTTTAATGCTTCAGAAAACTAGTTTCAACACTGAGAGTACTCCCTCCCCTAACAAGGATTCCAGCCTTGCCATGCCCTTGGTATGTGGACCAATGGGTTGCTAGGGCAGTTTAAAAAAAGTTATCGTTTGGTGCTGAGCCTCACAAAACTTAACTACTGTAGAATTGGTCATTGTATGACATAAACAGACCGTTGCTATGACCATAATTGAAGCTTCTTTAGCTTCATGGAACCTGTTAGAGTTTGCACTCCACTGGCATAGAACCCAGGGTAACCTTCACTCCAAGATGAAACATTTGCGTAGATTATATATAGTAGTTCAGGATGAAAATCAGCTGCTTCCTATACTAGGCTCTCATGTTTCTCTGACTGCCCTTTATTGCTGGAATATTCCATATCCCCAGATGGGCATGAATGAATTTCAAAAGTGTATTCAAAGCTCAGTGTTCCTATGGCCAGATTCATTTAGGAAATGATCTACTTAACTAATGTATCTTCTCCATTCAACGAAAATGTGTCAAGTGCAAACTGTGCGCTAGGCCTTGAGGATACAAAGAAAAATGAAGCAGTTGTTGCTTTCATGGAGCTTCTATTTTAGGGATGGTGGTGAGGGTACAGTGTCTAGACAAGTACAAGAAATTTTGCAGAGGGTGACAACCTGAGAGATTGTGGGATGGGGGGAGGGATGGATCAGAGTCAACTAGAATGAGGAATCAGAAAACTTTTTAATGTTTTAAATATTGGATTGAGTAGTTAAAAGATCACAGCTGACTTTGGTGAAAGAAGTTCTGATAGGATGGTGGTATTGGAAGCCACATTGCATGGAATTGAGAGGTGAGAGGTGAGGAAATGGAGACAGTAATGTAGGTAACCCTTCCTTAGGACTTTAGTTGTGAGAGGGAGAAGAAATAGAAAAGGATAGCCTAAGGAGACTTCAGTGCCAAATGGAAGAGTTTAAAGAAGAGAGAAATATGGACATGCCTCTAGGTAGCAGAGAAGAAGCCTAGATGAGGAGAGACTGAAGATTAGAAGGAGAACACTTGAGAGGGCAAGGTCCTGAATAGAGGGGAGATAGGATTCAGGGGACACTTCCAGATTCTCTCTACCTCCATCATTCTCTACCTCTCCTCCTAGTTGACTCAGTCAATCCATATTTATCACCCAATCTAGATTCTAGTAGCTGTTGTCTGCTGACCTGCAGAACACTCTTCTTTCTTCCTCAATGAGTTCAATACCTAGTTCACAGTCTTTCTTTCCTCCCCAACTTCTGCCCTCATATGCACTCATACTAGGGGACTTCCACGTAAATATCGATCCCCTTCAAACACCCTAACCTTCTAATTCTTCAACTTATACATTTCCTATGACCTACTCCTCCACCTCGCCTCAGTCATACATAGAAATGTATAGCCGATCATAACCTTGATCTTTGCATCACCCACAATACGCTACTTTCTATTTCACAAACTCTGAAATTCCCCTGTCTATTCTATCTTTCTATCATTCTATCTTTCCTTCTGCCTTGCAACCCTAAACTCTGATCTTCATCCTCACTAAGACTTCAAATATTTTCACTCCTTAGTTCTTCCCCAGGCCATCACTACTGTACAGGCTATACTTTCCTCTTTTCCATTTTGACCCTTTGGTGAACCAGTTCAACTCTAGACTGTCGTCTTCTTTGGAGCCCCTTGCTCCTTATCTTATTATTGACTTTTTCCTGCCAGACCCCAGCCTTGAATCATTTCCATCATCTGCTACCTTTGCTGCTACTCACATACTGCTGAACAAAGTTGGAGGAAATCACAAAATTGTCGTGACTGAATGCATGACAAATTTATGTTACATAATCTCAGCTAGACCCTCACTGCAGCAAGGCAATCTTCTTTTACAAGTCTCTAATGGATTCACAATGCCACTCACCGCTGCACCTTTTCCAAACTTTTTCATTTCTCCTCAAACTTCCCATGGTTCCTCCTTCATTCTCCCTCTCATCTGAAAACCCTGCCTCAAATTGCACAGTAAACATTGAGGTAATTTGCAGAAGCTTACTCTTATTCGTTCCTCATCTCACATCAGTCAGGTGCTTTCTGCCACTATCTCTTCCTTTGTCCCTGGTTCATATGAAAAAGCAGCCATTCTTGCCAAAGCAAACTCCTCTACATGCCCAAGTGATTCCATTCTGTCCCAACTTTTTCAGCAGATCCATCCCTCTATCTTTCCTGTTTTCTCACTTCTCTTCAATCTCTCTCTCTCTGTCCACTGGCTGTTTCCCTATTGCCTACGTACCTGTCCATGTCTTCCTCATCCTCAAGAAACCCTAACTTGATCTGTCCATCTTTGCTACCTGTCCCATCTCTCTTCTCCCTTTAGTGACTAAACTCTGTGAGGAAGCTGTCTATAATCAGTGCTTCCATTTCCTCTCCTCTCACTTTCTTCTTGACTCTGCAGTCTGGGTTCTGACTTCATCAATGAACTGCAGCTGCTCTCTCCAAAGTTGCCAATGATCCCTAAATTGCCTAATCTAATCTTCCTTATCTTTATCCTCATCCTTCATCTCTCTGCAGCCTGTCAATCACCTGCTTCTCTTTGACACTCAGTTTTTGTGGCAGCTCGTTCTCCTGATTTTTCTGTATGTCTGAGTACTCCTCAGTCTCCTTTGCTGAATTTTCATCCAGGTGGTACCTGCTAATCACCCAACGCCCTGTCCTGGGAGCTCCTCTCTTCTCTCGTTACGCTGTTTCACTAGGAGAGCTCATCAGCTCTCACGGATTCGATTATAACCTCATTGCTGATGGATTCCCAGATGTATTACCCATCTATAACCTCTCACTTGACCTACAATTTGGCATCACCAGCTGCCAATTGGACTTCTCCAACTGGATACCCCATAGATATTTTAAATTTAGTATGTCTAAAACTAAACTCATCTTTTCCCCAAGCCCTCTCCCCTTCCTAATTTCCCTATTACTGTCAAGGGCACCACCATCTTCCCAGTCATCCAGGCTTGCAATCTAGGTATTATCCTTGATTCCTCACTTGCTCTTACTACCCACCCCCATATCTATTCAGTAGCCAAAGTCTGCCGATTTTACCTTCTTAACATCTCTCCAATACACCCCCTTCTCTTCTCTGACATTGCCACTATCCTAGTACAGGTGCTAATCAGTTCACACATGGATTGTTGAAATAGCCTGTTGGTTAGTCTCCCTGCCACGAAGCTCTCTCTGCTCCAGTCCATTCAGCTGCCAAAGTGATCTTCCATAAATACAAGTCTGACCATGTCACCCCATCTCCACTCCCATTCAATAAATTCCAGTGGCTCTCTCTTACCTCCAGGATCAAATACGAAATCCTCTGCTTGGTTTACAAACTGGCTCTCTCATATGTTTCCAGTCTTCTTACACTTTACTCCCCCTCAGCTGCCTCATTCTATGATCCAGTGACTGACTTCCTTGCTGTTCCTTTCACAAGTTATTCTATCTCCCAACTCTGGGCATTTTTATTGGTTATCTTTCATGCCTGGCATTCTCTCCCTCCTCAGCCCCATCTCCTGCCTTTTCTGGTTTCATTCAAATCTCTCTTAACTTCTACAGGAAGCCTTTCCAGATCTCTCCTAATACTAGTATCTTCCGTCTCTTGATTATCTCCAATTTATCCTACATATAGCTTGTTTACACACAGTTATTTACATATTGTGTCTCCCATTAGATTCTGAGCTCCTGAAGAACAGGGACTAGTTTTTGGCCTTTCTTTGTATCCCCAGTATTTAGTACAGTGCCTGATGTGATGACTGACTGATGGACAAGTGGAAAGATTGGCCTTGACAAAGGAAAAGAGCCATTTTCCCCCCAGAGACTGTCACCAAAGAAAAGAGAATTGGGGATAGAGTAGAGGGATTTTGAAGGGAGGAAAGAGCTCTTGCAGTGGATGGCTTCTATTTTCTCAGTAAAGTCAAGAGGTCCTCTCCTGAGAGGCAGTAGAGGAAGAAATGGTATAGAAGTCCTTAGGAGAGAAGGGAAGGTTCAAAACAGCTGTTTTGGGTAATGTTGGAGACAATCAATCAGGGAAATATAAAACAATTGTTTTGCAATACTGACGGCAAGGTTGAAATTGGATAATAGTGGATCCTTTTTTCCATTGTTAGCAAACTCTTCCAGATATTTCTTAGTCATCATAATAGCACAAAAACTATGTCTGAACTACAAGTCATCATTAGTGTCACGTGCGTCCCCTTTAGTTATTCTTTTTCCAGTAAGCCTCCTTCTCCGCTTCCCCACCCCTCCCACATTGTAGATACACATGGCTAAGTGCTGTGAGGGCTACATAGAGCTCTGTGTCCTAAGGGACATACCACCTCCTTCCAGCCTCTTCTCATGTCCTTTTAGTTGCTTTCCGTATCATTGGACCAGTAGAACCGGGCAGGGCATCTGTACCTAGTACCTGTTTCTGTGCTTTGGATAGCCCACCATTATAATCATTGCCAAATGCAAAATAAAGGGCCTAGGACATGCTCAGAATCACGCAAGGTGGAAAGCACACTAGACTTGTAGTTAGGAGACTGAGGTTGCTGTCTCCAGTGTATTTCATAATAGCCGTGGCTGTGAACAAGTGACATAGTTTTCTTATGAAGACAATAGTAGCTGCTTTATTTCCCAGTGAGGGTCGTGAGGATCACATGAGATAAGGTATGTAAATCCTTACATGTTTATTACTAATTCAATTTGACAAACATTTATTGAGTCCTCACTATGTCCTGTGTCAGGCACTTGGTTTGTTTCCATTAAGCTGAGCCAGATTTCCTAGGCTTCAGCTAGGTGGGCCCTGTTTTTATTCATGCCTTTACTTTCCTTTTAAAAACTGGAGTACCCTCATCACAACATGGTGCAGTTTAACTCACCAACCACATCCTTGTTTTGCAGAAGAAGATGATCTACAAAATGCTATTGAAAATAGGGAAGTAAGCTTCATATATTCAGAGAAAAGAAAGAAAAAAGTTAAACATGTGGGTTTAACCTAAGGGCACAAGTTACACATCAGAGCTTGTTTATCACTCCACCAACTCTAGGATGGAAACCAAGCTAAGGTGTAGCCATCAGTTGTATTAGTTCTGACTTTTCTTGCCTGACTCTAGGATTCCTCAGCTCCCTAATCATTTCTAAATCATGATACCTGGCATGTAGCCCTTGCCTCCTTTAAACTTCCCTCATTTGAATTCGAGCTCCTCAAAAGTAAGGATTATTGTCTTTGCTTGTATTTATAGCTTTAGTATAAAATGCCTGGAATACAAATGCTTAATAAATGCTTTATTATCGTGGCATATCACCTTATGTTATGCTCTGCCATGCCATACTATATCATCTATTACATCATATCATGTAATGTGATATCATATGATTTTTGTGTTGTTCAGTCATTTCATTCATGTCTGACTCTCTGTGGCCCCATTTGGGGTTTTCTTGGCAAAGATACTGAAGTGGTTTGCCATCTCCTTCTGCAGCTCATTTTACAGATGAGAAAAGTGAAGCAAACAGAGTGAAGTAACTTGTCCAGGGTCATAAAGCTAGTAAGTGTCTGAAACTGGATTTGAACTCAGGAAGAGGTCTTCCTTACTCCAGTACCAGTGTGCCACCCAGGGTGCCACCTACCTGCTCCATATCATACGATACCAGATCATAGTGTATTGTATTATACTGTACTATATTATGTTACAATATACCATATCATATCATATTATTTAACTTTCACAGGCCTTGGTTTCCTCAAATGTAAAACGAAGGCGTTAGACAAGATGGTGTCTGATAAACCTGTGAACTCTGTATCCTTTAAGCTCTGAATCTAGGCTCCTGGGTGGTGTTTATATGCTTTAAGGTTTGCAAAGCTCTTAGTATGCGTGACTTCATGTGGGCCTCACAACAACTCTGTGAGGTAGGTACTATTATTAACTTTATTTTTCACATCTCTATGGCTCCATGGCCTGAAGCATGTGTGGATAAACCTGTGCTGCCGCTACATTTGCTGACACACATTCTAGCTAGGACACATCACGGGATGTGGAGTCTATACCCTGGCTGCTGCAGGCAGGATATGCACTTTTATCTTCTTAAGGAGAACAGGACCGTGCCCTCCGCCTCGCTGTGGGCAGTGTTCTTCTTCCTGCCCTGCTCCATGCTCTGCATTCTCCTCTCCTCCCTACTCCCCCACCATGATGTGGGGGTACTGAAAAGCAAGAGCTGCCCATTCAGTAGGGTTTTTAAAAAATGTATTTTATTTTTAATTTATGTCCTTTATGGTTATAGTATAAGTATGTCTTTTATAGTTAATTTGGGTATTTATAACAGACAAAATAACTTACTCGCTCAAAGTTGTTCTTAAAACAGTTTTGCTGTTACATATACAGTGTTTTCTTGGTCCTGCTCATTTCATTTCACTCTTTGTTATTTCATCCGAGTCTTTCCATGTTTTTCTAAAATTGTTGAGTTCATCATTTCTTATAGCACAGTAGTATCCCATCACAATCATATACCACAACGTGTTCATTCAGTAGGTTTTCAAAGGAGTGATGTCTACCATCTTTCTTCTTTTCTTCCTCTCTTATAAGCAAAATGGTAAGCAAAATGGGCTCTTTGCACTTAGTTCAACAAGTGCCCTTGAAGAGTTTGGCTTTTGTTTCCTTTGAGTAATTCAGTGTATTTCACTGAGTCTTACTAAGTGCTAAGCCCCAGGCTCTAACCCCTATTACATGTTAACCTAACCTATGTGGATGTGAACCTCCCGGGGTCCTAAAGGGAGGGGCTAACTCAAGAGCCAATCATAGCAGCCTAAGTTCTGGTCATTCAGATGATGTTTGATGATGTCTGAAACCCCATAAGAAGAGAAGACAGACCCATTTGCAGGAGGCTCTCACTCGTGGTGGTGCTGAGGCAGAGACTCCGGGCAGCTGTAGCTAGGAGCCCTCCAGCTTGTAACCTGGATGCTGAGACTTTGTTAAACTCTGGTAACTATGTATTGGGATTTGAATCAGACAAGGTGTGTCTGTTGACATTTGTAATTTGTTTGTATTTGTTCTGAAGTTCAGGGTGCTGGCTTTTTCCCCTGAACTAAGTGAATGATATTTGTATGCTGAATTAAAGTAAGCTTGTCATCCCCTTAACCTTGCTTTCCTTAGTTAAGCAGATCAAAAGAACCTGTGCTTTTGCAATGTGCTGGTAGTGTTCTTGTTGGGCTTATGTTGGTCTTTCACTCCGACAATAGCTGCCAGCCAGATTGTTGAAACAAGAACTTAGACCCTCTTTGCTTGGACTTGGTTGGGGGGTGGGGCAGTGTTTGAACAGAGCAATGAGAGCATGTGTTTGCCTGGTTGAGTCTGATATTGGATCTCCAAGCCCCAGATACTTAGGTTCCTTTCCCCAAGTACAGATAACCTTAAATGAGGCTGTTCAAGCCTGGGAATCACCTCAGGAATTCAGGTTCCTGGGATCCTCAGTTGGTGCTGACTGTTCTGCAGAAGATGTTCCCTAATGCTCCTCAGAGCATCCACCTCCCGTTGGAGGACTAGTATAAGCTTTGCCTCAGCTTCTCAAAACATGGACCCCGACTGAGTGACTTGCACAGTGTAGAGCTGAGTGAAGGTGATTTGCCTGTTCGGCACTCACACAATGTTTCATTTTTTAATATTTTAAGTATCAACTTTCCAGGAGCCTATAATGTATGATGGTTTATTGTATCATTTAAAAGTATTTGTCGGCTTAGGTTTATGGGTCTTTGGTGTTTTATACATTAATGTTGTGGTGGAGAAATAAATAGCTGTCCTATACCTGATCTACTTAGTACAGTGAATCTCTCCCTAGAAGGGAACCTGTTAATAATCCCCTTTAAATGAGATAAATCTAAGCTTTGTTTAAAAGATTGTCCTGTCTTCACAATTCTATTCAGGGTTAGGGGTGTCATGAGCTAAAGAGTATGAGAAGAGCCTCTTTGGAGGAGCTATGCTCCTCCAGTACAAGAACTCAGGTCCATGTGAGCCCAGAATAGGGGTTTCCTAGCAGGAAACTGAGGCCAATTCCAATCACAGAGCTAGTAGTCAGGATTTGAACTCAGGCGTTTCTGACCCCAGGTCCAGCATTCTGTCTTCATTCCATACTGGGGGTTCATTATTAGACTCTCATTCACTATACATTCCAGTGAAAGTGATTTACTTGCTATTTTGTGATTTGGCAATTTTATTTTTTTGAAGTTGGCAAATAATATATGCATTTTCATAGACAAAGAATGTTAGAAAAGAGACATGTGAAATGGTGAATCTTTATTAAATATAGCCTGCTTAAAATTATATAATAAATTCAACAGTTTCAAAGCTATCCGGCTTGTCCATGTCCCTTGATTGCACATTTAAAATGCATCAATGAACTTTTCTTTCTTTTCTTATGTTTTTTTTGGGGGGGGCATCTTCCCCTGAACATCTTTCCTACATTGTTAGTATTTTGGATTTCTTCCTTGGAGACATGCTTGTTTATATTTTTGATAATTTATCTGTTAGGGTCCTTACCAGTTTTTCCTTGAAATCAGTACTCCATCTCCTTACTATTCCTCATGCATGGAATTAGATTCTTTTCTTACCTTGGCCTCTTACCTTCTTTCAAGGCTCAGCTCAGATTCTACCTCCTACAGGGAGTTTTTTCCTGATCCCCAATATTTATTAGTGCTATCTTTCTCTTTAGATCACCTTATCCTTATCTATGTACATGTTGAGGGTAGGGACTATTTTGTTTTCATCTTTGCATCCTATTACCTAGCATAGGGCTTTGCACATGGTAGGTGCTTATGAATATTTGTTAAATTGAATTGACTTTATCATAATGCTATTTTACCTATAAGAGAATCCAAAATGAACTCCCAGGTGGTACGATATAGAGGATCCATTTTTTCATCTATTGTGGCTGTAATTAGTTGAGGCAAATTCTAGAAAAATGTTAATATTTAAGAGAAAACCTTTACCTACTAACTTTACAATTCTCAGGAATTTCATCTCATGGGTTTTTTGCTCTTGCTTGGCACCTTAACACCAAGCAAAGACACAGGCAACTCTGCTAATGAATTTATGCAAAAAAACCTCTAGATCACACTTCCTTTCTAAAACCAAATTTGAATTTTCCATAATTAGTTCTTGATTTCATCTTGGTTGTAGACCACTGATCTACATTTATTTAAAGGGGGCTGCCTTAGCATCAAATTGCTGGATTTTGAACTTACCTGGCTTTTTATGAGCCACATAATTAGGTCCACTGCCAAAATCAGGATCACCTAAATCGACTCAAATGTCTCCTCTGGAGGAAATTGCAAGTCAGCTGTCAGTGTTGATTAGGCAGAAAGGTAAGGGTTTGGAGGAATCGATCCTGTGTTCTTTCTTACTTGTGTACTATAGATGGTTTCATAGGAACCTTAAGAGGAGTAAAAATAGTTACACAGGTGTTCACCTCAAGGAAGATGAACAAATTTGGTCCACCTCCCTTCTGATTGGGGATGGAGCTTTAGAATTTTGAAGGTGATCATTTTCACGATTTTTATACGCTTGGGCTTCTGCTCTTGTAACTGTTATCCAAGTCCCCATCTTTTAAAATTAATGGTCCAATAGGAAGTTTCAGGAGAGCTAAAATTGATTTGTCTATTTACTTACCTCTTTTAAATGTAAAATAAAATTGCATTTGTGTGTAAAATCCCTCAACACCAATGAATACTGCAACTCTACATTTGCTGAGATAGATCTTTATTTGTCTTTTGAGAGATCTTAAACTTTAGTTGGCTTTTATTAAATCTTTATGAGAACAGGACTGGTGAATGACTTTTCTCCAAACAAATGCTTTTTCCTGTTGTTCTTTCAGTGAAGGAACATATTCTAAATTCTAGGACTTGTTCTTTTCAATAATTTGATGTTTTTGAAAATGCAAGCAAAATTAAATCAGAACATAGGTATGTTTTTAAGCAAAATTATCCTTATAAGTAAATGGAATAGGCATACCTTGAAGGGATCTTATCCAAAAGAGTTTTTTTTGCCCCAAATTTCACCATTAATTATAGAAACTTAGCTTTGAAGAAAAGGATCTATAGAGATTATGTGTAATCTCATGTGCCTATCAGATATCACCTGTCTGTGATACCTATCAGATGAAATTATAAAGTCAGATGTTACTAACTAAAGAATTAATTTTATCTGTGCTTTGGACTTTCCATTGTTACCACCATCTTTCGTGTTGTTTACTTTATTAAGTACATACTGTGTAGAGAGAGAATATTTTATGTGAGAATGTTCAGTGGTCTGAAGACTGAATTAAAAATATTGTATTTTGCTAGCAGCTAAGATCTAAGTCCCATAGAATATATTTAGGTTAGGAAGCAGTAAGAAAGCTATTGTTATTTAGTTGTTTCAGTTGTATCCAGTTCTTCATGACCCCATTTGGGGTATTCTTGTTAAAGATGCTGGATTGGTTTGCCATTTCCTTTTCCAGACCATTTTACAGATGAGCAAACTGAGGCAAACATGGTTAAGTTACTTGTCCAAGGTCACATAGCTAGAAAGTATCTGAGGCCAGATTTGAACTCATGAAGATGAGTCTTCCTGACTCCAGTGTCCACTGTGCCACCTAAGTGCCTTTAACAAAGCTTACTATTATGTAATGGAAAATTTGTAGGAAAGGGACTGAATCTATGATTTGGGGTACTCCTGGAGGAGGGAACTCCCTCCACCAATGCAGGTTGGCACATTCTCTGCAATTAATAGCCTGAGAGAGTTACCTAAGGCACTGAGAGATTAAGTGAGAGATGAGCCTTGAACTAAAGTATATATATATATATATATATGGCTCTGAGACCATTACTCTAACCTTCATTCCGGGTTGGCTCACTATTATACCAGCTACTCTCTCTTGCAGGAATTTTTTTTTCTGGAGTTCAAGTTCTGTCTTTTTCACCACCTTTAGAACCTTGGACAAAGTCATTTGTCCTCCCTTGGAAGTTTTCTAACCCATAAAACTATGGATTGAATTGGAAATCTAAGGTTTTTTTTTTAACTTTGATAGTGATGATAAGGATGACACAGATTATGCCTAGGACAACAACTATGAAGATGATGACTTTCTCCTTTTACTTAATTGTCATAAAGTTTGATTGACACTATGCTTTCATACTTTAGGACTTCAGGTAGGTTATTTCTGCATTCTCTGATGATTCTGCTACAAGTAAGGACCCTAGGCCCCAGGGGATGGGTGCAATCTCAGAGTTAGTCAGGAAAACACGAAGAGCTCCTGAAAAGGGGAGCCTTTGGTTAGGTCCACTAGAGGTGTTGAGGTCAACAGAATATAGAAAGGAAGAATGAAAAGTTACATTAAGTGAAGAATTTTTTTAAGTTGATATCTACACGATTGAATTTTTTTATTTGATAGCACATATTTCACATACAATTATCATTGAGATTGTTCTATCAGTCTCTTAGTTATTAAACATTTTCCCTGCTTGCTTTAGCAAGTGTAATTACTATTCTGTAATAAGAAAACATAGCCTTTCCATTTTTACCACGAGAGCTATGATCATGCAACAGATGAAAACCGCCTCAAAGAAAAAAAACCCAAACAAAACAAAACCTCACACAGAGATAAAGTGCATTCACTACCTCTTTCTAGCAATGTCTTAACTGAACTTCTCTGCAAGTCAGGAGAAAATTCTGGGCTCATCTCTTCAGGATTATCAAAGTGTGTAGCTCATGCAGACATTGTTCTAAATACTTTATGGTCCTGAACTTAGTAATTTCATTATTGTAAAGGGAACAAGAGAGAGAAGGAATAAAGGAGAGAAGGAAGAAGGGAGGGAAAGAAGGGTAGATGGAAGGAAAAAAAGAAAGAGAGGAAAGAAGGGAGAGAAGAAAGGCAGGAGAGAGGCAGAGTTGACCAGGACCTTGAATGATGTAGTACTTTCAGGATATTGCTCATAATGTTTCTACAGCTAAGTATAGTCATAGTAAGCTTTCCTTTTATAATTAAGATGTCCATATCTGCACAATATAGTTCTGTTAAGGTAAGTTTCTTTAGTACTTAAAATTATTTAATTCATTTTATTGTCCTGGATGTTTTATAGCTTTTAAATGAACATATGCATTTTTTCATCATATTGGCACACATACACACATTTGAGTAATGGGGATGCAATATTACTTGGGTTGAAAAACAGATTATAGTCTACAATGCCATTTTCTGGAATAGAGAGCTTTCACTATACTATTTTAACTATTCCCACTCTTCCTATCAGGTATAATACTAGAAGAGGAAAATTGAACAAAACCAGCGTACCACTGAAGAGTCGTTATGCCTTTTGTTTCTGCTGGGGCTTGGAAGCATCTCCAGGTTTGCTTGGCTTTGATAGCAATTTTTAAAAATAATTAAACTTCTTCGCTTTTTAATATTCATTAATTTACCTTAATCCATTTACCTACAGAAAATAATATATCCAAATGGAAATAGAAGAAATGGGATGGAACCAAGAAATTAAAAACACAGCATATTTCGAACTGTCCCTGGTGAACTTAAAATTCATGAAGGAATGAAAAATGCCTGCTCATGGAGACATGCTGAATAATATACATGTACTGAGGGATTACTATACTAAAAGTTCTTCTAGTTTGTCTAAGTACTGGGACAGACTGTTTACTAACAGTTATAGGAATTGTTTTCAAGTTTAGTATGAAGGTTTGTTTTTTTTGCCCCCTTACAAAAACATTAATCTACCTAGTATCTTTAACTAGTATGGTCTTAAAAATATTTCAGAGACAGAATGGGTTATTTTTAAAAAATGCCTCTGAGAAAATTTATAGTACATGTACATGTGTACCTACACATTATGTGTGTATATACACATGCATATATTTAAATGTGTATGGATAGATATAGATTAATATAGCCATGAAATCTTCACAGGAAGAGCAATTTACAGACTGGCTTCCTACCTCACTCAGTCTTTTTGCTTCTTATTATGCAGGATTTGTTTTTTCTATAGTTTATTGACCCTTCTTCCTTGAATTTCCTTTTAGTACTTGGGGACATCAGTGCCATACCAAGGGAGAATGCAGAGGAGGGGAGGAAAGAAGCGGGATGATTCCTGAAGTTGCTAGCCTTTCCCCCTCCTTCAACCTGGCTCCCGCAATTATCCACGTAACATCAGATGACAAAGAGCACCCTTAAAATCAGAAGTCACAGACTGGCGGAATAGTCTTTGGTGGTTATGGTGCAATGGGGGCAGAGGAGGGCAGCCCTATTTGATTTCCTTGGTTTGTAACGCTATAAGACTTCCTCAGACCCCACACTCCCCAAGGCTCTGCCGGCCAGCGCTGGCTTGGCCAACTCCTACTGAGTTGTGAGGTCAGAGCTAAGTTTGGAGTGACAACCAGAAGATTGGTTATCAGGTGGTAATTTATTCCCCTGCCCCTATGAGTAATAGAGACTGCCTGCTAAGAAATGTAAGGAGCTTCTGAAAAGATGAAATAATTTCTCCGATTTATAGGAGTCACAATCTTGTTTCTCCTTGTTTCTTTCTCTCTTTCTCTCTCTCTCTCTCTCTCTCTCTCTCTCTCTCTCTCTCTCTCTCTCTCTCCCTCCCTTCCTTCCTACCTGGCCGTCCACCTCTTAAACACATCTCCTAAACACCCCATGTCCTCTGGATTGTCGTCAAACTCTTGAGCAATGAAGGCCTTTACGTTTTTATTTCAATACCAGACTTGAGTCTTCGAGGTACCTCCAAGAAAGATTTCCAGCCATTAATCAGAAGTGCCTGCGTGCAGTGCAGTGAAATCCAGTGGAGCATAAATCCTGCAGGCAGAAGTTCAATTTCAGTGAGAGGTAAAGCTCAGGGAGATTGATCTGGAATTGGGTGGGACCACAACAGACTCAGAAAGATACTGAAAGTAGGGCTCGGGTTTAAAAAAAAATTCCTGCAAACGGCGGCATTCGTTTGGGGGCGGAATGTCCTTTTTAATATTATTTTTTTAAAAAACCAATTTTCGAAGGTTGAATTTCATCAATTCTCTGGAATGCCAGGGGAAATTCCATTGCAGACTGCTCAACTGTGCAACATTGCCCATGATCTCACAGCCTAGATCAAACCTTATCTCTCTCTCTCTTTATGCTGGGTCACTAGTTTAGTCCTATTTGTGATAATGGCGCTTCGTCAATTTGAAAATAGGAGCCAAATGCCGTGCCAGGTAAACAGGGCACGCTGGAGGGACATTAAACTGCTGAGCTGAACCTTATCGAGCCTTCGGAGAGGTAGAGTTTGGAGCAATTATGTCAGATTTGTAGGTTAAGGACTCGTTGTCTCCTGAGCCTCTGCTCTAGACATAATTTATAGTGAAAGGAGATAAGATTTATTGACATCCTCATTAAGAGAATTGTTTGATACTGGCTATTTATATTAAGTCCTCCCACTGAGAAATGAACTATTTAACACATTCCCACACTAGTATTCCTGTCTTATTTTAAGTATCCTTGCATTTCTTTATTATTACACACTGAAACAAAGGTCAAACTTGCTCAAGATAAGGAGTAATTCAGCTTTTTTTTTTCATATAGAAATGACAGTTTATAGCACTGCTGAGTTTAGAGCCTGAATCCAATCCTGGCTTTGCTTATTACCTGAGTCATCTTAGTCAAGTCTCTTCACTTTTCTGAGCCTTAAGTTTCCTCATCTGTAAAAAGGAGGGGGCTAAGCTGGGTGATCTTTGAGGATCTTTCCAAGCTTGAAATACATGATCCTGCCATACTACTGAGTTGTTATGGGAGCATGATGGGTTTCAACTGATCCATTCTCACCATTCCATCTCACTGAAGAGAACAAATAATTCTGGCCATTGTATCATTGTGGGTATACCTTCCAGAAATGCATAGGGCACCCCCTCTAGCCTCTCTCCTCTTCTTGTCCCATCTTACTCAGAATCTTCCTTACAGGATAAAATATCTCATACAGTTATTATGAGAATCTAAGGAGATAATGCATACAAAGTGAATTTAGTTGTTATATAAATGCAACTATTAAATTCTTATATTAATTCGGTCTTCATTATTATATCAAATTCCTATTTATTGTTTCCTTTGACCAGGGGACAGTTTTTTACTTTTAAAGTTATTTCATCATTAGTAAGGAAAAGATCATTAAGAAAAAGAAGAGGAAATAAAAATACAAGTGTTATATATAAAGTAAGATGGGATTTCAGTAGTCACAATTTTACTAAGATTACTTTGTACAACTTTCATATTGCAGGACATGATAAATTGATATGATTCCAACAGCTTCATCTCAGTCACTTGAAGCTGTTTGGGGCACCTTCAAAGTTTCCACAGAAGAAACAGATTGGCCAGTGATGTTAAAAGCAAATGATTTTTATTAGGCAAATTTTAATTTGCTCAAGGAAGGCAAAAGTCTAACTTGTTATATACAGAGACATGAATGAGCAAGGGGGAAAGGGAAGAAAAGATAAGGTCATATCCCTGTGACAATGAAGAGGCAAAAATGAATAAAAGAATGAATGAGTGAGTGAAAAAAAAATTCAAGGTGGCACAGTGTGTAGAGAGTTGGGCCTGAAGTCAGGAACTCATCTTCCTGAGTTCAAATATGGCCTCAGATGCTCATTAACTGTGTCACCCTGGCAAGTCACTTAACCCTGTTTGCCTCACTTTCCTCATCTGTAAATGAACTAGAGAAGAAAATGGCAAAATCTTTAATGGGGTCACAAGGAGTCAAGACAGGACTGAAGCAACTGAACACCAACCACTTACTGTGGGCTAAGAACTATGCTAAGCACTTGAGATACAAGAGCAAAACATTCATTGCTCTCAAGGAGTTCACGTTTTTCCTGTGGGATAAAGCACATATAAGAAGGATCCGATGATGGGGAGGTGAAAAAACTGAAGGGTCTGGAGGGCGTATTGACATAGTCAATGGTAAGGCCTGGAGAGCTGGGCAGTGTGCTTACAGGGCTGATTAGGTGGAAATTGGTTCCTACCCCATGAGGGTGATAGTGGAGAAGAGGATGTTGGAGGGGGAGAGGAGATGATCATCACATGGCCAGGAGGGCCTGGAGAGGGGAAAGGGAAGTGAACAAGGATAGGCTCCCTTTAGCACTTGCTTTTGTTGGGCCCTCAACTGAGTGGGAATTGGGCTTTTAGATCTGGTGGGAGGGAGAGTGCAACCTGTGTCTGCTGGTATTTGAATGTAACCAAATCTCTAGAGGTATTCTCAAAAAGCCAGCTGAGTGACCCATGAGACAGTTTATTGGTGGGGCAGTGGTCCAGGTGTTTTAGAAGAAATGGAGATGGGGAACCTTGCTCAGATGTATCTGATTCCTTTTCCAGCTGTGTCATCATAGGCAGGAAGGTACCAAAGATTGGCCATGGACCTGGAAGTGTCCAGCATGAGAAACTCCAGGTGTGTGTGTGTGTAGGGAGGGGATTATCTAGAAAAAAGACTAGCATAGAATTAGCAAACAGGGGTAGGAGCTATCCCAGGAGCAAGGTGAGGCCCAGAAAACTCAGAGGTTTTTCAGAATGTTATAAATTCCTATTGGAAATATCTAACAGTTCTATTCCATTGCTTTGTTATCATTTTCAAAAATTAACTAGCAGCACAAAAATAGAGAGGTATATCTTTTTTTGAATGTATAGTAAGAAACAGTGACTTTGAAATACTATTGTGAATATAATTAGAAGTAACTTTATCAAAATAGACAAATAAAATTCCCCTATGGGCTTTATAGTGTCATCATATTACATTTTTTTCTTTTCTAAGATTCTTAATAATGAAACTTGTTGACATTAATATATATTCAAATTAATTCCCTAGGAAAATATAGTCTTCTCAGACAACATCATTATTAGAATAGAAAGGATATCTCCTGCCTCCCACACCCACCCACCCTCAATTTCTTGTTGCATGTTTCATTCTACTACTATTACTACTGGGAGGCTTGACTCTAGGCTTATGATTTTCTTGGTAAAAGGAACTCCCCACAAAGAAGGCACTACTGGCTGTTCTCCATGCCTAGAATGTTTTCCTCCTCACCTCTGCCCCCTGGCTTCTCCAGCTTCCTTTGAGTCCTTTCTAAAATCCCACCATCTACAGGAAGCCTTTCCTGATCCTCCTTATGCTAGTGCCCTCTCTCTGTGGATTATTTCCTATTTATCCTGCCTATAGCTTGTTTGTACAAAGTTGTTTGCATGCTATCTCCCCCATTAGACTGTGAGGTCCTTGAGAGCTGTAACAGTCTCGTGCCTTTCTACATATTCCCACCATTTAACACAGTGCCCAGCATGTAGTAAGTACTTAAAAATTCCAGTGAACTGACTGGCCGACTTCAGCAATTTAAAGTCTCAGAAAGTTTCCAAGAGCATTGAGGGGGTAAGTGACTTGTCTATGGTCATAAAACCATCACCTGATTCAGGCCTTCAGCACCTCTTACCTGGACTACTGAAAAACCTTCTAATACGTAAGACCTAGCTCTCCCTACTCTAACTCACTCCCCTTAAAATTCCCAGAGAAATTTTCCTAAAAGGTAGGTTTAAGTATGTCTCTCCCCTTTCTCTTAAACTCCATACTCTTCCTTTTACCTCCAGGATCACATATAAAGTCCTGTCGTTTGAAGCTTTTCACAATCTGGCCTCTTCCTCCCTTTCCAGTCTTCCTACTTTCTCCTCTCTTCCAGGAATTCGATGATATATTTAAATCCCTTTTTCTCTTTCCCTCTTCTTTCCTCCCCCTCATATAGATACATAGATTTATCAATAGATAGACAGACGAATAGATAGATATTTTATACACCTAGTTATTTACATGTTGTCTCCTTCATTTGAATGTGATCCCCCTAAGTGTAATATCAATTAAGTTGGGACTTTCTTACTGTTTTAAATGATTAATTGATTGAGCCTTATTAGGTGCAAAGTCCCAGGCCCAAATCTCTATCTACTAGGTGCTAAGCCTATGTGGGTGTGAAGCCTTCAGGGCCCTAAGGGGAGTCGCTAAGACCAGAGCCAATAGTAGGAGCCTGAGTTCTCCTCTCTCAGATGACAGCTAAAGAGTGTATAAAAAGAGAGGATAGAGCTATTTGCTTAAGGCTTTCACTCCTAGAGGTATGGGACTCTGGGCAGCCGCTCTTAAGAGCCTGCCAGGTGAACTCAGATGTTGATGGTTTCTTGGTAACTATGAATTGTATTTGATCTGTTTATGAATGTATGTTTGTAATTTGTTTGTATTTGCTCTGAAGTTCAGGGTGCTGGCTTTTTACCCTGGACTAAGTGAATTATATTTGTATGTTTGACTAAATTGAAATTGTTAACCCCTTAACATTACTTTCCTTAGTAAAGCAGATCAAAGAATCTGTGTTGGCAGTTTTCTGTGTGCTGGTTGTTGGTGGGTCTTACACCCCTACAGCAGCTGCTAGCCAAATTTTTGCAACATTAAGCCAAGGACTATTTTTATGTACTTGCTGTTCTTCCACATGACGCTTGATCTCCAATCTCCTTCCTTCTGCATTGGCTGCCCTTCATGCCTGTAATGCCTTTCTGGCTTACCTCTTCTTAGAATTTCTAGCTTCCTTTAACACTCAGCTTAAACTCTTTCCTGGGACCACCACCTGCTAGAGACTTCCCTCCTGAGATTACCTTCCATGTAACCATGTGTTTTCTTTCTCTCTGTCTGTCTGTCTGTCTGTCTTTCTCTCTGTCTCCATTTCTCTCTCTCTTTGTATCTTTCTCTCTGTGTGTGTCTCTCTCTGTCTCGCTTTCTGTCTGTCTCTGTTTCTCTGTGTCTCTGTCTCTTCATCTATTTCTCTGTCTCTTTCTCTCTTTCTGTCTCTGTCTCTCTTCTCTCTCACTCTTTCTCTTCTCCATATATCAATCTATCTATCTCAATCTGGGATCCCACATCTGCTGTTTACTGCTTCTTTTACCTTGCTTAAGGTTCTTTTAACTTCCCTGCCTTAGTTTATTTGTAAAATGATGAATTGGATTGTAGAGTCTAAGGTCCCTTGTAATTTGATAAGGAGACTGGAAAGGTAGGAAGGGATCAGGTTGGGAAAGGCTTTCTATTGATCTTGTAGGTAAAGGAGAGCTAATGGAGTTTATCGGCAGGAACAGAGAAGAGGTGTGGGATGCTTAGAGTTTAAGAAAGTCAATTTGGGAGTTGTGTGAAGATCAGACTGGAGTAGGAAGAGACTTGAGGCAGGGAGATCTGATTGATAGCCATAATAATATCCGACACTTAGATAGCACTTTAAGGTTTGCAAAGTATTTGACATTTGCTATTTCATTTGATCCTCACAAGAACCCTGTGAGGGAGGTGTTATTATTATTCCCATGTTGCAGATGAGGAAATTGAAAGACGATGTATAACTTGGCCAAAGTTGTGCAGACGGTAAGTGTCTGAGGCAGTATCTGAACTTCGGTCTTCCTGACTTCAAGTGCAATGCTCCATTTACTAAGCCCTTCACTGCCTATTTCAATGGTGCAGGTGAGAGTTGATGAAAACCAGAACTAAGGATGTGGCTGTATGAGTGGAGACAAGGGGACATATACAAGAGATATATAAAGATAGAAATATTAAGGTTTGGCAACTGATTAGATATATGGAATGAGTGAAATTGAGGAGTCGAGGATGACACCAAAATGGCAAGCCTGGGTGATCCCGAGAATTGTTATACCTTCACAATATGGGGTACCTTGGAAGAGGCGGAGGTTTTGGAGGGAAAATTATGCCTTCTGTTGTGGGTGTGTTGATGTCTATGGGATATCCAGTCTGAAATAGTCAATGGGCAGTTTGTGAAGTAGGACTAGAGAATGGAAAAGAGTGTCCTTTCTGCTGTGCTGGGTTAATGAGATCAGCCATGGTCAGAGTGGGTTGGTTGTACGATTTAGAAGGCTTTGAAGTATATTTGCTTGGTGTGGAATTTTCAAGTGAGGAAAGAAAACCCTCTACACAAATCAATGTCTTCTTTCTTTCTGGAAAACTTTGATTAATACACACTTGTTTGGAAGATAACTGATTTGTGCTATTTATTTCAATGGTGGGTGTTACCACACAGGCTGTCACAATAGACTGTCCATCCGCTGTTTAAGGACCAGCTTAGTGAAGTGCAAAGAGGCTCATCGCTAGGAGAGCTGAAGGGTCTCTATGCACAGTGACTCTTGGTGATTATTTAGTAAGATTTTGGAAGGTTGCCTCTGATACCAGTGGAGGGAGTACCTACACTGACTAAACTAGACACAGGTCCTTGAGATATTGAGAAGAAATTTCCTATGTATATGTGTGTGTGTGTGTGTGTGTGTGTGTGTGTGTGTGTGTGTGCGTATATATATATACATATATATATAATATGCATATTATATATGTACACACATACATATATACATATATGCACAATACTATATACATACTATGTGTGTGTGTGTATCCCTCATAGTCATTCAGTAGTAATCAGGAAAGTTGATTCCAGGTCATTTCACAAGTAAGTGTCATTTCAATTTTAGCCAAGACCCATCTCAAAAAGCTGAAGAACATATATTCCATATGCTTTTAATTAGTCTAATTTTAATAAATAACTGCAAATGCTAAACGTGTAACTATAGATCCAGTCATGATCAATAGGATATTGTTTTGTATTTCTAGATTAAGCTGATTCTTCAAATTAGATTTCAAAGCAGGCAAAAAAGAAACCCAAGATTTCCATTCTGTTCTCCCCGACTGATTTCCAGCCATTTCTTACCAATGGAACAATAAGATTGTTTTCTCATCACAGCTATGATTTTTTTTATTAAAGTACTTTTTTCTGACTAGTCCCTATTATAATTATCTTTCTTTACTCTGAATATTATAATGTGTATTATCACTATTGTACATATCTAATAACTAGCATTTATATAACATTTTAAGATTTGCAAGGCACTTTACAAATATCTTCTTTTATCTTATTACATCTTTATTTATCTTCTTATATTTACTTATGCTATTTATGGAGCATGCAGAGATAGGTTGTCTTGCATCACTATTCATTTCATTTTTAATGTCTTCTACTAAAGCATAAGTCTTCTGAGGACAGCGAGTAGGCTTTCCACCCTTTCTAAGTCTCCTTTTTGAGTCTTCCATAATGTAATCTGTTTATATGTATGTACATGTGGAAGGAGGGTTTTGGAAGTCAGCAGCAAATGTTGAGAAAGAGGCACTGTGCAAGTCTGTTAGAGAATACACACTCCAACTATACATTCTCTCAAAGCTTGTTCATGCGACATACTATTTATGAGTACCCTGTGGTCATGTTATGATATTTTCCTTTTTTCATCTGTCTTTGTCTTTTTATTTATGGAAAAGTTTGTTCTTGTCAGCATGTATTTTGCATCAGTATCTATTGTGGACTGACTTCCCATCCTGTTCTTTCATACCCTATTCTAGGTAAAGACTGTGGCTGTGTTGTGTACTTTCTGTTGAGGAGCTGTGTAGACTGCTCTTTGGGCCATTCATTTGCTTCTGTTGGCTTATTAATTGCCTTCTATTATACTTTGCTAACTTGTGCCACAGATCACAGCCTCTTTATCACTAAGGAGAAATTATTTGTGCATTGCTGTGGCCAGACAGTTCATCATCATGTGACCAAGTTGGTGATGAATCTTTCCAAACTTAGGTAGGCTGGTCCTTGGGCAACAGGCATCCAGGTCATTTCCAAGCCTGTGCTTGAAGCCCTTGTAGCTTATTTGGACCTGTCATATCTTCTGCTTTTGTGAAATAGCCTTCAAGTTCCCAGGGCCCATTCAAGGACCCAGACCCTAGGGAGGCATCAGGGGATGACCTTAGTGGAGGAGACCTCTGTGATATCTACCAAGAAATGGATAACAGCAACAAGAATAACAATGATAACATAGGATTTTTAAAATTGCATATGTTTTCCATTGGATTGAATTGGACTGTATACTAGTATTTAGTTGTCAGACTTTTAAAAGGCACTACTGGGTGATTTTTTAATGTGACCTCTTGTTTTCAATAGAATATGATCATCATGGTATTGATTTTCCTGTTTGTCATTGGGTCAGCTGTGATATTGCAAGCAAATTTATGTCTGGAAAAAGAAAGTAAGTAATAACTACAGAGATTCAAATGTGTTTCTCTTTTAGTAATAGTAAATTAAGTACATTAAATTAAATTAAGTAGAACCTCAATTGGAGAATTGTGTTGTGCGCATGTATGTGAGTGTGTGTATAGATATATATGCGTGTATGTAAATATATATGTGTATATATGTATGTGTGTATATATGTGTATGTGTGTCCATGTATATATATACATATATATATATATAGACACATGTATGTATGTATGTATGTATGTCCATAATATTGTCTGGAGATTATTCCTGCCAGGATATATGTCCTTTAAATATACTATTGTAACAGATACTACTTTGGCCTCCACTGCCTGGAGGACAGGTATGTTTCCTTTTATCTTTCCCTAAAGGGTCTCTGGTTTGAGCTCCCATGAATTGTGTGACTGTGTTACTTTATCTCAGGGATACTCATTCTTGGAACAGGAATGCTGAAGAAAACCACCTGAGAAGAATGGGCTGTCCCTACCCCACCCTTGTCTTACTTCAGCTTGTGGGTTTTTTATAAAAATCTGTTAAAGAATAAATTTGCCGTATTTAATATTATTTATTATGAACACCTATGGTTGACCTTGACCTTGTGTTGCTGGGTTTCCCATTATTTACAGAATGTAAGTTCAATAAGAATCATACAGGAAAGAGGGATTTTATATTTATCCTGCTTCCCCTTCTCCTTCCTTCTCCTCCTCCTCTTCCTTCTATCTCTCCTTAGCTATAAGTGTAGCAGCCACTCATGAACACAATCCCACTACTGGTCACCCAGGCAAGATTGTCTCTCCGTAGGCAGCCTGGTGCCCTCCACTGCCAGGGGCTCATCGTATTGGTGATAGACAATGTGGACACCTGGTTGGTTTTAGCCCTGCCGTAGTTCAGAATTCCTGAACTCATGCAATCTACCAGTTTCAGCCTCCTCAGCAGCAGGAACAGGAGTGCATTACCATGCTGAACTGAGTTTCGCCTTTTTTTTTTTTAGAATGGCTGCATTATTCTAGCTTCTCAAAATCTTTTTGGATCCCCTCAGTTCTCTTGTTCAAAGTGTTAGATCTTCCCTCAAGAGTTTGGACTTAATGGTAGAGGAAGAGAGAACTGACCTGTGATTGTTTGCAGAAACTTTTTTGAAATTTTGCCTGATTGAGTCACATGACGTAAAGAACCAGAATGGACCAGTCAGTTTTTAACATGTAGACAAAGCCCAGCAGACATTTTGGGGAAAATGAGTAGCCAATCAGAAGTGAAGATAGACAGTAATGTATTAAAAAATCAATTTGTTTTCAGTGCCTGTTTAATCATCCTAGTTAACAATAGAGAAGTGGGCTGAAAATTGTTAATCATATGGCATAATACCCATTGTTTAAACACGTAAACAAATGAAGTACAAACAACGACAACAAAAGGTGAACTAGTTGGGTTAGAAAATATATAGAGAAATCATACTTTACTTGGAGATGCTTTCTGATATAGATTATTTATGCTAATGAAGCTAGTGATGATAATTCATTAATGTTGTGCCAGGCAATATCTAGAGCAGGGATTCTTAACCTTTGTTTGTGTCATGGACCCCTTGGGCAATCTGCTGAAGTCTACAGACTCCCTCTCAGAATGTTTTTTAAATACATAAAATACATAGAATTACAAATGCAAATCAGATATATTGAAATAGTTATTAAATATTTTTTTAAAAAATCACAGACCCCAGGTTAAGAACTTCTGTTTTAGAATGATGGCTTAGTCATTGTATTTTAATTTCCAATATAAAAACTGAACATTATATTGGTTTTTTTCTCTCCTTTTATTCAACAGTTTTACTTCTCCCACCGGTAAACTTCACTATTATAGTAACTGGTTTATCTAAAGTTCTTTTAAAATGGAAACCAAATCCTAATCAGGATCCAAAGATGAATAGTGTAAAATATAAAGTGAGAATTCATACTCCAGATGAGGATGATGTGAGTATTAAAGATATGTATTTCTTGTACACAGTCCATTTGATTCAATTTTCTACATGACATATAATCCCAAACTTAAACCCACTGAAGAAGGCAAATGAGACAAATCAGCCTGACTCAGTCTTCCTACAAAAGTGATCTAGTTTGTAGCCTGATATCATAGAATATACTTTGGGAGAAGTGATTTAAACACTGTATTTTGCATCCCGAGTAGCACTAATAAAGGCAAAGGAAATTTAGCTGTATTCTAAATTCTTACTATTGAAAAAGAATATGTGCTAGAATTGCAGCTTGGTTTTTTGGAAAAAAAATTTTTTTAATCTAAACTAGAAAACAGAAGAGCCCATTACACAGACAACGTGGAAATCCACAGGAAGTTCAAATGTTGGTTTTTATCCAGCTGCAATTTCACCTAGCAAAGCTATTTTGTTGCATTGTGGTTAGATGTTGTTTTCAAAAATAGGAAACAATGTTTATCTAACTGAAGTAGTCTCCTTATTATGGCTGTTTCCTTACCACGTTTCATGGTTTCTGGGATTTATTTCCAGTATGAAACTCAAAGGACCCAAAGCAGAAGTGTAAATGTACTTCACCAGGGATTTTCGGCAAGCGTACAGACAATTCTTCATTGTGATTCCAGTTTTTTCCAAAGTAGTTGGGTTTCAGCTGAGCTTCAAGCCCCTCCGGGTAAGATGTGATCTGGCATAAGCTTTGACTGTTTATTGTGTGTTGCCTGGTTTGAGAACTAGGAAAAGCAATCTTGCCAAATTAATGGATGACAAGATTTTATCACAAAGTTGAATTGTAATTTTAATCATAATTAAAATTGAATGGTAATTTTAATAATTTTCCTTAGAAAACAATAGGGCCTTAGAGGTGAGAATCATACAAGATCCTAAATAGAAATAATAAAGCAAGGTCAGCCACTTAACCGTGTAATTTTTATAGGGGAAAGAATGCTTGATTAGGAGTTGGAAGAATTGGATTATAGTTAAAAAGCAAACATCCTATAGGGCTACATTAAGCTATTGTCAGTCATTAACACCTTATTAGGAATTAGTTTCTTAGATTGCTTTTCAAGTTGACAAGGAACTAAGAAGGAAAGGGACAAAGCAAAGAGGTTTAATTGGGAGGGAGTAGGTAGAGAGAAAGCATGGGGCACCATGGAGGAAGGACTGATCTGGGTAGAGATCCACAAGTGGTCAGAAGCAAGAAGCAGCAGATGTTTGTGGAAGGAGTCAAAGAGTAGAAGAAAGGTCTAGAAAAGAAGGGAAATCCCCACCTAACCCTTTCCTACTTCTTAATTTTTTGAGGGCTGACACTAATTATCAGCTCTACACCAGTGGTTCCTAACCACTGCACATGGTCTACAGACCCATATACACATGATTTTTAAGCAACAAGCAAGATTAGCCAGAGGTTGAAACAAATTTGAACCAGTAGATATCACCAACATTTGGTGGGATGAAACTCACAACTGGAATTTGAAACCGTCATTGAAAATAGGGTAGTTTTTAAAGAGACCACCCTATCTGATATTTATTCAAAATAGTAATAATGATAGGGCTAACATTTATATACTCTAAGGTTTTCCAAGTACTGTACAAATATTATTTAATTTTGTCATCACAACAATTCTGGGAAGAAGGTGCTATGATTATCTCCATTATTGCCATTATGGATGAGGAGACTGAGGCATTCAGAGGTTAAGTAACTTGCCTAGGTGTCTGTTAACTTTTGTGGGAAGAAACATGGAGGGAATGAAGAATTGGATTTGTGTTCTTTTCAAAGCTATGTCAAACTCTTTTAAATTCCTTTTATCTAGTCCTTAGCAAAAGGAGAAAGGAGTAAATGAGGTAGGATTTTAAGTGCTGGCTGCAGGTCCAGTGTGGCATTCACTGTGCCACCTAACTGCTCCAAAAAAAAATGATAGATAAAAAGATGAGTGGGTTATCATAATCTAGGAACCAGAGGGATGGGGGAAGCATAATAAAGAACATCTGGCTGATCATCAAAGAATGAGAAGAAATGATTTTGACAATGAAGTATACTGCAGACCACCTGGGCAGATGGGGGAAACAGATGAGAACATTGATAAACAGGTTGTAAGCAGATAGAGCCATAATATAGTAGTGAAGGGGGACCTCACATATGCAGATATCTGCTGGAGGGACCTCTCCCTCCCTCCTCCTCCTTTCACTGCCTTGCCCTCCCCCTTTCTCTCCTTACCCTCCTCTCCTTCCTCCTCACCATTCTCTCTCCCTCCTTTCTCTCCTTCCCCCCTTCCTTTCTTTCCCTTCTCTCTCTTTTTCTCCCTTTCTTCTCTTCTCTTCCCTTCTGTTCTCTCCTCTTTTTCCCTCCCTTTCTCCCTCTGCTCACTGTCTGCCAAAAGCCTATCAGTTCAGTTAAATTTCTTGATTAATCTTTATGAAAGTTTTATCTTTCAAAAAGTAAAGGAACAGAACAAAGGAAAATTCTCTTCTGGATTCTGGTTCTCACTAACAGGGAAGAACTGTTTGCTGGCATGAAGAGAGAGGGGATCTGAGGAAGGTGACCCTTCCATCCTAGAGTTTGTGATAGAGAAAGGAGGTTAAAGCCAGTCATCATCTGAAATGTACTTGGGATTTGTGAAGAGCAGATGTCAAAGGATTCAGAGGAGGATTAGGTAGGATATCATGGATTAAAATTCTACATGATAAGTCAACTCACAAGGACTGGGAAACACTCAAGGACAAAATTTTGAAGACAGAGCAGAAAATAATTCTGATCAGAAAGAATTGAAGTAGTCTAAAGAGAGTCATTTGGATGCACACAGCACTAACCAATAAACTTACATTTTAAAATGTCTCGTGCAGAAGATGAAAGCAAATGCAGACAAAAGAGGATGATCAGGGACATATGGCATAGTTCTGTAAGTATAGTATCAGGAGCATTAAAGCTTAAAATGGACTTAGTCTGGTGAGGAGAGCTAGGGACAACAAAAAATCCGGGGTGGGTGGGGTGGGGTGGGGTAGGAGTGGTCTTTTTTAGGCAACAAAGTTGCAAAGTGGATAGAGTGCTGGAGTTGGAGTCAGGAAAAAATGGAGTTCCTATCCTATCTTGGACACTTACTAGATGTATGAACCTGGACAGGTCACTTAATATTTCTCTTCATTTCTTCATCTGTAAAATGGGGATAACAAAAGTATAAAGCACTTTGTGAGCCTTGAAGAACCATGTAAATGCTAGCTGTTATTATTAAAACCATTTTAGAGGAAAGATGGGAATCAAGAAAGGGATGGAGCTTCTGCTTGGTACAGATGAATGATGACAATAGACAGGGCACTGCTGCTTTATCTTTATTTCTCTCCCCCTCATCTCTCTGTCTCTGTTGCTGTCTCTCTGTCTCTGTCTGTCTGTCTGTCTCCACCTCCCCCTCCATCCCACACCCACCCCACTGAAGAAAAAGATTGTTGCACCAGGAAGGGAGGGACACAAATGGCTGACAAATGGTCCTTTGTAATTGCAATTGCAATTGTAATTGCCATTACTTGGCTGAAGGCATGGTGGCATCTTATCAGATTTGCAGATGACACAAAGCTGAGAGGGATAGCTGATATACTGGGTGACCAAGTTAGGATCCAAAAAGATTCTGACAAACTGAAACACAGGGCTAAATCTAATAGTATGAAATTTAGTCTTATACTTGAGTTCCAAAGAAATGACTGTATAAGTACATTTTAGGAGATGTCCTGGGCAAGTCACTTAACTTCTGTCCCATTTTCCTGATCTGAAAAATGGGAGAAATAATAGCATTTAATTCACATTGTTGTTTTAAAGATAAAATGAGATAATATTTGCAAAGCACTTTGCAAACCTTAAAGTGCCATATACTATCATCATCGTCATTGTAAGGTGGTTTATCAAAAAAAGATCTGGATGTTTTTATGAACTGCAAGTTGAATATGAGTCAGTAACATGATATAGCCACCCAGAAAGCTAATGTGATTTTTAGCTTCATTAAGGAAGGCACAGCTTATAAGTGTAACAGCCTCTTACAATAATATAGGTGGCAATGAAATGGGTCTTTATGTCCACATTGTTTCCACCTCCTCGGCTTTAGGGAATTTATTTCAGATGAAAAATTCTAAGTTTAGTCACAATCACTCCAACCTCCAAGTTGGGAAAGTTCCTGATATTTGTGGAGAGGTTAGACTCTCTACAGAGCCTTCCATTTATATCTAGTTCTAGTTAACCCCTGGGCTCTTTGTGATTAAGGCAAAATTCAGTTTACTAGGAACATTCAGATAGTGAAACATCAGATTATATTATGGTTGTCTGTGGACAAATAGGCATTGGGAGGGGAAGTGGAGAAAAGAGCTCACCTTTTCTTGGACCTTCAATCAGCCTAGGTCCCCAACTCCGAGAGGTCTGTAGAGCCAATGATTCTCCTTGATATCTCTAGTCTTTGAACTTTGATATTGCTTGTCTTTGTATACCAGATTGTTTGATTCAATCAAAAAGTGTTTGCAACTAGTCAAGGCACCAGAGCCAAATGGGATGATTCTGATTCCACCCTTACACAGGCATAGGGAAGTGATAGTTCTCCTATACTTTCCCCTGGTCAAACTGTATATGGAGTATTTTGTTCAGTTCTAGGCAGCACAATTTGACTTGGAGGGTATCCAGAAGAAGGTTACCAGGATGGTAAAAAGCCTTTAATCTAGGTCAATGCAAAGATCAATGAAAGAAATTAAGGTCGTTTATCCTGGGGAAGAGAAGATTCAGGGAGGATGTGATAGCTGCCTTCAAGTATTTAAAAGACTTCCATGCGAAAGAGGGATTAGATTCATTCTGTTTCTTCCCAAAGGTAAAACCATGAGCAGTATGTGAAAGTTAGAGGGAAGGGTAGGCTAGGGGGAAAATTTAGGCCAAATGTAAACAAAAACTGTCTAACAATTAAAGTTGAAATAAGCTGCCTCTGGAGGTAGCCTGTCATTGAAGGTTGTGAAGCAATGGAACTTCTTTCTAAGGTATAGGTTGGACTAGATGGTCCCTGACACATCTTCTAAATCTAAAATTCTCTGATACCTAGACAGGTGGAGATGGAGATGGGGAAGAAGACCAGAGTTATTACAAGGGGTCTGTCAGTCACATGTGCACTAAATGTGCCTTCCCCAGAATGAATAAGTGATGTCTCCCACGTATTACAATTTTTCAAATGTGTAGAGAAGCTGATGTGATTGCTAGTATGTGTATATGTTTAAAAGCATTATTAAAATCATAGTAACTTTTTGTTATGTATTTTCTCACTAAAGGACCATTACTTGTACAACTATTACCATGTGAGGGTCTGCAACATTTTTTTCTCAGTTGTTATAGCCTTTATTTAAAAAATCAATTTTATTTTATTTTTGGTTCTGAATTTTCTCCCTCCCACCTCTCCCTCTCCTACCCACTGAGAAAGCAAGAAACATAAAGCCCATTTTAAATTCCCACACTAGCCATGTCTAAAAATATCTACAACATTTTTGACTGTAAAAAGGAACTCTCTTTTATGAAAAGATCACTATTCTAGGTGATAAGAGCCAAATAGGTACTGACCTAATGGCATCGATTTACACATTTCCTAGGTTTCTAACTCAGAAGATATAAATAACTGGAAATGTTCCTGACATTAAACTTTGTAAAATATTACATGTATGCATATTTGATAAAATTATATCTCTATCTATCCAGCCATCCAGCTAGCTAGTCTTCTATCTTGGGTGACGTAGATTTGTCTTTTCTAAGTGACCAGGAAATGAACTAGATTTAAAGTCCCTCCCTTGGCACCTGTTGGTCCCCAGAAGAGACCTCATTTTCCTATAGCTCTTTCCCCTCAACAAGAACCCTGTGAGGTAGGTTGTACATGGGTCATTCTCTCCATTTTGTACCTGGGGTTTAGAGCAGTTAAATGACTTTAGCAAGGTCACATAACTCACAAGGGTCTGGGTTGGGATCCAAACACAGGCCTCTCTTGACTCCAAGTTTAAGGCTTTTTTAATTGTTCCATACCACACTACCTCTCTTAGAGGTCAACTAGTCACTACCCTACCATGGTTTTTCCCATACTAGTTGTTCTCAAAGGGTAGAACAAAAACCCCTGGGAGCCCCCAGATTCTTTAACGGGATCCATGAGGTCAAAACTATTTGCTATTTATAATGCTAAGATGTTTTAATTTCTAATACAGTAAGCATCATTATATAAGCCACCTAAACAAAAACTCTGGCTCAAGGTCTTCAATAATTTCTAAGAGTGGGTGGAGCCAAGACGGCAGCTGGAAAGCAGGGACTTGCTTAAGCTCCCCACCAAATCCCTCCAAACACCTGTAAAAAATGGCTCTGAACAAATTCTAGAGCTGCAGAACCCACAAAACAGCAGAGGGAAACAGGTCTCCAGCCCAGGAGATCCTGGATCGTTGCCAGGAAGGGTCTATCTCATGGTGCTGAGAGTGGAGGGCAGCCCAGCATGGGCCAAGCCAGGACAGACCAGACCCTGAGTCAGCCAGCTGGAACAGGCCTTGGGGCCATGAATCAGTGAGCTGTGGCAGTTACTAGACTTATCAACCCACAAACCTCAAAGAGCAGGTTAGGGGGAAACTGTGGGATCGAGTTCAGAGCGGTCCAGCCGCCAGCTCTGGGGGTGGAGGAGGTCTTACAGCCCTGGTGGTAGCAGCAGCTGGAAGCTCCTGAGGCTGCTTGCAGAACTCCAATGTCAGCTGCTTCCCAAGTCCCTGGCTCATATAATGGGAGGAAACTAGCAGCTGATCAGAGCAGGAGTGCAAGAAGCATCTTGTGGGCACAAAGGCAGATTCTCTTGCTGTGCCCGGCTTGGATCTGAATTGTGGTCCTGGCTGGCAGTTCTTAGGGGAGTTGGAGCACTGCTGTGACAAGCCTGGGGTGATGGTGGGGTAGAAGTAGCTCTGAAAACATCAGTGCTTGGACCCTAAAGCTTGGGACAAAGTACTCTCTACTCCACAAGCAGTCATACACTGACAAAAAGCTCAAGGGT
>CM053624.1:344829310-344879507 GCA_028646595.1 Phalanger gymnotis
CTTCCTTCCTTCCTTCCTTCCTTCCTTCCTTCCTTCCTTCCTTCCTTCCTTCCTTCCTTCCTTCCTTCCTTCCTTCCTTCCTTCCTTCCTTCCTTTCCTCTTTCCTTCCTTCTTCATTCCTTCCCTCCTTCCTTCTTTTTCTCCTCCTCCTCCACTCCTCCTCCTCCTGGTGTTTGAATATTCAGCACCTCCCAAGTTTTTTTTAAGAGAAAATCTTCATGATATATCAGCATGAGATTTCAGCACAGCCTGTAATCCTTTGCTCTGTCTTATTTCTTATTCCTGAACTATGTTTTTCAACACATTCTTTATTCTTTTCATATGTCTACCTTTCCACTGAAGTAAATAAGTATTAAAATGCATATTGTTTAAATTTGGAAATTTTTGAAATTTTTAGTAGAATTTCAAATTCTCCTCATCCTCAGTGACAGTTATCATAAACTTTACTACTTTCCTGGGGATGTTTTTGCAGATTTTTAACGTGAGAATTTTACATGCCTGGGAGAGATGAACAAAATCATCTCTGAAGAATTAAAAGGGCTATCACACAGAGGACAACAGAACAGTGCACGGTCGGTGTGAGTAGGCTGCCAAATACAACCAAGAATAAACTTTGGACAATAGCAGGCAAAAAGGATGTTATCAGAGAAATACATGATAGAGAAAAATAAGCTGTTTTTCATGGTACAAGGACAAGGAATTCCTGATGGACAGCTTCTAGGTGCTCCACTGGTATTCTGGAAATGTCAGAAGAAAATGTGGAAGACTTCCGGCATGTCGAGGATATTGCCTTGGAGAGCTTATGGGAGGATATGGATACAAATTATGTAGGATGAGCAGGAGTGGATTAGAGGAGCCGTACTCTGTAGCATTGGAGGTGAAATCCCAGTAGAAGAGCACAAATCTGTTTCAATATAATCAGCACTGCAATGTGAAATGATTATGTGTCCTAAGAAATGATATTTCCCATTGTCCTTACATGTACACTAAAACCAAGACCATAAACTCATTTATCTGAATCTCCAAAGAAAGCATGTGGGCGATCTTTCCCTTTTGCTACAATGTCACTTTGCCTTTTGACTTCATCTATAGTGGGAAAAGAATGATTTATACAATTTAGTTCCTCCAGTAATATATCAATTCGTCGCTAGAAAAGGATCTTACATTTTGGGTACCAACAGCTAAGTTAGTGTTTATAATCTAAGGCAGGCCTGCAGAACCTGCAGCCCGCCAAAGGATTTCAGGTCACCTATGAAAAATACAGAGGAAAATATCCTCTACGTTTTTCGTGGGCCACCCAAAATCCTTTGGCGGGCCACAGGTTCTGCAGGCCTGATCTGAGGGGTTGCTCTGGCCAAAAAATTCACTTCCAAGTGGCCATCCTACTAATGATGAGCCTCTCCATACTAAGCTAGGCTGGTCCTCGTAAAGCCAAGTTGGTCTTTTGCCAGAATGATATTCAAAGCCTTTCTAGAATAAAGATTCTATCAGTTTGCACTCTGTTGGCATAATCTTCAAGAACTCAGGGGGTTCACCTATCCTCTTAAACAAAGTGTTAGAATAGTACATTGTAGAGGCTCCATAGATAGTCAGAATTAATACATTGCTTTACTTCTTTGTGAATTGAATGTGGCTTTCCCAGCCATCTTTCATTTGTATGTCTCTTGAAGACGTCTTTCTTGGTCATCTCTGTGCAGATGCTTCTCAGATTTACTTGTCTAGTCCTAACTTCCTAGTGGACATCTTGAACAGGGTGTCCTATAGACATCTTAAATTCAATATGTCTCAAACTGAATTCATTATTTCTTCCACAAACCCTCTCTTCTTCCTATTTTCTTTATTACTCTTGAGGGCACCAACATCCTCCCAGTTACCCTAACACCTGGATTTCATCTTTGACTTCTCACTTTCTTTTATCCATCTATATCTATTCTGTTGCCAAGGCTTCTTGATTTTTACCTTCATAACGTCTCTTGTATATGCCCACTTCTGTATTTGGACACTGCTACTCCCCTGGTGAAGGCCCTCATGCCCTCGCACCTAGATTGTTGCAATAGCCTACTGTTTGGTCTCCCTACCCAAGTCTCTCCCCATTCCAGCCCATTCTCCATTCAGTTGCCAAAGCAGTCTTCCTAAAGCACAAGCCTAACCATGTCACCCTCCTACTCGATAAATTCCAGCAATTTCCTGTTACTTCCAAAGTAAAATGCCAAGTCTTCTGTTTGGCATTAAAAACCTTTCAATATCTGCCTGTCTGTCTACCTTTCTAGCATTCTTACACTGTATACACATGCACACACACACAAATATACATAATACACACAAACATATGTACATATGCAAACATACACATACATACACATACACATTCACACACAAACACACACACAAACACACCCATCACTAGACTCTTTGCTATTCCTCACAAAAGAAACTCATCTCCTGGCCTCAGGCCTCTTCACTGCTTGTCTCCCATGCCTAGAGTTATCTCCTCCTCTTCATCTTCTGGCTTGTGTCAAGTTGCAGCTGAAATCCCACTTTCTATAGAAAGTTTTCCTGATACCATCTGTCTATTGATTATTTTTATAATTTCTTCAGTCTATAGTTTATTTGTACGGAGTTTTTTGCATATTCTCTCTCCCATTAGATTGTTTTTGCTTTTCTTTGTATCCTCAGCACTTATACCAATGCCTGACACATAATAGATCTTAATAAATGTTTATAGTTTGCCTGAAAGTAGAGTTTTCAACAATAGATTTGTTAATTTTTCAATTTGTTTGTTTAGATACAGAAAATTCAAGGACATTCTTTCAACTTGGTAATTGATCCTACTTGTAAGCATTCTTTAAAAGTAAGAGCTACGGTACATTTCAGCTGTAGGAAGAATGGACTTTGGAGTGAATGGAGTCAATCTATTTATGTCGGTAAGCATCAGCAATTTCTGTTCTTATTCATGGATATAATTTTAAATTTTTATAACTCTAAAACTCTTCCAAGGTTAGTACAAGATTGGTCTTTACTTCACCTGTATTTAAAATGTCATCTAGACTGATTTTCTAATGGCCTTCTGCCTTAGACATTTGGTATTTGAAATTGGATGTCCCGGAGCATCTCAAATTCAGTCTATCTATAACACAACTCTTGTCTTTCTCCCTAAATTTACCCCCTTCCTAACTTTCTTTCACGTAGTCACTGAAGTTCATAACTTTATTGTTGTGATTCCTCACACCCCAAATCCAAGTAATTACCAAATCATGCCATTTTTACCTCCATGGCATCTCAAATCTCTCCCCGCCCCCTTTTCTCCTTGAAAGGTCACCAGTCAAGAATCACAGACAAAGATTGGCTTGATCACTTACATATGACTTCAGGAAAGTCCCAAACTTCACTATGACCCATCTTTCTGACAGGGTCACGATCTTGGCCCATTATTTACCCCAGGAGATGAGTGGAGTGAAGGTAGGACATAATGATCAGGCATACTACCATTCTTCCCTTGAAGAAAATAGCATCCTTGTAACCTAAAAATGTGGCTATGCCTTCTTGAAATGGACTAGTACTAGACTTTGTACTGGTTAGCTCAATGCCAGGGTTTCTGCTGAGCCAGGTCATAGGGCAACAGTTTCAGGCCCTTGTCAGCCGTCTCCTGGACTATTGCAATATTCTCCTAATTTGCCCCCCTACCTTGAGCCTCCTTCCTCTCTAAACCATCCTCCACAACTGCCAAAATGTAGATTTTCTGAAACATAATCATTTCCGTGACTTTACGCTACTCCATAAACTCCCATTGCCTCAAAGATCAAATAACTCTCTGACAATTTGAAGTCATTCACAACTAGTTTCCAAGCTACTTTCTAGTCTATCGTATATACACCATCGCCCTTTGTACATTCCACAATCCAACCAAAATGGCCCTCTTGTGCCTCATATGACATTCACTTGACCATTTCTAACTTCTCACTGGCTGTCTTCCATTCCTGAAATCCAGTCCTGCTCACCCTGCCCTTTAGAATCTTTTGTTTCCTTCAAAACTTAGCTTAAGCACCATGTTCTACATGATATCTTTGCTGATCTCTTCATTTTTTTTTATGTTATCTACTCGCAAGTTACCATGTATTTATTTGGTATATATTTTGCATCTACTTATTATATATGTACCTATTGTCTCTCCCAATAGAATGCGAGCTCCTTGAGGGAAGGAACTGCTTCATTTTTCTCTTTGTGTCCCCAGGGCCTAGAACAGCACCTGACACATAGTAGGTGCTTAATAGATGTTTATTAGTTGATTGTATGGATTGAATATCATCTTGGAGTCAAGAACCAGAGGCAAGGATTGGCTTAGTCACTTAAGTATGACTTCAGAAAAGCCCCAGACTTCACTATGGCCCATCTTTCTGGCAGGGTAATTATCTCAGCCCCTATTTACTTTAAGAGATAAATGGAGTGAAGGTGGGCCATGATGATCAGGCACATTTCTGTTCTTTCCTTGAAGCAAATGGGACCCTTAAAACCTGAAAATGCAGCCTTGCCTTCTTGAAATGGACTAGCTGTCCCCTTTGTACTGGTCAACTCAGTGCTAGGGTATGTGAGCCAGGTGGTAGGGCAACAGCTTAATGAGCATTCCCCATGGAAGTGAAAAATTAAAAACAAACAAACAAGTGACCTATCACTTCTGTCACCATGCTCCACATCTGGCTTATGGGAAGAAGCTCTGACATTTCACTTTTCGTGTCTGTCTGGAAGCACACATTTAATCCAAACCTGTAAGCAATGCTCCCCAGGCTGACCCAAGACAAAGATGGAAGAGGCAGTGCCCATGAAGTAGCATTTGAGGGGAACAGAGAGATCCGCTAACTCCCAAACATCTACCCCACCCCCACCTCACCCAGTCCAAATCCAGACCTCTTTTCATGGTGCCAGGCTGGTTTTCAATGTAATACACTAATCCTTATCCTATAAGTCTCTGAGTAGGACGTTCTGCTTTGCTTAGGGAGTGGGGAGTTGGGAGGAGAAAGGTTTGGAGTATGATGCTTCATCCTGGGAGAGCAAACTGGTGCCATTTTGGGGACCTAGAATGAGGGCACAAGAAAGAAGAAGGAATGAAGAAGAAAGGAGCCCAAAAGCCAGGAAGTCTAACAAAGCCCATGACATTTTGCTCACAATCAGTCCTGCCCTTTTTGAACACTCACTTTGTCCTAGCCCATCCTCACATAGAGATAGGGCTAGCAAATGGATTGCTACTTTCATTGGTATCAGGAATTTTCTGCAACTTTTATTTGTAGAGAGAATAGCATGGTGCCTGACATAATAAGTGCCTGGTAATAGGAGCTTAATAAATATTTATTAACTGATTGATTGTAAGAGAGTTGTCTAGGGCAGTAAGAGTGGCTTGGCCAAGGTCACACAGCCAATTTGTGTCAGAGGCCAGATGAACCTAATAAAAAGAGAAAGAGGTAAGAGGTGGAGAGGTGGGACGGGGAGGGGCCTAGGACATAGGAGGAGCTGGATACTGATCTTTAGCATGCTGTTTGTTCATTTTAATATACCTAATACGATTCCTAAAAGACGTGTCCATTTTGGTCTGATTCTTTTGATTACTTTTTTTCCCCCCAACATTTTACATTTTATAGTCTGGACTACAGGGATATTAGTAGAGTGGCCAAAGATCCCTAAACACATCAGCAGGGGAGCTGGAAACTAAACCGAATCCCCTTTTAATGAAAGTTGCAGTTCCTATGTGGAAAGTGAAGCGCTTTTAACTCAAAACTTGGGGGAAATAGCTGTGAATTAAGACTTAGGAGACCTGGATTCTAGACCCAACTGTGTCCTCGATTCTCTGTGTGACTTTGGACAAGTTCCTTCCTCTGTCTGGGCCTTGGTTCCTTTCTCTTTGAAATGAAAAGGTTGGAACAGATGATCTCTCAGGTCCCTTCCAAATTGAACATCCTCCGATGCTGTGCACCGCATCACCCTGGCCCAGCTGTGCAGAGAAGTAAAATTGTTATTTGTAATGAGGTTTTATTTTGAGCCTCCCTTAATTTATTATTCACTTCCTGCCTTGGATATTTCTTATCATTATTGTTTCCTAAACAGCAGCTTCCTCGTTTGAATCGAGGCTCATTATCATTTCCCTCCAGGTGTACTTCAATGCTGTTATCTATAGTAAATCCTATCTCATTTATTTCCACTGGGTTCAGAGAAGATGAGCTGATTAATATTCCTACTTGCCTTATAAATCCATCCTTTCTGGAATTTACTCTGCTGCTCAGTTTAGGATCATTAGTGAGTTTAATCCATGCAGGCTTTCCATTTTCATCAAGATGATTAATAAACATAATAGGAAGTCCAGGCCCCTCTGGGACATTGTGCATGACTGTTCCTTACCCCTTAAGGGGACAGCAATAATTATGCTCTGCTTGGGGCCCATCAGGCACTTTTCTTTTTTACCTTCTCATTCTTCTCTTCTAAATCACTCTCTCCTTCTCTCCCACCTTGGCTTCTAATTGGCATCCTATAGCCGACCATCTGGGTATGAGTTGGTAATAGTATTAAATGAGATAAAGCTTCCAAACAGTCTCCTATAGGCCTCAGCCACCCTAATAGCTCTTACTTATCTGGTCCTTAGTGATTTCTCCCTAAATGAAATAAGCTATCAATCAATTTCACATACCTCATTTCACTTGATCCTCACAGCAACCCTGTGTAAGGGGTTCAGGCTTGTACTATCCTGGGGAAAAGGGTATGCCTTAGTGAGATGTTCAGCCAATCATCAGATGGAGGGGCATGTAGTCATTCACTTTTTTTTCATGCAAAACATATTTCCATATTAGTCATGTTGTGAAAGAAAACACAGAGGGGGGAAAAAAACAAAAAAAAAAATAAAGTAACAAAACAGTATGCTTCAATCTGCATTCAGATTCCATTAGTTTTTTCTCTGGAGGTGGATAACATTTTTAATCGTAGTTCCTTTAGAATTGCTTGGATATTTGTGTTGCTGAAAATAGCTAAGTCATTCACAGTTTCTCGTCATACAATGTTGCTGTTAATGTATACATTGTTTTCCTGGTTCTGCTCAATTCACTCTGCATCAGTTCATGTAAGCCTTTCCAATTTTTTTCTGAAAGTATCTTGTTCATAATTTCTTATTGTTCAGCCATCCTTCAATTGATGGGCATCCCCTCAATTTCTAATTCTTTGCCACCACAAAAAGAGCTGCTATAAATATTTTTGTACATGTAAGTGCTTTTCCTTTCCTTTGCTTTTTTTTTAAAAAAAATCTCTCTGGGCACAGGTGTAGTAGTGGTATTGCTGGGTCAAAAGGGATGCATGGTTTTGTAGTCCTTTGTAACCATTCACTATAACATCACAGGTGAATTGCCCTAACTCCTTTCGCAGCTCTGGATAGACTAGGTATGGCAGAGGCAACCTGCAGCTGCTACTCCCCTGGAATGGGAGCACAAATAACAAGATGCCCCTGGGTATACCATCAAACCAACCAAAACTATTCCAGAGACTTTGTAAACAACTGCTCCCACCCCCCCATGGGGAAACACAGGCTACCCAACAAATAGTGCCTGGAGGAAGTTCACTCCCTTGTCTCATTAATGCTTAAACCACTTGGAAATGAAAACAGGATGAAAATCTCTGCTCTGCTGCTATGGAGAGCGAGGGGAAGGGGTTTTCTCAAAGCTATCACCTTCTGTTGCTGGGTCTCCTGTTTTATAGTCAGCAATCAGTGCCTCCATTTTCCCCACCCAGGAATACAACCACTAGCTGTCAGGGTTCTTAATCTGAGCTCACACTATATGTCCAGAGCTTCAAGGCTGTTGATGGCTCACGTAGTAAGTTATGTAAGTCTTACTGCTCTCATTTTGCTGGTGAGAAGATTGATGCTCAGTATGATTTGTGGACATATCTAGTAATTGGCAGAGCTCCCCCGTAATAGGTAAGTGCCTTCAGCCTCCAAGACACAACCTTGCATTTCCTCATCGATGGCAAATTCTTTGAGGATGGATTTGGTTTTGGGAGGGAGCCAAGGAGCATTCAGAGCCAAGTCTGATACATACAGCAAATGATGTAAGAATCAAAAATCCCAGCCCTGGGTTGAGTCCCAAGGTTTGGATCTCTGAATTTCATGTGTTTTTCATAAGTAAACTAACAAGTTTGGGCTAGATGACCTATAATGTACTTTTCAATTTTAAGATCCTAGGAGCCTACGATTTGTCAAATTAGGGGCTTCCAGGTGGCAAAGTGGATAAAGTATTGGCCCTGGAGTTAGGAAGACTTATCTTCCTGAGTTCAAATCTGGCCTCAGAAACTTACTAGTTGTGTGACCCTGGGCAAGTCACTTAACCCTGTTTGCATCAGTTTCTTTATCTATAAAACGAGCCAGAGAGGGAATGGCAAACCACTCTAGTAGCTTTGCCAAGAATACCCCAAATGCAGTCAAGAAGAGTTGGTCACTACTAAAAAAAATGATGGGAAAAACTGAAAGAATCTCTGGCTTTGGAGACAGAGCCCCTGGGCAAGTCACATAACTTCTCTAGAACTCAGTTTTCTCATTTGTAAAATGAAGATGTTAGACTAGATAGCCTCTGAGGTCCCTTCCAACTAACCCTTTGGTCAGAATAATGTTTTGAATTTTAAAAAGAAGTAAGTTACTGTGAAATGATTGTGATAGACTGGAAAGACCAATCTATTTGGACTTAGAGGGCCCATTCTTGGATTCTACTTTTAATTCCCGGGTGACTTGGAGGAAGTGATTTCACCTCTATAACTTTCAGTGTTGCTCTTATTGTTTCTTTCTTTAAAAAGGGGAAGTGGAACTAAATGAATCTAGAGGTGTCTCACACTCTCAATCCATGAATCAGTGAAATGAGAGGAAAAGACCCAAATTCAATGCAGTATTTGCAGTAGTCCAGCTATTCTCAAAGTGTGATCAGTGGTACCCTGAAGATCCTTGAAAGCCTTTAATGGGGTCTGTGAGATCAAAGCTATTTTTATGATAATACCAAGACATTTTCATTTCTAATATCAATGGACACAGCCCACATAAACAAAAGCTTTTCGAAGGGGGGGTCCTCAATAATTTTTAAGAGTATAAAAGGATTCTGAGACCAAAAGTATAAGAATCTGTGCTCTAGTCTATAGCTTTGCACTCATTTCCCAATATATAGTTGAGATATGTATGCCTGCTGTAAGAAATGGGAATTGTCGTCAGCCAGTCAGTCAACAGGCATTACTGGGTATGCACTATTAGCCAGTTGTTGCTGTTGAGTTGTTTCAGTCCTGTCCAGTAGGACATGAACTCATTTGGGGTTTCTTGGCAAGGATATTGGAATGGTTTGCCATTTTCTTTTCCAGTTCATTTTACAGATAATTGAAACTGAGGCAAACAGGGTTAAGGGCCTTGCCCAGGGTCACGTAAGTGTCTGAGGCCAGATTTGACCTCAAGAAGATGAGTCTTTCTGATTCCAGGGCCAGTGCCATATCCACCAAGCCACCCAGCTGCCCCTTGGGCCCCCTGTTGGCCAGGCACAGTGCTAAAAGCCTGAGGCACAAATCCAAGTAGAAAGAGTACCGGTCTTCACGGAGCTTGCATGCTAATGGGGAACATAACTAGGTCCATCCAAGATGTAGAGAGGCAGCCTAATATTAGCAGGAAGACTAGGACTCAGAAAACCCACATTCTAATCATAAGCGAGGAATTGCTCTCTACCAATGCTGCTCAGTTTCTGCTATGCATCTTATAGTCTTGGAGATTCCTGGGGCATTGTGGGTCCCACAGGGAGCATGTGTCAGAGGTGGGGCTTGAATCCAGATCTGACCGAGACTAAGCTCTCAATTCATTAAAACGAGCTGGCTAAAGAGGCTGTTTTTTTAGGTGGAGTAACATTCAACCTTTAGGTTGGATTGGTTCACTGATTAACCCTTCATTCTCCAGTATCACCTGGCACAGAGCATGGCCCAGAAGGAATCCTTTTGGACTGGGGAGGTGGGGTGAGGACGAAGGACAGAAATATCAAGACCCTGGGGAGACCTTGTGCATCTAGAAGGCAGCATGCAGCCACAAAGGACTGCAGGTGAATCAGAGTTGGGGTACAAAAGATGAATTGAACCCACCTCACTATTTTGCTAGACCCAGCCCTTCTATACTATAATACTTCCTGTTTGCCAAACATTTTGTTCCCCAGTGGAAGGAGCAGTTTTATTTTTATCACTATTCAGTATCACCTTCTCTTCCTCAACTGTGCTGTATCTTATCTTTAGGACTGACTTCCTATTTTCTCATTTTTTTTCCATTTTAAAACTTTCTTAACTTCCTGCATGTTATATTTCTTTACTATCTCTTGTTTACCAAAATCCTTCATTTATTTATTTTAGGATGCTCACGTTTGGGTTTAATGGTGAAATTTTAGTTTTCTCAATCTCATTATCTATCTTGTTCCCCACCCTAATATCCTTAATGAGACCCAAATACCCTATGTAAGAAAAGGAATTTTGAAAACAAGAGAAAAATTCCCATGGTAATGGATTGGCAGAGGAGAGTTTGTGTCTGAGCCAATGCCTTGACAAACTTTCTACTAGAGAAAGAATCTCTGAGCTTGTTTCTAATTGGCTCCCTCAGACAGTTTTGGTTTTCCTGATTCCAATCTACTATTAATCCTTTCTGTCAGTCACCAGTCACCACAGTATCCTTACAAACTAAAAATTGGCTGTAGACTCATGTACTGAGGGAAGTTTTGAGATCCTAAGGGAGTAAATTAATGGCTGATTCAGGTTTAAAACGTGACTTTTAATCACCTAATTTTATTCAAGATGTGTGCATTGTGTACATGCTTTGGCATAGATGCATTTGTATTAAAGGAGGAAAACATATTTTTTTTTTAAATCTGTCACGATGTACAAACAAAGGTCTTAGAATCATTCAACTGTGGTTTCATAACTGTGATTCATTGCTGACTGCCAGGGAGTCTCCTGCAAAATTATTACTCATAATATGCCTCTCTTCACCAAGAAGCCCAGGTCTTCCACTCTGTCATGGTGTACATTCCCCAAGGGTGTGTCACAGCAGGCTGAAGTGTGACACTCGCCAGTGGCAGACAAATCTGAAAATGAGCACCTGCTCTCACAACTGAGGACTGAAGATTGAGGGAGGGTCTCATGGAACTCAAGCTATGAGTTGGAGGGTATACTCTAGTAGGCTTATTAGTATCATTTCTAATATTCACCACATTTCTTCCTATGTCTTTTTAGCTCATGGGACTGTGTCTATGGGGAAACTTCACCACTAGCCAAGAGACTAACAGGGTTTTAAGTTGGAATGGATCTTAGAGAGTATCTAGTCCAGGGATGGGGAACCTACAGCCTCGAGGCCACAGCTTTCCCACCCCAAGCTAGTCTAACCCTCTAACTTCACATATAACAAAACTGAGACCCAAATAGGTAAGGCTAGCCTCACACCAGCTGGGATTAGAGCTGGGGCTGGAAACCCGATCTCCATCCAGCCTGAAAGACTGATTGACTGTTTTCCTTGCTTGAAGGCTTCCTGGACCAGCGGTAAAATCAGTTCTTCTCATAAGGCCCATCCCAAGGGATGACTTCTTTCCTAGCTTCTATAATAAGACAGAGACCTACATGCTTTCACTGTGCTCAAAAGTAGTTCATTTGTGTTATCTTTTTATTCCGACATCTCTGCTCTCTCCTTTCTGTTGCTGTTTCTGTTGTTGTTTGAACCTTTACTCTGGGTTTGGACTTTGGTTTGGGGCTCTGGTTGTGTCTCAGAATTCTGTCCTCATATCTTTTCTTTGACTCTTCGTCTAGTGATAGGATTGTCATCCATCCATATGTCTTTTGCTTTATTCCTAGCCAATGCGCTGGACCTGATTCTGTTTGGGCCTTATATTTGGCTGCCCTTCTCTATCTAGATTTAGGATATTTATCCCATTAATAAACGGGAAGGACAGAAAAGTGTAATGAGATAAGTGTGTTGGCAGTTGGGAGACCTAGATATTAGTCCCAACTCTGTCAAGAACTAACCGTATGACCTTATTTGGGCCTCAAATTAAATTTCTATAATAAAAGGGAATTGGACTAGGTGATTTTAAGGTTATTTCAGTAAGGATTTATTGAGCTTATACTGTATGTAGAGAGAACAGGTACTAGGGAAGATGCAAAGTTTAAATAAGACATGGACTGATCCTTCCTGGAATTTGCAAATATCTCCTGTTTTTAGCATGCTGTATGTAGGTAACTGCTTATGTGATATAGTTTAACGAGTGCTTAACAGCCCATCTTCCTTCAGCTATCTCCCCTGGGACAGCTATGGTGCCTGGAATTCTTAACATAAGAGAATCCTTCCTTTTGTATTAAAACATTGTCCTTCTTATAATGGACATGCTATCTAGTAGGGCGAATATATTTGAAACCCATTAACAATGAGCTGGCTTCTCTGGCTTCCTTCAAGTCCTAGACAAAGTCCTATCTTCTACAAGAAGAAGCCTTTCCCAATTCCTTTTAATGATAGTAATGTGGATATTCCTGAGTATGGGTTAGAGACACAGAAGAGCTTCTAGACCAGGAATGCTTAAAATGGAGTTCATATAAACTTGCTTTTAAAAAAAATTATAACTGTATTTCGATGTTAGTGGTTTCCTTTGCAGTTCTATATATTTTATGTTATCCACTTAAAAACATTATTCTGATGAGTCCAAAGGCCATTTCACCAGATGGTCAAAGGGATCCATGACACACAAAAAGTTAAGAACTCATATTTTAAACCCAACAATCTGTTTTCTTCCTGAGATCCAGTTCCGTGTAACCATGGTTTCCATGTCTTTAATGGCTAGCACAAATCATTTCTACTTTCTTTGATTATCTATTTTTCCTCAAACTAAGCAGGCCAATCTGTACTAGTACAAAGAGCTGATTGGAGAGATAGTTGAGAGAGGATTTAGTGTTGGTCAGACCCTCTGCTGAGACCAAGGCTTGTACTAAGTCTTGTCTGATCTTCCTTTATCAAGTATATTGGGAAGTGATATGGTACAAGGGAGAAAGAACAATAGATTTAGAATCAAAGGATGTGGATTTGAATCCTGCTTCTGTCACTCACTCCCTGAGTGAATTTGGCTTTGGATGACTGACATGTAATCTCTTAATTGGACTCTATTTGAAGTCTTTTTAGCTTAGTAGAACCTTGTATTCCTTTGGTCTATCCTTTAAGAGTATTGTGTCACTACATCACCCCACTGAGGCATCTGACTACTGTGCTTCAGCTTCCTCATCTGTAAATTGGAGAATGGGACTTTATGGCTTCTGAGGTATCGTTCAGCTCTATATCTGTGATCTCATCACCTGTGTGACTTTGGGAAAATCACTTTACTTCTCTGTCCTCAGTTTCCTTGTCTATAATATAAGATGGTTGGATAAGATGACCTATTATTAAGGCCCTTTTAGCTTTAACTCTCTGAAGGATTCTAGGCTTCTACTTTGACAATGGCAAAGTAAAAATTCTCTCTTGGTTTATTTAGGGGATATTTGAACTGAATAACTGGAGAGTGGTTTAACTGAAAAGATTTTTGTAATCATGGTTAGAAAAAACAGCATTGTTATCATGGTTTGACATGGCTCTGGGTTGTGTGGGATTGCTCAATTTGAGATGTAAACACTAGTGAGTGTGTGGTTTTGGTAATATTTGTGACGATCTCTAATTTTTGCTGCTGGGCCAAATTCTTTCCATTTCAAGCTCTGTGAGGAAAAAAGTTTTACAATGATAGGTTAATTTTTGTGGTTTTAAGGTTTTTCCCTCTCCCATAAATAAGAGTGATAGATTTTAAAAATCAATGTTCTCTGTCTTACTTTTTTTTTAAAGCAAGGAAAGGCAGGTAGCAGACTGATTAATAGTCAGTCAGCCAGCAAACATTAATTAAATGCCTACTGAATACAAAAAGAAGCAATCATTAATAGAAACACTAGGCATTCTTTACCTTTCTCCTCTAAAGTCCTCCTCTGGTATCTCCTATTAGATCATAAATTCTGCTATTAGATAGTAAGCTCCTTGAGGGCAAGGTCTGTCTTTTGCTTCTTTTTGTTTAGCACAGAGTCTGGCACATAGTAGGCACTTAACAACTGCTGATTAATTGATTGAGAAATGAATTGAATTGAGCCTGTATTCTGGAGGGCCAAATCCATGCAACATAACCTCTGGCATTTCCTACAAGGTATGGTCCCAGAAATTTAGGTCAAGCCAATAGACATTTATTAAGCACCTATCATGCGCCAGGCATTATGCTAAGCACTGGGGATACAAAGAAAGGCAAAAACATGTAGATCACATGTTAATAGAAATGTATTGTATGTCTGCTGTCTGAGGCCTAGACTTGTTAAATTTTAGAAGGCTCATCAGTAGGTTGACTACAAAAATTGATGAAATTTTTCCTCCAAAGAAATAGGCAAAAAAAAAATTCTACTAAATTGTCTAAAGATTGTTGTCTACGTTGGTTGAGGTTCTTCAGCACTGAAGAAATCAATTCAATCTTTTTTTTAATGTGCCTACTATATATCAGGTACTGGGAGATGTAAATAGCTTGTATTCTATAGATGGAGATGATGTGCACATATATAATGACAAAAGATATGCAAAAAAGAATCCAAGGTAATTTTGTAAGTCAAGCTACTAGTACTTGGATCTGGAAAGGCTCCACGTGCAAGATGCCTGGAGCAGAGCTTTGAAAGAGACCAGAGATTCTAAGAGGCAGGGCCAAGAAGGGAAGCATCAAGACCTGACATGAGCAGTAAGCATCTCTAATCTGACCAAGCTAGAGAGCACACTACCAAGCAACATGAATTCTGTCAGATCCTCAGTTTCCCCATTGGTTGAAAACAGCAAATATTTGTTACAAACCTGTGTGCAGAGAGCACTGTGTAAAGATCCTGGTGGAGATACATTTAGATAAGACTGCATTCATGGATCTTATAGTCATGTAGGGGAACATTGTACATATGAATTCATCTGTTTTTCTCAAATCTCTCTGTCATCTATCTCTCTATCATCTTTCTATCTAGATATTTGTCTAATAATAATAGCATGCATAAAGCGCTTTAAAGTTTGCAAAATACTTTCCAAATATTTCATTTTATCCTCACAACAACACTGGGAGGTAGGTGTTTTTATCATCTCCATTTTACAGATGAGGAAACTGAGAGGGGCAGAGATCAAGTAAATTGCCCAGGGTTACGTAGCTAGTAAGTGCCTGAGGACAAATTTGAACTCAGATCTTCTTTATTCTAGGGATAGACTTCTAACTACTGAATCACCTATTTGCCTCTATTATACATCTCCATCTATAATAATTCATGTGTTGTATAGTTCAGTTCATTCAAAGAGTCAGGGGAAAATGTGTGTGGTTCAAGGGTAGACAAGTTGTTACTAATTGGTGAAAATCAGGGAGGACTTCGTGGAGTGGACTGTCTTTGAGCTGGGCTTTAGAGGACAGGTAAAAATCCAACAGATGAAGTGGGAATCTAAGAACTTGAAAGAGTGAATGCATTCCTTCATGAATTTCTGAAGCAACATGCACACTGCGGTGGTCTAGAAAGAAATTTGAACTGTCGGCATTCTGCTGAAATGCTCTAGAGGCAGTCAGAGTGATGGAAGCAACAATGAACTACAGGTTAGGTGATCTAGGGGTTTGATTCTACGATTAGCTGTATGGTCCGGGTCAAATTCCGCCCCCAACTTCTCTGAGTCTTAGCTTCCTTACTTGCAAAACGAAAGAGTTGGACCAAATGCCCTCAATACCTTTATAGCTCTAATAATTTATAAATCTAAAAAAACCTTTGCTTTCTGTTCTTTTGGAAATGTATTTATTATGTTAAATATTTGCCTCTTCGAGTGTTAATTTCAATGATATGATAATCTTGGTATTTCTATACTGAGCAAAAAGGAAGCCTGCAAAAGCTATTGAAGTGAATTTCCATTTTGGGTAATTATTTGGTGTTCTTAGGACTACTCGCCCAGTGAACAGCCCTTAGCCTCCAATCCCTATGAAAAATGTTAGTGCTACTAATCACAGGTTTGCTTTTTGGAGCTCTTCTAGCTAAGGCTATTCATTTTTTTTTAAAGATAATTTAAAATGGTTTTTGGCTTAACCTGCCCAATGCAATAATGTTGTTTTCTTTCTCTTGTACAGGAAAGGATGAACCAACCCACCTGACAGAATGGCTTTTGTCCGTGCTCATGGCCACTGCCTGCTTTCTTCTGTTGAGTCTCTTCTTCATATGTCGAATGTAGGTATCTTCTCTACTTGCTCTAGTGGCACCCAGTAGAGCCAACAAACACTGGCTCTTTGTCCACCCCTCATTTATCATTCCCATCCTCTAGAGAAACAATTGCATGCACAGAAAGGCAAGGCATTAAAGCTGGCCTTCTGTGGGCCTTTTCTGGGCCTGCTCTCTGAGGAGATTAGTGTTGTATAAACAAGAGGGAGAAAATCAATAGCTGATCTATGGAGACACAGGCACCAGGAAGCTGCTGGGAGCCAGTGAAGATCTGCCCTTGAATTTGCTAATAGTGTGGTAATTTTTGTGAAGACCTGTAAATTATTCAGGCAGCTCCTGGTTCGCCTTACATGCTTTGTAGCCTTTTGAGGAGGGCCAGCATGTGACTTTGTACCTGGTAGGTGTTCCTTCTGGTACAGTCAGCTCTCCCCACTGCGAGCTGAAATAACAACTGGACCCCCCTGCGATGGCCATGTGATTACTTCAGACTTGGGTAGGCATTTGCTGTCTCCCTAGCCCTCCTGTCCCCACGTGGCTAATTGCACTTGAACCAAGCAATGCTTCCTGTGATGACTTGCATGTATGAAGAGAATCTAGATGTCAGGGAAGAGTGTGTTGTTTTTTTTTTCCCTTTTCCCAAGTAACTTCAAATAGTCCTGCTCCCCGGCCCAGAAACTGGGGTTCAGTAACATGTGTCACTTGGCATATTTAAGAATGTCCTCCCTTTTAGCCCTCATCTGATTTCTGAAAATGGCATTCTCAGAGATGATTATATTTCTGAACAATTTCACCATTATTAATTAGTAAGTTCTTGTGTTATATCCACAGAGAAGGCACAGTTCAGAATGAGCTGTTATGATTCATCTGATATGGGTATTATCAGAGGCTTTCCATATATGATTTTCAAGGACTTAGGAAGCAATAAAATACATTCACATGAAAACAATTCTGAATATAATTTAATTTTCCTTGTGTAGTTCAGAAGGACTTTGTGATATTTATGGGTCAGCACTAGGGATATCAGCTATCACTGTTATCACTGGCAGCTGTTGTCTATTGCCTTTAGATTTGGATAACCTAGTACTATCTCTCTCAGTTACCAGCTGTGTGACCATGGGCAAGTAGTTCAACCTCTCTGAGGACACTCTTCAACCAACAACACATGCTGATTTAAATCAGTAGAGTGAGTGTCCTGTAATCATGAAGCCATTGGTCTGGTTAGAACAGCAATGCCTCTTTCATAGCACTGTTGTGAGGATCATAATGAGATAAGGCATAAAAAAAGGACAAGAACCAGGCCTACAGGGAGCTTCCAAATGAGGAAATTCACTATACCAATGAAGATTGGCTCCTTTTCTGCAACTTGTGTTCTTAGAAAGTTGTATAGAGCACTAGGTTAATTGACTTGCCCAAGATTGTACAGTCCTTATGTGTCAGGGACAGGATTTGAGCCCAGATTTTCCTGGTTCCTGGGCTTGCTCACTCTCTGCTTCCACCACACTGCCTCAAAGTGCCTGCACTGTATATATCAGCTGTTTGTGGCATTCCTGGTCAATAAGGATTCTGAGTAGATAGAATGCCAGTGTGTTTACTGTGGTGTGTATCTTCACCCCCACCAAATTTAATACAACTTTTTTTATATATTGCAATCATATTAAATATATTTCCACATTAGTCCTGTTGTGAAAGAAGAATCAGAACAAAAGGGAAAAACTACAAGAAAGAAAAAATGAACAACAACAACAACAACAAAAGTGAAAATAGCATGCTTCAATCTGCATTCAGACTCCTAGTTCTTTCTCTGAATGTGGATAGCATTTTCCATTATGAATCCTTTGGAATTGTCTTAGATCACTGCATTGCTAAGAAAATCTCAGTCTATTAAAGTTGGTTATCACACAGTATTCTCCTGGTTCTGCTCACTTTACTCAGCATCAGTTCATCTAAGTCTTTCCAGGTTTTTCTGAAATCAGCTTGCTCATCATTTCTTATAGCGTGGTAGTATTCTGTTACATTCATATACCACAACTTGTTCAGCCATTCCCCAATTGATAGGCATCCCCTCGATTTTCAGTTCTTGAACACCACGAAAAGAGCTGCTATAAATATTTTTGTCCTTTTTATGATTCCTTTAGGATACAGACTGAGTAGTGTTATTGCTGAACCAAAGGGTATGCAGAGTTTTATAGCCCTTTGGACATAGTTCCAAATTACTCTCCAGGATGGCTGAATCAGTTCACAACTCCACCAACAATACATTAGTGTTCTAATTTTCCCACATCTCTAACATTTATCATTTTCAAAGAGTGATAGTTTTGTTTCCTCATTGCCTAGTCTAATTCCTTCAATTTCTTTTTCTCCTCTTATTGCTAAAGTTAACTTTTCTAACACACTATTGAACAATAGTGGTGATAATGGGCATCCTTGTTTCACCCCTAATTTTATTGGGAAAGAGTCTAGCTTATCCCCTTTACATATAATACTTGCTGTTGGTTTTAGATAGATACTACTTATCATTTTAAGGAAAACTCTATTCCTATGCTATCTATGCTTTTACTAGGAATGGGTGCTATATTTTGTCAAAGGCTTTTTCTGTATCTGTTGAAATAATCATATTATTCCTGTTAGTTTTTTATTGATATGGTCGATTATGTTGATAGTTTTCCTAATACTAAACCGGACCTGAATTCCTGATGTAAATCTCAAGTGATCATAGTATATTATCCTCATGATAAGTTGCTGTAATCTTTTTGCTAATATTTTATTTAAATTTTTTGCATCAATATTCATTAGGGAAATTGGTTTATAATTTTCTTTCTCTTTTTCGCTCTCAGCACCATATTTGTATCATAAAAAGCATTTGGTAGGACTCCTTCATCACCTATTTTTCCAAATAGTTTATATAGTATTGGAATTAGTAATTTTTTAAATGTTTGGTAGAATTCACTTGTAAATCCATCTGGCCCTGGAGGTTTTTTCTTAGGGAGTTCATTGATGGCTTGTTCAATTTCTTTTTCTAAAATCAGATTAAACATTTTATTTCTTCTTCTGTTAATCTGGGTAATTTACATTTTTGTAAATATTCATCCATTTCACTTAGATTGTCAGATTTATTGGCATACATTTAGGCAAAATAGTTCCTAATTATTGCTTTAACTTCCTTTTCTTTGGTGGTGAATTCACCCTTTTCATTTTTGATACTGGTAATTTAGTTTTCTTCTTTCTTTTTTTGAATCAAATTAACCAAAGGTTTATTTTATTGATTTTTTTTTTATAAAGCAGTCCCTTAGTTTTATTAGATCAATAGTTTTCTTATTTTCAATTTTACTAATCTCTCATTCGATTTTCAGAATTTCTAATTTGGTATTAATTAGGGATTTTTAATGTGTTCTTTTACTAGCTTTTTTAGTTGCATGCCCAATTCATTGATCTGCTCTTTCTCTATTTTATTCATGGAAGCATTTAGAGATATAAAATTTCCCTTAAGTACTTCTTTAGCTGCATCCCATAAATTTTGGTATGTTATCTCATTATTGTTGTTCTCTTTGATGAAATTATTGATTGTTTCTGTGATTTGTTATTAGACCCACTCATTCTTTAGGATTAGATTATTTAGTTTCCAATTAGTTTTTAGCATATCTTTCTATGGCCCTTTATTACATGTAATTTTTATTGCATCATGATCTGAAAAGGATGCATTTAGTATTTCTACCTTTCTGCATTTGATTGTGAGGTTTTAATGCCCTAATACATGGTCAAATTTTTGTGTAGGTGCCATAAACCTCAGAGAAAAAGGTATATTCCTTTCTATCCCCATTCAATTTTCTCCAGAGGTCTACCATATCTAACTTTTCTAAAATTCTATTCACCTCCTTAACTTCTTTCATGTTTATTTTGTGGTTAGATTTATCTAGTCCTAAGGGGGAGGTGGGTGTCTCCCACTAAGTATAGTTTTGCTGTCTATTTCTTCCTGTAACTCCCTTAACTTCTCTAAGAATTTGGATGCTCTGCCATCGACCAAGTCATATTCCCCTTTGAGGTTTTGCATGTAGGCATTTTGACATTGTTGAGTTTGTGTTTTGATCTTCCCTATTGCCATAGCAGCTTTCTATGGTCAAGGCTTTTTTCTGCTTCTTGTTCCTTTTTTAGCTGATTTCATGGCTTTTAAAGTTGAACTCTGCTCCTGGGGTTCAGAGGGCACTGTCCCAAGCTTCTTGTGCTGGGGTCCAAGGACCTAGCCACTGACTTTCTGCTGTGTTATCTCAGGTGCTGGCGGCTTGTCCTCTATGCTGGGTGGTTCAGCCTAGTTGTGCCTTGGGTTCTGGGGCTGGCAATCTGCCTTTTGCAGTGAGGCTGGAGGCCTCACAGCTGACCCGCTGTGCCATTGGCCTGCTAAGTCAGGACCGTTGTGCTTGGGGCCTTGGTTGCTGATCTGTGCTGTGGCTACGAGTCTCCCATTGGCTTACCTGGACACCCTCTGTGCAGGGCTGCACTCCCCTTCTACGCAAGTGAGACAGACCTTTCCTGAAGTTGTTCTAAGCTATCTTAAGCTGGAACATTGTTTTTCTCTGTCTTTTTGTAGGTTCTATTGCTCCAGAATCCATTTAGAGGCTTGACTTAACATTGGTTCTGAGGAAAACTAGGGACAGCTAAGGCAGCTTCCTGGCTTCTCTCCACCATCTAGTGTATATCTTTTAAGAGCCATTTCCAGACCAAAACTCTCTGGCTAGAGAACAGGTGACCATGTGTAAAATCTCTCCTTTACTTCTTTTTCAGCTGCCAGGTGTGGACCAAATTATTTCCTCCCATTCCAGCACCGAACAGGAAAGTTAAGGATCTCTCCTTAAGCAACGTCTATGAGGTAATATCTGAAGAGTCTTGATATCTAGCTCGCTTAGGAATACTTGTGTAGTATGCTGAAATAGTACATTGAGTTTTTATGTAATTTTGTCACTGGGGACACCTATGTGCTATTCTCTGTCTCTCTGTCTGTCTCATACATACGCACAGATAGTCACATATGCACACACACAGACACATATGCACACACATGCACACGCATACTTCTACCTCTTTGGTCAAGAATGTTTGAATATTTTAATGGAGTCACCTGGTCATTTCAGTTAAACAATTTGCTAAATTGCCTTCTTCTTCCCCATTCCTAGACTGTCTCTTTAATTGTATCTAAGAAGCATAGATTTTAGAGCTAGAGGTTTTCTTGTCTAATTACCTCATTCTGTAGATGATAAACTGAGGCAAATAGAGGTTAAGTGACTTGCACAGGGTTACTAAGTACCTAGAATGGGATTGGGATTTGACCCCAGGTCTTCCTGACTCAAAAGTCCGGCATTCTCTCTGCCTTACCATGCAGCATCTCGTAGTTATGGTTGTGTAGACAGCTTTCATTGACTTTCACGTCTTCTGCTTCATTCACTACTAGGGAAAGGCAGCATACTCCCTTTCTCCTGCACAATTAGCCAGGGTACAATTTATTCATCTAACAGATCTTTATAGAGTGATACAAGGTCAGCCAGGAAGTGGTCTCCTCTTTGGCAGGGCCTGGGCATGTTCTGACTCTCCTACCCAGACCTGAAAGAGACACCAGAGATAGCTGAGCCCAGGTGAGCAGAGACCAGAGGCAATGTCCTAGACAATTCAGGCAGAAGACCATGCATGCTTTATGCTGCTTTGTCTGTATCCTTGGCTGCCCTTTGCTCTGGAAGTATTAGGTCAGGTTTGATAAAACTGTCACTTTGGAATTTTGGAAAGGGGAGCTCAGTGACTTACAGTCTGCTGCTGAGCAGACATTTGACCTCCCTTCCAAGGTGTGTTTGAAATTCCTCTTGGATCTGACCTGCATTCTCCTAAGAACCACAGGTGATGTGAGCAGTAGACTTAAGTCCTTTGTCTGAGCCTCTTAATGGGTCATTTTAATGCTTGTATCTGATTTCCCCACAGAAAACAAGCAGTTCCTATTGATAGCAAAAGGAGTAGGCTTAAAAGCTTATTTGATAAGCTCATGGTTTGTTTTTAATTAAAAGTAAAAGCATCTGTTCAAAATAACCTGACCTGGGGAGGAACAAGCGGATTTCAGTATAAGCAAATAGCAAATATTAATGTTAGAGCTAAGCCCAACCTGGCTTCCCAGGGCCTCTTATCCTCTTGCCATGTTGTTCTTTCCCATTAAACAACCTCAGCAATTAAAGAGGAAAAAAAAAGGAACAAGTAAAACGAGACAATTGAATGCTGCAGTGTGCCCAAAGGACTGAAATTCTCCAGTCACCAGAAAAATGGTAGAACCATTTCCAGCTTCCCCATATGTGGTCTTCCCCTCCTCTACTCCCCGCAACTGCTTCTGCCATCACACAAAGCAGTCACCTCCAAGGGCACTGGTCCAACTTGATTTGACTCCACTGCTAATAGAGGCAATAAGGGGCCCAGTCGGTGCCAGTGGTGGCAACAGCTTTGACAGTACAGGCACCAGCCCAGTAGGAATCAGTTAGAAAGTGTTAGGAAGGAGAGGAAACGGTAGAGGGGTGTTGATCATTTCTAATTACAGCTGGCATCCCAGGAGTAGTGCTGGAGGCTGTCTTGGGCTTTGGGGATCTCTACCTTCCAAGAGCTCTCTCAGGGTAAGGGTCCATCAAGTAAGTTTTTGCCTGTTCAGATCCCAGCGAAAAAACCATTCTGACTGTGATGTCAACAGGTAGTCTATTTTACATCATTCAGGTGAAAGACCCAAAGGGCTCCATTACTGACTGCTGTTTACTGTGTGATCTTGGACAACTCACTTACCTTCTCTGGTACTCAATATCCCCTTTGGAAAAATGGAGGTTGCGGAGTAAATGATCCTCACCAGCCTTAAAGCCTATAATTCTGTGAAGCTTTCTTCTCTAGTCAGTCAATTAACAAGCATTTCTTAAATGCTTAGTCTGTGCCAGACCCTGGCCCCCAAGTGCTAGAGATACAAGGAAATGCAGAAATTCTGTCTTTGCCTTCCCTCCAGGTGTTTACATTCTAATAGGAGAGAGAATATGTAAATAAGGAGATACATTCAGAGTAGATAGAATCTTAGAAGGAAGGCCTGGGGAGAGGCTGGGAAAGGTTTCCCACAGAATGTAGGATTTGATCTGAGGAAGCCAGGGAGCCAAGAGAAGGATGCTTTCTCCTTCCCCAACATCTTGGCTTTAATTATTACAGGAATGGCTTTTTCTAAATGTTAAAGTGATTTTCAAATCAGCTTTGAAACTGGTTGATGTTTTCTTCTAAGTGTAGGAAGGTAGCATAGTGATGTGAACAGATCGCTGGTGTGTGTCAGAAATGTGGTCTAATCCTGCCCCGTTGCTCACCATCTATGTGACTTTGGGCCTTAGTTGCCATCTTTCCAATGAGATGTTCAAACTAGATGATCTACAAGGTCCTTCTGGCTTTTAGTCTGATCCTATGACTTGCATGACTTTGGGCAAGTCACTTCAGTTTCAAAAGGCTTGTATTTTCTAATGGGCAAAATGAGAGGACTAGATAACCATCAGGGTACCTTCTAGCTCTAGTCTGAGCCTGATTCAGAGGTTTTATTATTGCTAGAGTTGTGCATGGAAAAGATCAACATATTTAACGGGAATATGAGAGGTGAAATTGCATACGCTGCATTATTTGTAATTGTTTCCCTTAAAGAATATATAGCAACAACCCTGGAACCAAGATTTGTGACCAGCCTTGCGGACAACCAGGATATCTTTTAGGCTTCCTTTCAAGGGACTAATGGCTACATTTCCTAATTTTTTTTTCCTAGAAAACCAGGTCTGGTGAAACAGAAATTGAAGTCATAAGTTATGTGGAAGACCCTGGATTAGACCATTTGGATGATTCTGTATTCTGATATTCACTGATGAGGTCCAAGGAAAAGCTCTGGCCCACACCAGGAGAGCCAAGGACAGATGGGCTATTCCTCTGGGACTCAGTCTTTCTTAAGGCATCTTGCTGTTCAGATTTTAAGTAGCATCACATTGAACTACCTACCACACCATCCACCCAACTGTATCTTTCTGTTTGTTGTTGAAGTGGGACTTGCTAGTCAGTCTCTGTCTGATCACGGCCAGGGGACTGCAGATGCCCGTCTGCAAGTAAGGTGCTTTCAATCTTTCGATGAGCAGGTTATGCAAATGGAACTTTTTGTTGTTCACAGGAGCACAAATCCAGACATTTTCTTTGGCAGGATTCAGCCAAAGGACTCGGAAATGAACTATATGCTGGCCTCATTTTTGTAAATATGGCTGTTGGGCTGCTTACTAAGAATGAGTTCTTTATGTCTCAGAGTCATAGGAACAATTTCCTTGTGTGTATACATGTTTGTGTTTTATAAACAAAGAATGGCCTGGGGGTGGGGGCTAAGATGGAGGGGTAAAGGCAGGGACTCATCTGAGCTCTCTCAAATTCCCTTCCAAACAACCTTAAAATAATGCCTCAAAATGAATTCTAAAGTGGCATAACCAGTAAAGAGATAGCATGAAACAATTTTCTAGCCCAAGACAACTTAGAAGGTTGTCAGGAAAGGTTCGTCCCACTGGAGTTAGAAGTGGAGCACAATCCAGTGCAGGCTGGGACAGGGTAGGCTGGGCCCTGGCAAGCTAGCAGCAGGCCTTGGGGGCAACTGCTTCAGTGGCAGCAGTTTCCAGAGCTTTTAGCCCACAAATGATAAGGAGGTCAGAAAACTGGCCAGAACAAGATTACAGGGGACTCTTTGCTAGTGCTGGGAACACAATTCTGTTTCACCCAGGGCAAGAGGAGCACTAGCTAAGCAGGGACCCTGGTCACAGTTCTAGAGTTGAAAAGACTGCTTGTTCTCACTCACAGACCAGAGCATAGGTCAGGAGAGCAGTGACTTTACCTCTCCTTAGATCATGCCACTTCGGAAGAAACAAAAACTTTCAGAACCTCAGAATTAACTCTGAGAACAGCATATACACACACACACAGACACACACACACACACACACACACACACACACACACACACACACACACACACACACCAACCCTGAAGCTTGGGACATTATCCATTCTACCCCAGGAACAGAGCACAACTTTAATATAAAGTTAAAAGTAAAGAAATAGAAAAATAGGCTGGAAGGGGTAGCTAGGTGGCACAGTGAGTAAACACTGGCCCTGGAGTCAGGAGGACCTGAGTTCAAATCCAGCCTCAGACACTCGACACACTTACTAGCTGTGTGACCTTGGGCAAGTCACTTAACTCCAATTGCCCTGCCTTTCCCCCTCCAAAAAAAAAAAAATAGCCTGGAAAATGAGCCAACAATGACAAAAGAAACTGATCATAGAAAGTTACTATGGTGACAGGAAAAATCAAGAGGAGATAACACTGTAAAAAAAAAAGCTACATGAAAAGTCTCAAAGAAAAATGTGAATTGATCTCAGCCCTGCCCTCCCCCAATAATTTCTGGAATATCTCAAAAAGAATCTTCAAAACCAAATAAGAAAGGTAGAGGAAAAATTGGGAAAAATAAATGAGAGTGATGCAAGAAAATAATAATAAAATGAGTCAACAGCTTGATAACAGAGACAAGAAAATATTGAAGAAAATAATGACTTAAAATGGAATAGGCCAAATGGTAAAAGAGGCACAGAAGTCCACTGAAAAGAACTCCTTGAAAAGCAGAGTTGGCCAAATGGAAAAAAAAGATGCACAGAAATAGAAGTGGCCAAATGGAAAAAGAGGTACAAAAGTTCACTGAAGATAATAATTCATTAAAAATTAGAATGGGGCAAGTGGAAACTAACGACTCCATGAGACATCAAGAAATAAAACAAAATAAAAAGAATGAAAAATGGAAGAAATATGAAATATCACAACAGAAAAAAAAATTGACCTAAGAAATAGATCAAGTACAGACAATTTAAGAATTATTGGACTATCTGAAAACCATGATAAAAAAAGAGCCTAAACATCACATTTGAAGAAATTATTGAAGAAAATTGCTTCAATATCCTAGAACCAGAGGGTAAAATAAAAATCAAAGGAATCCTCCAATCATCTCCTGAAAGAAATCCCCAAATGAAAACTCTCAGGAATGTGATAGCCAAATTCCAGAGCTTCCTGATCAAGGAGAAAATATTGCAAGCAATCAGAAAGAAATAATTCAAATATCATGGAGCCACGGTCAGGATAACACAAAATTTAGCAGCTTCTATGTTAAAGAATTAGAGGGCTTGGAATATGATATTCTGGAGGACAAAGGAGCTAGGATTACAACCAAGAATCATGTACCCAGCGAAACTGAGTATAATCCTTTAGGGCAAAAAATGGATATTTAATGAAACAGAAAACTTTCAAGCATCCCTGATGAAAAGACCAGAGCTGAATAGAACATTTGACTTTCAAATACAAGACTCAAGAGAAGCATAAAAAGATAAACAGGAAAGAGAAATCATAAGGGAATCAATAAGGTTAGATTGTTTACATTCATACAGGGGAAGATGATACTTGTAACTCCTAAGAACTTTATCCTTATTAGGGTAGTTAGAAGTAGTATACATAAATGGCATCAGTGTGAATTGATTCTGATGAGATGCTATTTCAAAAAATGAAATTAAGAGATGAAAAAGAGAGAAGCTCTGGGAATACTGAGAAGGGAGAAATAGAATGGGGTAAATTATTTCACATAAAAGAAGCACAAAAGAGCTTTTACAGTGGAGAGGAAAATTTGTGGGGGGTACAATACTTGAACCTCACTTTCATTGGAATTGGCTAAAAGAGCGAATAATATACACACTCATTTGGGCACAGAAATATATCTTACCCTACAGGGAAGCAGAAAGAGAAAAAAAAAAGGGTGGGAGACTGATAGAAGGAAGTGTGGATTGGGGGAGGCAGTGGACAGAAACAAAACACTTTTGAGGAGGGAAAGGATGAAAGGAGAGAGGATAAATGGGGGGGAGTAGGATGGAGGGAAATACAGAATAATCATGACTGTGAATGTGAATAGGATGAACTCATAAAACAGAAGCAGATAGTAGAGTGGATTACATGATTTAGACATAAAGGGTGATACCATAAGCAAATTAGGGGAGCCTAGAAGAGATCAGCTGTCAGACTTATGAATAGGGAAGAACTAATGACCAAACAAATGATAGAGTGTATTACAGGATATAAAATGGATAATTTTGGCTACATAAAATAAAAAAAGGTTTTTGCAGAAACAAAACTAATTCAGTCAAGATTAGAAAGAAAGAAGAAAACTGGGGGGAAAATATAGCAAGTTGCTCTGATAAAAGCCTCATTTTTCAACTATATAAAGAACTGAGACAAATTTATAAGAATGCAAGTTATTCCCCAGTTAATAAATAGTCAAAGGATATGATCAGGTTGTTTTCAGACAAAAAAAAAAATCAAAGCTATCTATAGTTACATAAAAATGCTCTAAATCACTATTGATTAGAGGAATGCCAATTAAAACAACTCAGAGGTATGAGACCTTTAAGATTGTTTAATATGACAGAAAAGGAAGAGTATAAATGTTGGAGGGAATGTTAGAAAATTGGGATACTAATGCACCATTGGTAGCATTGTGAACTGATCCAACCATTCTGGAGAGCAATTTGGAAATACGCCCAAAGGGCTATAAAACTGTGCATATCCTTTGATCCAGCAATACTACTACTAGGTCTATATCCCAAAGAGCTTTTTTTTTTAAAGAAAAATATCTACCTGTACAAAAACCTTTTTCGCAGCTCTTTTTGTGATGGCAAAGAGTTGGAAATTGAGGGGATTCTCATTTATTGGTGAATGGCTGAACAAATTGTGGTATATGATTATGATGGAATGCAATAGTGCTATAAGAAATGATGAGTGTATGCTTTCAGAAAAACCAGGAAAGACTCACATGAACTGATGCAAAGTGAAGTGAGCAGAACCAGGAGATTGTACATAGTAATAGCAAAATTGTACATTGATCAACTATAAATAACTTGGCTATTCTCAGCAATCTAATGATCTAAGGCCTTGTGACAAAAAAATGCTATCTATTTCCAGAGGATGAGCTAATGGAGTCTGAATGCAGATTGAAGCATACTTTTTTTAAAAACTTTATTTTTCTTGTTTTTTTTTTTTGGTGTACTGTCTTTAACAACATGACTAACATGGAAATATGTTTTACATGACTGTACATGTATAACCTATATTGAATTGATTGCCTTCTCAGTGGGCAGGGGGAGGGGAAGAAGGGAGACAGAATTTGGAAGTCAAAATTTAAAAACAAAATATAAAAATCATTTTCACATGTAATTGGAAAAAAGAAATATTAAAAAAATTTAAAAACACAATACAGTCTTTTGAATAGCAAGAACGAACCAGGTGGCATCATTTGAGGTTAATGTATTAAATATATATGTGTATGAGAATGCATATGTTCTGAGAAAATCACCTTGTATCAAATGGAATAAAAGAGTTTTCTTTGAAGATTGTATTATGTCCATAAAGCTGTCAGGAATGACATGAGCAGCTGGGCTTCCATTAGAGCCATTCAGACAGAAAAGAAACTTATAAGGAAGAGGAATCAGGGTCCAAACAGTTCATTCTTCCATGCAATGTGGAAGTCAATTTTTATATATTTCTTATATTTTGCCTTCTTGAATTTTGATGAAGAACAATGTCCAAATCAGAGAATGTTATGACATGGCATCAACTCCTGGTCAAAACAAGGAGAAAAGGAGTTTGAAGTAGAGAAACCACGTCCTAGATTTGCGATTCACTATCTGTGTGACCTTGGACAAGTAACCTGACCATTTTTGGACTCAGTTTCCTCATATGTATAATGGGTTAGTCAAACTGTAAGGTCTTTTCCAACTCTAAATACAGTGATCTTACAAGTTCTCATAGGAACAGGTGGGAAATGGGAATTTGTTAGACGCTAGTCCCTGCTTTGACCTCGCCAGGGCTTTTGAGGAGGAGTTCAAAATTGGTTGGTCCCTAAGAGTAGTTATTTTTAGGAACACCAAAAAGGCCCCTGTGCCCTGTGGTCACCTGCTAGCCTAACAATGATGATGGAAATTTCTGCCATTGCCTTTTGGAGACATGTACCTTTTAGTTAGAATAAGGTATGCTGCAAAAGTGACTTTCCTAGAGTGGCATCATGATGTTGCTTACCTGCACGATAAACTCTAATGGCTCTCTATTACTCCTAGGATCAAATAGAAACTTCTCCATTTAGCATTTCAAGCCCTTGATGACCTGGCCCCATTGTACCTTTCCAATCTATTAGAACTTACTCCCTTTTACACACAACAGGGGCCAAACTTTTTTTTTTTTTTTAACAATTCCTTGTACACAGCATTCCATTTTCCACCTCTGTCTCTTTGTGCTGGCTGTCCTCCATGCCTGGAATGTATTTACCTGAGAGCTCAGCATCTTAGAATGTCTGGTTTCCTCTATGATTCAGCTTCAGTTCCACCTTTTACATGAACCCTTTCCTGATCCCCTCAGCTTCCAATATCCTCCCCTGCCATTCCCACTAATTATCATGTATTGATTTTGTACAGATATTTGCATTGACCTAGTTTGTCTATGTCTCCCTGAGCTTGATTGTAAGCTCCTTAAGAGCAGGGACAATTTCTCTTTTGGTTTTATCCCCCAGCCTAGCACAGTGTCTAGCACATAGAGTGTGCTTAATAAATGCTTGTTAATTGATTGATTTTCTGAGAGGGATAATAGATAATTTAGCATTTTATCAGAGATTAGCATATTTATCTCATCGCATAGAGCAGAGAGTACAGCTTTAGAGGATAGGCCCCTCCAGCATAGTTAAGTCTGGATTAGGGCCATTGGAGGGGAGTATAGGAAAGTAGGGTATACGCCTATGTCAGACAGGATGCACAAATGAGTCACTGAACATCAGGGGGATAATGAGGGAACAGCAGGCACCTGGAAGGGAATGGAGCAGAAAAAAAGGTCCTAAAAAGGCCCCAAAACCTTGACAAAAATCCATTCTAAGAACTCCCTGCTTCATGTCTGCCATCCTCAAGCCAGGAAGTCTGGAACCTCAGGCTTCATCTTTCCTTAGCATGCCACAATAGGTAAACACAAGCAGCTCAGGCAGAGGGCAAGCCTTTTTCTTTTTCTCCCTTAATTTTTGTCTTTTTTATTATGAACCTAACTATAAATGTGATATTTAAATAATAGCTAGCATAGTCAGGAGGACCCGAGTTCAAATCTAGCCTCAGATACTTGCTAGCTGTGTGACCCATGGCAAGTTACTTAACTGTTTGCCTCAGTTTCCTCATCTGTAAAATGAACTTGAGAAGGAGATGGCAAACTACTATTTTTGCCAAAAAAACTCCAAATGGGGTCATAAAGAGTTGAACATGATGGAAATGACCAATCAAACAAAGCATTTATATAGCACTTTAAGGTTTCCAAAGTGCTTTACGTGCTTATCTTAGTTAATCCGCATGAAAACCCTGAAGATAGGTGCTATTATCATCTCATACAGATGAGAAAACTGAGGCTGAAAGAGACTGAGTGACCTGCCCAGAGGGACACAGCTAGTAGGTATTCGATGCTGGATTTGAACTCGGGTCTTCCTGACTTCAGGTCCTGGGTTTTGTCCATTGTGCCCCCTAGCAGTGAACATTTCTTTTCTGGTCACTCTATTTTGGCGCCGAATTTGCTGGCTATTCACTCTCCTCTCTTGAGGAGATCTATCCCTTCCCCAGTCTCCTAAGTCATGTAACTGTAAAATCTTACCTATCACCACTGAAAGATGGCTCCCTACTTCCCCAAGTAACAGAGTCAAAATTAGGTGTTTATAAGCAGGAGGAGCTGTCCTATTAAATTCCTATGAGGGACTCCCAAGGGATCATCGTAATATTTGTCTGCAGTTCCTGTCATGATAGCAGTCTTCATTACCTCCTCCTTTAGTTGTATGATAAAATCTCTAAGTGAATACCAAGGTTTATTTCCAGTGGGCCATATAGCATCAGTAGGATATCTTTTATTACATCTCTCAGCAGCTAATGCCAACAGATTAGTCTTGCTATCACCATCTTTTTGCTGATGATATTCCCTAAATGCTTGCTGAACCACAGGATCATGGCTGATACCTATGAATCTCATACAATCCATGCTATCTACTGATATTCCACTGGCCCCTTGATCACTGAGTCTTGCCATCCAAGATATTAATGATTCTCCCATTCTTTGGGTGAATCTACTTAATGGCTGTGATCTCTTGCTGTGAAAAATCTTCCTGAATCTCCCTCATAACTGAATTGTCACCTTGGGTTTCTGTCCTCCTCCTTTGTATGGGACAAATGTCTGTCTGAGTATTTAACCATCTCTCATTCTCTATGTGAGGGACATCCTGAACCCTAGTAGCGTTTTGTGCCTCAGCCCCTGACATTGTCTCATTTTCTCTCCACTCCCTTCCCCTGTCACCATGGCAAGGACAAAGCAGGCAGTCAGGCTTGACCTGGGCTGGGTTGAAATGCTCTCTTGGTTTATTTGGCCTCCTGTTGCTCCTAGCCACATTAATGGAAAAATTCTCATTTGAGTCAGTAGACTCTTGAGCAACAATTTTTTCTCCTGCTATCTGAGATTCCCCTTCTTGCCATGGCATAGGAGTGCCCCCATTTCTTTCACTTAATCTCAATCTTTCACATACTAGCCAGTAGACTGATAACACTATCCAGCTTTGCCTAGATAATAATGCCCCTGACTGAATTCTAACCTCTTGTAACATCTTTCTAAATCCCTAGGATCTCTTCTCTGTAGCCTTGGTTCCCAGTTTTCATAGAGTCCAGATCTTTTAGCCCATTCCTTTGCTAGGGAGGAATAAAATGGATCCTCCCACCCTAGGATATTCATCTCTTCCTCTGAAGTTCTTCTGCTTCTAAACAGAGATCTTATACCTAGTGATCCCATCCATGTAGTTGCCAGATATAGCATGAAGGCAGAATTCATGATTTCAAAGAAAATCATATACATGCCTGAATGGTTCAGAACCGTAGGATACAAGGAATCCTCTAAGTGGAAGGCAGAAGAATTAAAGCATTTATTCAAGCACCAAAGTAGCAGACCCATGGACCAGTGTCTCCAGTTTGATATCTTGGCCAAAAGCTTCCAGGCCCAATAAGTCCGCCTCACAAGAGTAACCAGGAAAAACATTATGACATTAAACCAAATCATATTTGTGCTTCCACCCTCTGGTAAGAAGATTACCCACTGGCCTCAAGCCCTTGCTCAGCACTCTCTGGTCCACATGCAGGTCAGCTCTGCTCTAAGCAGCTCATGCTGCTTCAGTTTCTCTTGCTTTAGGCTTTGGCTGCTGCTGTTGCTGCTGCTGTTGCCACCTTCACCACTTCTCAATCTCCAAGCTGTGTTCTCTCTTTTTATACAGTTTCAGATGTCATCAAACATCATCTGAGCGACCAGAACTTAAGCTCCTATGATTGGCTCTGGTCTTAGCACCTCGCCTTAGGACCCCGGGAGCTTCACGCCTACATTGGCTTAACACCTAGTAATTAGGGGTTTGGGGCAAACTTAGGAGCAAAGATCTAATCAGACCTCCCTTGGTTGACCCCACCTGGAGCCTCACCTTAAGTCTATTCAAGTGGGCTGGAAAGATCTCATTTAATGATTGCCTTAACACCATTTAACATAGAAAGAAACATGGAAAGAAAAAAAAAGACTATGTATGAAACTCTGAACCTAGTTATTTTTATCATGTATGTTAAATTTAGCCAAATAGTTACAAAATCACCTTGCTTGTCGAGGTTTACTTGTCAGCATCCTTCTCCTCCCTTCTGTATATGTTTTACAATTTTCATTCACACACACAGGTATACGCATATCTATGCATGTGTATATAGCATTTCTTTCACAATCCACTCCTCCCATACTCTTCAATCCCCCCAAGAGAAAGCTTTCTTTGTAATGAGAGGCAATTCAAACAAAGATCAGCACATTGACTAAGTGGTAAGGGCTTTTCCTGATGGAAACAGTCTTCACGTGAGGTCAGTCACTTTAATGAAGCCTTTCCACAATGATCAGTCCCTCTACAGAGTACTGTTATCTCTTACTGTCCCTCTGTCTCATAGGGTACCTTATCTCATTATTTTCTGGTTGTTCATATAGTGTCTACAATTAGAGAGAGCTCCTTGAGAGCAGAGGCATGTCTTATGCACATCACCCCTCTCTCTCGCCTCCTACCCACACCTTGCATATAGCAGGTACTTAATATGTATTTATCAATGATGGAAGGACTGTGCCTCAAAGCCTTTGGAAGCAACCAGGACACCCTCCAAGGACACCTTTGGGAGGAAGGTGTCTTGGAATATACTACTTGCCCTTAGTATCTACCTTGCTGATCCAAATAGCTTGAGCAAAGCCTTTATACTATCTTGGACCCATTGCTAAGACTGGGCCTCAACTAGCCTCCACACCCATGTGGATAGAGTGAAGGTCTTTGAAAAAAAAAAGTCCAGGCCTTTATTTTCCAGTCCCTTTATTTTGTCCTTTAGCTTTCACAGCCATGAGAAGAAAATATGTTATACTTTGCTGAGGGCAACACATCTGGGCTTTCTGAAAATGTATTGTTTCAGAGCCTAGCATTTCTTCTTGACTTTAATATGGCTAAGAGCTTTATTCTTATCAACAATAGGACTCTGTTTAGATACTAAGACTGAAAGGTCCGGTGGCTACTCACTCAGTTTGGGAAATAACCCCTACCCAGGGAAAGAAAATCCTGATTAAAATCCAAATTTTAAGTAAGATACTTTTCAAGTAAGATGCCTGCCTACATATCAGGACCATCTGTTTGTTGGCAGAATCAAAACAAAAAATCAAAATCTAAACAAAACTCAGGTGCTAATTTGTTAAGGAAAACGTAGGCATCTGGAAATGAGAAGAGAGAACTGAAAACCATGTTTGATGACATGGTAAGAGTGAAGAGGGACCTAATTAGAAAAGCACTGTGTTAATTTGAGGGGTGGCTTTCGATACCAATATCTTTGTGGTTTTCACGGTATAACCAAGTACTCAAGAGCTGAGCTCTGCCTGGATGATTGTTTTTGAAAGCTTCTATGTACTTTAGTACTTATTCATCTCATCTGTGACTCCATGGGAGGGTGGTAGTATAAGTCACATGAGACAATTTATTGGATTAAAAGAACAGCAAAGATACTTGTGAGTCACCTACACTCCAGAGCATCCTCACCTTTAAAAGGAAATTTGCAAAACATGATTTCATCTTCAGTCTGATCCTACAAGGTAGCATACTCACCTCATGCTCATTCCCTTTCCTCTCTCCCAAAAAGAAAAAAAATCCATGTGATCTATTAAAAATATATAGGTACACCCTACCCAACATTTTTTGTTGATTCTATCAATACTCAGTATCAGGTAAAATGGTGTGACCTGGGACAATGTAGTGCTATAAATGTCTTGAATTGTTTGGCTATGAATTAGGTTTGGGTCAGGGGTGGGGAACCAATGGCTTTGAGGCCACATGTGGCCCTCTAGGTCCTCAAGTGCAGCCCTTTGACTGAATGCAAACCGTGTAGAGCAAATCCCCTTAATAAAAGCATTTGTTCTGTAAAATTTGGACTCAGTCAAAAGGCCACACCAAGGACCTAGAAGGCAACAGATTCCCCACCCCTGGGTTTGGTTATAAGGCAGCTGTGATGGTGTTTTTCAAATAAAGCTATGGTAGCTAGGTGGTGCAGTGGATTGGACATTGGCCTTGGAATCAGGAGAACTACACTTCAAATCTAGCCTCAGACACTTGACATTTACTAGCTGTGTGACCCTGGGCAAGTCACTTAACCCAGATTGCCTCCAAAAAAGGAAATAAAGTTAGTGAGGATTAACACTAGTATACTATGGCAGAGGTAAAAATTAGTTCAGTCATTCTGCAGCTCAGCTTCCAATCATGCAATAAGATTGACTCATTGCATTGCTAGAGATACACATGTGTATATGTGTGGGTAGTGGGTAAGGACAAAGAGGAGGAAATGCAGTAGGAGAAAGAGGACTTAACTTGGACTCATGGGGCCTGAGATCAAATCTAGTCACTACTTGTGTGACCTTGTCCAAGTCATTTAACCTCTCTGGACTTCGGTTTCCTCCTCTGCAAAACACAAGGTTTGGACTAGAATTCACTAAAAATTCATTTTTCAAGTTTAGATCTACAATCCTATGACAAAGGTCAAAATATACCCAAATCTTAATAGTGGCATGTTTTGTGATAGCACTAAGTGAGAAACCAAATAGATGCTTATTGACTGGGGAATTGCTGGAAAAATGGCATTTTATGCATGTGATAGAATATTATTATCCAATAAGAAATGACAGAGATGAGGAATTCAGAGAAACTTGGGAGGATTTGTATCAACTGACTCAAAGTAAAGCAAATAGAGCCAAAAGGAAAATGCATGAAAATATAAGTGAAAAAGAGAGATGAACACTCAGTAACTGAAAAACCAGTCATTGTCCCAGAAAGCAGATAATGAGACATACTACTGTCTCCTCTGCAGAGAGGTGGGGGACAACTAGGGCAGAATGTTGCATACGTTGTCAGACATGGTCCCTACATCAGGGGTTTTCGCTTAATGATTTTCTTTGTTTATTCCTGAGCAGATGTTGTGGCGGTTTGTACTTCTAGAAATGAATGATGTTATTCTTAAAAAAAAAAAAAAAGAACTGAGATCCTGTGAGACCATATTCCATTTAAGCTCTCAGTGAGCTGAAAGCTCAAGTCAGCAATCTTATTAAAGCCTTTTTAGCTGGAAGACTGGCAGAAATAAGGTCACTAGTTTGATCAATGACAAAATAGGTTTCCTAGGGCACTTAGGTGGTGCCATAGTGCATAGAGTGCCAGGCTTAGAGTCAGGAAGACTCATTTTCATGAGTTCCAATCTGGCTTGTGACCCTGGGCATGTCACTTAACCCAGTTTGCCTCAGTTTCCTCATCTGTAAAATGAGCTGGAGAAGGAAATGGCAAACCACTTCAGTATCTCTACCAAGAACACTCCAAATAGGGTCATGAAGAGTCAGACACGACTGAACGACAACAACAAAGCTCAAATATTCAAGATTTGATGAAAATATACATACCCTTAAAAACTGCAGGAAACAAATCAAGAGTGACCTCTCTTTTTAACTACTGAAGTCTGGGATCAATGGAATATGAACATCTTGGCATCGGACTTTAGACTATGTTTCCATATACAAACCAACATAAGGGTGAAAAAAGTCAAACAAAAGCCTGTCTATATTTTGATAACTAAAAAAGTGGACTTATTTAACTGGCTAGTCAATCTAAGAAGGAATCAAGCAGATCTTATATGTTTCGCATTTTCACATACATTTTTGTTCTTATCATAGGGGTTCTTAACCCTTTCTGCATCATGGGCCCCTTTGGCAGTCTGGTGAACTCTCTAGACCCCTTCTTGGAATAATGTTTTTAAATTTATAAAAGAAAATACATAGGATCACCAAGGCAACCAATTATATTGAAATAGTTATTAAAATATATATGTATGTATGTATAGATATTAAAAATCAAATAAGTTCACAGACTCAAAGGCAAGGTCCACAGTCACCTGTCGAAATACTGCATCGTATTGACTTAGGTCAATCATTATCGTGTGTTTCTGAAAAGACTAGCATGCGTGATTAATCTGGTTGGTTGTTTTCTCCCTGTAATGACCACTTTTGAGCCTCTTAGTAATGAAAGAAACATCTCTGATGCCTTGTGGGAACCTCTGGAATTTTTCATGCCTTTATTCGGTTTTCCCCCTAGGAAAAAAAGAAAGGAAGGAATGCCAGGGCAGGAATCTGGACTTCGCTGTGTGATGTAGGCAAGCCTCGTCACCTGTCTGTGCAACAGTTTCCTCAGTCTGTCAAAGGAGGATAATGTGACCTGTCCTCACTCAGCTCGCAGTGGGGTCAGGATGGGCCAGTGCCAGTGGAAGTTCTTTGGAGACTGAGATGAACACATGCCACATTCATTGTTTTTCTTCCAACCTAAGGACGATGGGATGATGAGGCTTCCTGGTGCACCCTGTGACAATCACGCAATTGTGAGGTTGCTTTTAGGACATTATGCATCTGAGGCTCCTAATTCCAGAGAGCTATGTGTGTAAAGCAGTGTGCTTCAGTGGCAGGAAAATTTGTTCTCAAGAGGGAAGATCTGGATTCAAATTCTGCCTGTGTCATTTAGTACCTGTGCAACTAGGGCACTTCAACTCTCTGGGCCTTGTTTTTATCACCAGACAAGGAAACAGTTTTGCACAATTGCACAATTTCTGAAGTCTTTTCCAGCTCTAAATCTATGATACCTTGAGCTATGCTTTTAGATTTAGAAGTTAAAATTTTCAACAGAAGTAAATTTATGTAATTTGCTCATACGAATAGTTTCTGACACTTTGGGGGGTCTGCTGGCATTCAACTGTAAATCAACCTGTTTGTTTTTGTCTTAAAAATCAAAGAAACAAAACCCAAGGACTTTTGCCATTTCAGTCTTCAAAGAAGCCAACCTGCCCTAAAGATCACGATTCTCATTGGCGATTACAGGCAGAGGAGGCTTTTGTCCAAATGTTGAATTCTGCTGGATATGGGGGGTTCACATTTGAATCATGGAAGGGGAAAATTTAATCGTCATGGACCATTAAGAGTAAGGAGGAACAAGGCTTCCTTGGAAATGGATAGCATTCCTGGTATATTGTAATCACTCTTTGGCAGGCTGGTGTCTGCCTCCATAAAACTTTGTTAGAAAGCATAATGGGGGGATATGGTCTTTGGACTAAGGAAATTGATTTTACCTTACTTAATAGAACTATAATCTGATGTTAGAAAAGTTTTAGGGGCCAAAGCAAAAGTTTTGCATTGGTTGATGGGTCAGCATAGCCAAACCATGTTCTATTTCAAGTTTCACCTTCACTAAGAGATCCCTGAGTATCACAATGGTCCCTTCCTTCTCTGAATTCCTCTCTATGGCACTTATGATTTGTACTAATTATTTTAGATTTCTTATATATTGGCTTTTTGATTATAAATTCTCTCATACTATATGAACCAATGTGGGGATTGGGGTGTATGGGGCAGGGAAGCAAAAGGAGCATGAATAAGAGAAAGGAAACATGATGGAATATATTTGGATAAGGAAGAACGGAAGGAAAAGAAGTAATTATGTGGGTTTGTGTGTTCACTTTACCAGAAAGAGGTCAAATCAATATGTGAGTTTGGCAATATATGAACATGGAGACATGGAGGCATGGAGACATGATATATGTATATATGTATGTATATGTATATATGCTAAAAGGCTTCATCTGTCCAGATATCCAATGGAGCTTCTTCTTTAAAGTAGAGCAACTGATGAATTCTTGACTTGTCTCTTGGCCAAAGGTTCTCAACCTGAGGTGCATGAACTTAAAAAAGAAAAATTATCTATCTATCTATCTCTCTGTCTCTCTATGTATCATCTATCCATCCAGCCATCTATTTCTCTCTCTGTAAATAACTATATTTCAACCTAATTGACTTCCTTTGTAATCCTATGCATATTATGCATTTAAAAATATTATTCTGAGAAGGGGCACATAGGTTTAACCAGACTGTCCACAACACAAAGCTAAGAACCTCTGCCTGAAAGGATAATTTATTTTTCAAAAGGCAAAAGAAACAACAAAATGGGCTACTACATTTGACCTAGTTCTAGCCAATTAGAGGGAATGGTTGCCAAAGAAATAACAGTGGGAACCTTGGGAGGAAATGATCCCTCCATTTTAGATTTCATAATAGATTCAGCGAGGAAAGCCAGGCATTGTACAATGCACATCTGGATTATTGGAGAGAAGATTATTTTTTTTAAATGATCAGAAATAGGATAGGTAGGATTCTCATGGCCTGAACAGCACAGAGGAAGTCACTCAAGTAGGATTAGAAGTTCTTAGGATGAAACGCTGATGACACAAATACAAATTGTTATGATGAGGAAAAAAAGGGGGAGGGATCTAAAGATCTAGAGTTGGGAGAGAACTTAGAGCCTATGGAGCCTAATTTTAGAGAGAAAGAAACTGAGGCATGGAGAGATCAAATGGTGGGTAGTGGAGTGGACTAAGTGCTGGACTTTGAGTGAGGAAGACCTAAATTCAAATCCTGACAGCCCCCAGCTGAGTCATCTACCTTAGAGGGTTATTGTAAAGACCAAATAGGATAGTATATATAAAATGCTTTGCAAACTTTAAGGTACCATATAAATGCTAGTGAGGATGATGATGATGATGATGATGACGATGATGATGATGATGATGACGGCGACAACAATCCAAGGCTACATTGCCAGTGCATGTCTCAGGTTGGATTTGAGCCATGGTCTTCCTCATTTCAAGTCCAATGCCCTAGCCAGGACACCGGACTGCTTCACTGTGGATGAATGTGGATGCTCAGGTCATGTACAAGATTAGGTTTTACAAAGACATGTAGGAGATGTCAAGAAAGTCATGATGAATATGAAAGAGTGGTAGAATCTTGTAAGATTAGGAGTAACAGGAGTACTAAAGCACCGAACAAACCACATCTGGTGATGAAGAGGAAGGAGAGGGAAAGAGAAGGGAAGAGGAGGGAAGGAAAGGGAAAGGAATGGAAGACAGGAAGGGAAGGGAAGAGGAACAAGAAGGAAAGAGAAGGGAAGGGAAAGAAATAAGCATTTATACTATGTGCCAGGCATTGTGCTAAGCATGATTTACAAACATTGTCCCATTTGATCCTCATGATAACCCTGTGAGGTAGGTGCTATCATTATCCCCATTTTACAGTTGAAGAAACTGAGGCAGACAGGTTAAGTGACTTGCTGGAGGTGACTGAGCTATGTGTCTGAGACCAGATTTGAACTCACATCATCGTGACATAGGCTCAATGCTACTTTGCTGCATTTGTAGAGAATACAACTCAGATCAGAGAAGGGATAAGATTACTATTTGCAGTATAGGGAACAATGATAATGGATGATAGAAAAATAGCAACAGAGGAAAATTTGTTTTTTCTAATACAAATAATCTTTAGATATGGAAGTATATAAAACATGAATTGTGAGCAGAGAATTGAAAACCAAGATAAATAAGATGGTAAGAGAACTTGGTCAAGACGGGAGACCTCAATTTTAAAAAAAATAGATGACATGCCTTTCAAATTTGAGGATCACATAGGATATTATACATAGAGCAAGAAGGCTTCTTAGACATAACCTAGTCTGACCCCATTGTTTTGCACATAAGAGGGAATTGAGACAATTCAATTTAAATGATTTGTACCAAGTCACAGACTGAGCTGCTTTGGACTTGAAACCCAGGTCCTCTGACACCAAATTCCATTCTCTTTCTACTCCATTGCGAATAATTGTTAGTACAGCACATGACAGAATGAGGGTTTCCAAAGATGGGCCCGAATGATGCCCTGAATCCAACAAGATGACATTTGGTTATTTGCAATACTTCAGGTTAAAAACAAACCAACAAATGTGAAAGTACGGGATGAGGGAGATAATGTCAGAATACGATTCATGAGGAAACAGTCCGGGGTTTGTAGCAGCCTGCAAGTTTAATATAAATTAACTTTGATGGGGCAGCCAAAAACTAGTGTGATCCCTATGTAGCCATCCCTATGTAGCCATTGTTACCATACGATGGTGAGAATAAGGAACGCGACTCATTGCATCTGGCTCTGATCAGACTACACATTTGCAGTATTTTCTTCCGTTTGGGGCACCACAGCTTAGGAAGGATGTTGACGACATTGGCCGAATTCCAAAGAGGGCAACTAGGATTGACTGAGGGAATTTCCAGTGAGTGTAAGCTCTCTGAGGGCACAGACTGTTTTGACTTTGCCTCTGTAACCTCAGAACCTAGTGCAGAATTTTCCTAAGTGTTGAATTAAAGGAATGATGGGAAGGCTGGATGGGAAAATAGTATAATAGCTATCTTTAAGAACTAAAGGACTGCAATTCAATCATAGGAACCCAGATATAGAACTGGAAGGGACCTTAGAGGCCATCACAGTCAATGCCCTCTTCTTACAGATGAGGAAACTGAGGCACAGAGAGGTTAAATGACTTGTCCAAGGTCATACAGCTAGCAAGTATCTGAGTCGGGGTTTGAATGCAGGTCCTCCTGAGTCCAAATCCCGTGCTCTAGCCACTACTTGATGCTATCACACAGAAGAAGTACTAGATTTGTTTTATGTGTCTCCAGAGAGTAGATGTAGGAATAGTGGTATAAAGAGGAAGGTTTTGGCTTGATGTGAGAAAAAAAAAAAACTTCCTGATAATTAAAGCTGTTTGACAGTATAGGGGGCCATACTGAAATATGAGTTTCCCTTCACTGGTCATCTTAGAATAATTAGATAATTATTTCTTGGGGATATTATAGTTCTGGTATAGGCTGAACTGGACAGCTAGAAATGCCTGGCTTGGAGTCAGGAGGATCTGAGTTCAAATCCAGCCTCAGATATTTACTAGCTATATGTATTAGGAAAGTCATTTAACCCTGTTTGCCTCAATTCTTCATCTATAAAACAAGCCAGAGGAGGGAATGGCAAACCACTTCAGTATCTTTGCCAAGAAAAACCTAAATGGGGCCACGAAGAGTTGGACATGACTGAAATGCCTGAACAACAACAAACAGCCTGAACTGACTAGTCACTGAAGTTCCTTCCAACTGTGAATTTCTGTGATTAAGACAGTATGGCCTAGTGGTAGGAGCACTACTCTGGAGGCAAAGAACCTGGTTTCAAACTCTGCTTCTGATACTTTATACTCATGTGACCATGGGCAAAGCATTTAATTTTCCTGGTAATCAGTCTCTTCATATGAAAAAAGTGTGTGTGTGTGTGTGTGTGTGTGTGTGTGTGTGTGTGTGTGTGTGTTTGTATGTGTGGTTGTTAGCCTAGGTGGAGCCTTCTGGCTCTAAATCTATGATCCTATTATTTATGAAAGCCAAATGACTACTATGGTTTCAAGGGGATAGATCCTTGTGGACTCCAGGGGGTTGGGCAGGTTTTGTTGGAAAAGAATGGCTTTAGCTGGGCTTTGAGGGATAGGAGAGGATAGATGATAGATAAATAGATAGATAAATAGATAAGATAGATAGATAGATAGATAGATAGATAGATAGATAGATAGATAGATAGATAGATAGATAGATAGATAGGTAGATAGATACACAGACAGATAGATAGAGATGTAGAGACATATAGATAGAGATGAAGAGATATAGATGTAAATAGAGATGTAGAGATATATAGATAGAGATGTAGAGACATAGATAGAGATGTAGAGATATAGATATAAATAGAGATATAGAGACATAGATATAGAGATATAGATAGAGATGTAGAGATATAGATATATAGATAGATAAGAGATGTAGAGATATAGAGATGTAGAGACATAGATAGAGATGTAGAGATATAGATATAGACAGAGATGAAGAGATATAGATATAGATAGAGATGTAGAGATATAGATATGGACAGAGATGTAGAGATATAGAGATGTAGAGATATGGAGACAGAGATGTAGAGATATAGAGATGTAGAGACATAGAGATGAAGAGATATAGATATAGAGATGAAGAGATATAGATACAGATAGAGATGAAGAGATATATAGATAGATAGAGATGTAGATAGATAGATAGATAGATAGATAGATAGATAGATAGATAGATAGATAGATAAACAGACAGATAGCCAGGACCATCATAGACATCTCTGACCAGAGATTCAATGTGAACAAAGCAAAGAATGGGAATGTATGAGGTATATTGATGAGGTAGTGAGTAGACCCATTTGGTTAGAGCAGGTTTGTGTAGAAGAGAGAAAAGACTGAAAAGGCTCTGACTAGTGTCAGATTGCTTAGGGCTTTGAATGCCAAGCTAAGGTGTTTGAATTTGGTTTTGAAGGCATTGCACAAAGCTTTACAAAAACAGATACTTTAGTTAAGTGAACAATGAGAATTTGTCTTATTTAACTAATAAAGAAGCCTTCACAGCATAGTTGATAGAAAGCTAGTCTCAGCCACAAATCTTTCCTCTGACATATACCTGCTGTGTGACCCCAAGGCTTAACTTAACCTCTCTTTGCTCTAGGTAACTTTCCAAGACTCTAGAGAAGGCACTGACCTGAATCACAGAGGAAGTTTGCTCATCTGAATGTGACCTGTTTCAATAAAATCACAGGTCCTGTCCCTATCAACATCTAAAAATGGAAAAGATGTTATGTTCCATGTTCCACCTTCAGAACATGCATTGCTTTATTTAGAATTTATGCTCTTCTTGCTTAAAATAAAAGTAATGCCTTCAGAATATCACTTCGAAGTGGTCATCAGAACTTTGGGTTGGGTAGGGGCAGCTAGGTGGAACAGTGAATAAAGTGCCAGACCTGGAGTCAGGAAGCCTCATCTTCAAAGAGTTCAAATCTGGCCTCAGACACTTACTAGCTGTGTGACCCTGGGCAAATCACTTAACCTTCTGTCTCAGTTTCCTCATCTGTAAAATGAGCTGGAGAAGGAAATGTCAAACCACTTCAGTATCTCTGCCAAGAAAACCCCAAATGGGGTCACAGTCAGATATAACTGAAAAAGGATTGAATAACAACAAACTAGATATTGTGAGTGATGGCCATAGGTAGAGACTTATGACTTGCTCCATAATCTCAAATGAGAAAGCACAGAATGCTGTGTTGAAACAACAACCCAACAACCATAACAACAAAATCCTGACCAATGGATCCTGGAAGGCAAGAAGAATGCTCCCAAAAGACAAATATCTTTACAAATGACAGCATATTTATTAACAATACCTTTAAAAAAAGATTACATTTGCTAGATCACTGATAAATATCATTTACACTGGGGATGGAAACTACATGGGGTGTCCTATTTTTAATTTAGTTTGCTATTTTTGTTGTTTTTTGTATGATTTTTGTATTTTTTTGTATTTTTGTTTTTTTATATTTTTTTGTTTTTGTTTTTACATAGAAGTAACCATATTAAACTAAGAAAGGAACACAGCGTGAAATACTGACAATATTTTTTTTCCTGGTTAACACCCTTGACTTTTACACAAGTGGAATCCTGATTATGACTTTACTGAATAAATATATTTAGACGGTTTAAAAGTTAACTTGTATTATTTGTAAGCAAAAATATGACAAGTTACAGGCAAATTCAAGCTCTCAGGAGAGGAAAGAAAAAAAATTGTGGCAGCGCATTTAAAGGTGAAAATTTTTCTAGAAAATTTTATCGCTTTAGTTATGTTGATAGCTCTGTCAAAGTCAGCTTACAAAATTCCCCTATAACAACAAACAGTCCTTTCCTGAATAATATGGTTTGTTTCATATTGTCACTTTCCAACGCAATTTTAAGACTAAGAATGTAAAAGTTTATAAAGCAAGTAGGCGGCCTACATAAAACTCGCGATTCATTAAGGGAACATACAATCATATCAAGGATCTTTCTGAAGATTCATAGGAAAAAAATGTACTTGCAACAATTGCTTGCCAAAACAGGAGAAATCTGTCAAATTCCATACATTATCTTAATTCAAATGATGGGATTTTTTAAAAGAGCTACATAGATATCATATATAAGAAATTTTGTAAATAAATTATGAAACCATCAACATAGAATTACCTTTTAAAATGTACATTCAAAACAGATACATTTCAAGATAGGAAAATTACCTCTTCTCTTCAAAGACTTGGTTGACTATAGTAACTTGATCTATGTTACTACAGGATATGTAATGTTGATTTCCATGTCTAAGATAATGCTACTACAGACAATAGAAACTGGGTTGAGTATAAAGAAAACTTTACAATGCGAGACGATGCTAATGTCGTGGATGGGAATATTGCACGAAGTGCCCCTAGGGCGGTGTGTTTATGCTTTTGAGATTGCAGCCATTCCTGAAAATTGTTTTGTAGGTCACAAAATCCATGGGATGATGGGAGTGGGGATTGGGGAGAGGGAAAGAGTGAGGAGCGAGTGAATTTTACATGTCATAAGTACTTGATTCAATGCATTAACCACCATCATCACTGCTATTTAAATCCAGTAGCTTTGAGTGACAAACCAAGCCTCCAGTTGTTCTACCTGGGGATGCCCTGTAAAACTGTACAGTCAAGTTGCAGTAAGTTGCAGTTGATTCAGTGAGACAAGTTTTGAACACTCCATCCTTAAAGGAAACATTTTCAAATCATAATTTTATGATAGTGTCACCCATAGCATTTTACAGCAAGAGGAAAAAAAATCAATATCTACATCATATGTTAACTTTAAAAAATTCTATAAAACACTAAATATATAATAAAAAATATGCATATAAGGACATATGTAAACTGCTTTGGTAACATCATATTACAGATGTTTTCAGTGCATTGCAGAGTTTCCAAAGAAACTTCAGACAAAGCTATATTTGCTTTGAGGAAGTACTGTATAATGCCATTTCTAAAGAAGCATAAAACATTTTTTCTCCAGTAATAAGATGTACTTGAACAACAATATTACTTAGTACTGGGTGTCTTCAAAACAACTAGTTAAATGTTGCTTATATTATCATCAGCAAGTCCTTTAGATAATTTTTGTCATAAACTGGACCTCGCTGTGAGGGAGATCATTATCGTACTGATGGCTGACAACGTACAAGCATTCGAGGTTGAGGCTCCTGACCCTCTTGCATACGCACCTGGAAAGAGAAGAAGGACAATTCATTGCAACAGGTCGAGTTACACAGCTGAATATTCAGCTGATAACGGACGTTGGGGAGAGCTGAACATCTGTCAGTAGATGAGATAGACTGTGTGGAAACAGCTGGCACCTCTTGGAGTATCCTCCTTTGGGCCAGGTATTGGAGGGGAGAAGATGGAAGGGGTGATATTAGTAATGCATTCATATAACATTTCTAAATTTAGGACAGGGTAGCTAGGTGGTCTGGAGTTGGGAAGACTCATCTTCTTGAGTTTAAATCTGGCCTCAGACACTTACTAGCTATGTTACCCCAAGCCAGTCATTTAACCCTGCTTGCCTCAGTTTCCTCATTTGTAAAATGAGCTGGAGAAGAAAATGACAAACCACTCCAGTATCGTTGCCAAAAAAATCTCAAATGGAGTCATGAAGAGTCAGACATGACAGAAAATGACTCAACAACAAAAAGTTTAGGACAGCCCTGTGAGATGGGTAGTTAATAGATTATAGAGCCCACTTTACAGATGAGTAGCATGAGGCTCAGTAAGGTTAAATAACTTGCCTAAACTTCACACAGCTAGTAAACAACAGAACCGGAAAAGGCACTTATGTCTTTGATCATTGATTACAATCAATGCTTTCCATCCTATCTTGGCAAATTCCCAAAGAAATCATCTTTTCAGGGCATATCTGGTTCAAACTTATCAGTTGCTTTAGTCAAAGTAGTACTATTTCAACTCAAATGGGAATCTCCTTGTGAATAGAACAGAGCAGAAATGGTGTAGATTCTCTCAAAATTATGTGTGCTCTCTCTTCTAAGCGAGACACCAACTGGTGTATCTGTACTTCCTGGAGGTTTACAATGTACTGTACACATATGACCTCAATTCCTGAAAGAATAAATTTTCTCCATAGAATGTATTATTCATTTTGGACTGCCAATTGGGTTGAAAAGGAATGTGAAACCTCTTATAAGGAGAACCTGATTCGAATCACAAGTCAAACGAAAAGAAAAATAAAATCTTTGCAGCTGCTTGCTGAGATTCCATCTCACTTAAGGTGAGATAAATGAGCCTCAATCTTCTGTACACCGAAGATAGCTTCCATATCTCTCCACGGGTTTGGCTTTGTGTCAAGATTAGGAGTGAACACTCTTACAACTTCCTCTGAATTGAATTGAGTTTGGTCCCCTTCTGAAAAGTGAGGAAACTCAGATCTGTGGGTTTGCTTGAGCTGAGGATACTACATATACCTTTGAATCATTCCTAGGGTCTGTTATGCCAAAGTACTCCATGTACTTGAAAAGATGTGTTGTCCAGTATCCTCAACAGATAGTTCTAGAACCATTCATGTGAGGCGTTTCCAAAGAGAGATGCCTCTACAAGCCAGCAAACACTCAAAGATTTGGTTTGGAGCATTCAAGTATTAAGAAAAATTCATTTCTACTTACTGGCTTCATTCATGTGCAGACTATTGAGACTCAACCTTTACACCATGTAGTAGGTGCTTTTTCAGATGGAAAATTCATCTACTACTGCTTTGTATAGTATCAATAAGCAATCAATCGATAAGCATTTATTAAGCACTTACTCTTTGCCAGGCACTGTGCAAAGGGCCAAGGATATGAAGAGAGGCAAAAGGTTGTTCTTGGCCTAACAAAAATTAAAATCATTCACAAAATATTTCAAGTGAAGTATAGTCAGAGGAAGTACAGTGTAGCAAATAGGGAGCTGGCCTCAGAGTCAGTCAGTTTATTGAACATTTATTAAGTTTATTAAGTATTTATTAAACATCTGCTTTGTGCTAGGCACTGTGCTAAGCAGTGGGCAAGCAAAGGAAGGCAAAAGATGCTTCAGATCCTCAAGAGGCTCATGGTCTAATGGGGAAGACAACTATGTTCAAATAAGCTATATAAATTGGAGATAATAACAAGGGGGGGTGGCGGTGTTAGAATTAAGGAGGGTCAAGCAAAGCTTACTGTAGAAGGCAGAGTATTAGCTGAAACTTGAAGGAAGCCAGAGAAGCCATGAGGCACAGAGGAACAGCATTCCAGGCACGGAGGACAGCCATTAAGAATGCAGAGACAGGAGAGATGGAGTGTCTTATGCAATGAACAGCAAGGAGGTCAGTGTTATTTGATCACAGAGTACAGGGAGAGGAGAAAGGTATGAGAAGATCAAAAAGGTAGAAAAGGGCTTTAAAAGCCAAATGGAAGATTTTAAAGTTGATCCTGGAGGTAACAGGAAGCCAATGGAGTTTGAATAGGTGGATGGCATAATCAAACCTGTACTTCAGGAAGATGACTTCCACAGTTAAATGGAGGAAGGACTGAAGTGAGGAGCCACCTGAGTGAAAATCAACCAGGTATTGGAACAGTATTGGTGTGAAGTGATAGGGGCCTGGATAATGGAAGTGGCAGTATTGGAAAAGAGAAGAGGGTATACAGGAGAGATGCTATGAAGTTAAAAACCAACTGGACTAGGCAACAGATTGGACATCAGGGATTTAAAAACATGAGGGGTAGAGGAGCATACCTAGGTTGTAAGCAAGGGTGACTGCATCAGTGAGCAGTGGTACTCAACAGTAATAGGGGAATTTGGAAGAGGGGAGGACCGGGGTGGGGTCAGAAGATACCGAATTCAGTTTTTGATCTATTGAGTTTAAGATGTCTTCAGGATATCCAATGTGAGGTGTCCAGTAGGCACTTGGAAATGTGAGATTGGAGGTAGGAGAATGGTTAAGAATGTGTTAAGAAGACACAAAAACTTGGATTTGGGTCTTGTCTCTGATGAGTACTGCATACTGGTTGTTTGACTCTGGACAAGTCAGTTGGGCTCTCAATGCTCTAGAGAACTCTCTAAGATTACAAATTGGTAAGAAAATTTCAACCTCTTTTGCAACAAAGGCTTCAAATTCATTTTGCAGAGTGAATTCCCTATATCGATAAGATCATAGTTCTAGTTCATATCACTATAATCACTGTGTACCTACATTCGTTGATATATTCAATTGAATTAGCCTTTACTTAACACTCTTTTAAGCCTATAATATGCTTATCATCAATCAATAAATGTTTATTAAGTGCCTACTATGTACTAGGTATTATACTAATGGCTGAGAATACAAAAAGAAGCAAAAGAAATTCTTGACCTCAAGGAACTTAGAATCTTAGTGAATCTCCTTATGTTGAAGATTTATCACTATCTACACATATGAAAGACCTGGTGTATATGATGCTCTGTCTCCATGTGGAATGAAACCTAGAGTATAATTCTGTTAAATCCTTCTCAGGAGTAAAGTTGGTCAAACTAGCTAAGTATTGGGAATGTTTGGCTGTCAAGTCACAATACAGTACATAGGCATAAATGTTAAGTTTAGGTTCAAAAAATCAACTTTACAAGCTGAAAGGGGAAATAACACTGGGTTGGGGTTAGAAAACCTGACAAAAATCCAAATACTGTCATTTACTACCTTGGGGGAAACATTAAATTTCCTTATCTGTACAGGGAGAGGGTTGGACGAGATCAGGGCTTCTTAAACTTTTTTCCACTTGAGATCCTTTTTCACATTTAGGCAGCACTGGTTGGCCTTGCATGGCCCCTGAGGGCATGAAAAGTGCAAAATGCACATGCCTTGTGTTCAGAACCAAGGCTGCCGTGAAGTTGTCCAATGCAACACGGGCAAATGCTGCTAGAAACACCTCGGATTCATTATGCGTTTGATTTTTAATTAATTTTTGTGTGTTCGTCACCCCTACCCAATGAGGCATCATTAGAAAAACAGAATGGTGCAGTAGAAAATCATGCTGGACCTAGAGGCCAGGTTTTGACTCTTATTATCTACATAACCTTGGGCAAGTTTGGTCCTCTTTTTTTCTTTATCCATGAAGTGAGGAGATTGGAGTAATTAACCTCTGAGATGCTTTCCTGCCCTAAACCGATGATCCTATGATCTTTATGACAAAGATTAAAGAAAAGAGGAAAAATAACTCAGCATAATGAATCAATACAAGGGGGCAGCTAGGTGGTGCAGTGAGTAGAGCACCGGCCCTGGAGTCAGGAGGACCTGAGTTCAAATCTGGCCTCAGACACTTGACACACTTACTATCTGTGTGACCTTGGGCAACTCACTTAACCCCAATTGCATTGCTTTCCCCCCTCAAAAAA
>CM053624.1:344880007-344926084 GCA_028646595.1 Phalanger gymnotis
ACTTACTATCTGTGTGACCTTGGGCAACTCACTTAACCCCAATTGCATTGCTTTCCCCCCTCAAAAAAAAAAGAAAGGCCAGCAAGTCTAACTCCCTCATTTGTGGGCAGCTACGTGGTGCAGTGAGTAGAGCACCAGCCCTGGAGTCAGGAGGACCTGAGTTCAAATCCAGCCTCAGACATTTGACACACTTACTAGGTGTGACCTTGGGCAACTCACTTAACCCCAATTGCCCTGTTTTCCCCCACCCCCCCCCCCCAAATGAATCAATACAGCCACTTGGTCAATTAGAGCTGAGGCATCTAGTCCATTCTCCTCATTCTACGGATGAGGAAACTGAGGCACAGAGAGGTGACATGATTTGCATAAAGTCACATAGGTGGCAAGTAGCTGAGTTAGAATTTGGTTATTCCCTTCCTGGAGTCTTAGATTTCTCATCTATAAAATAGAATAGTAACCTTCTCTCTTAAATCTAAGACTGGTTACCTGGACGCTGCTTCACGCAGGGTCCTTGCATTTCTCCAGGAAGGTGTCAAGCTTCCACATATCCCCTGGCACCCCAAGCCTCTAATTTATGTCTTACTACCACAAGGCACTGAATAACATTCCCTTAAGTCAGAAAGACTCATCGGCATCATTCCTCCACCCGAGGCACCTCAGATGCCTACTGCGGTGTCATCTTAGTCCTCACTAATGATTGTGCACCAGTAAATCCCTTGGTTTATTTAGAGGTGTCAAAATTTCTCAGTGCAGGGCTCCAGGAGAGCATGCTGCTTTATCAGATGCAGCATCACATCCCAAGTTCCTGCAATAAATTGCTTCTTTGATTTACCTCCCATCCTTTCCAGGTATCAGGAAATTCAACTAATTTAAAGTATAAATCGTACTCCCAAAAGAAAGATTTCCTGGGGAAAAAAATAACAGACTGTACCCAGTCTGCAAATTCATTTGCTCCTTGAGATGAAACTGGCTTCTATAGCAGAAGCGTGGCATCTGAGCCTCCTCTCTCCTGGATACCCCTTGCTCCCTGCTCATTGGCATAGCTGGAAAAGCGGGCTGATGACCATTTCACACCTTCTCATGGCCCTGGTGCCTATTCTCGCCACTTGGTTTGCAATGAGAGGTAATGTGCCATTGTGGGTAGAGTCAGCCTTGGGATCATGAAGGCTGGATTTCAGTCCTGATTCTTACACACATATTGTCTGGTTGACATGAGGCAAGTCATGTAAACTCTTAGTGCTCCAGACAACTGGCTAAGATGGTAAGTCACAGAGAAGGTACCCATCTTCACTGGTAGAGTGTCCTCAGTGGGACTTCCCCACAGTGATGAAATCGAGAGGTCCAGCCCAGACTTGTGATGAAGAAATGAAAAACAAAACTACTGTACACAGATAGAAAAAAATAATAGCTGACATTTGTGGGGGTGTTTTAGGAAGGGCAAAGTGCTTCACATACACAGTATCTCACTTGATCCTACAGTGTGGTAGATACTATGGTATCATGAGCTGTGATTTATAGCTGAAGAACCCAAGGCTTAGAGGTGAAGCCACCTGCCCAAGTTTCCAGGCTGGACTGTGGGAGGCTTCTTCCCACCAGTAAGGGCAGGGACAAGGTACCCCACTTCACATTAATCAGTGATCACAACGACATCTCAAAGAAAGCTGTGGTCAGGTTTACAGGAAGCTGAAGCAAAATGCCTTCATCCAATTCAGTGAAAGATGGTATTATATCTGTGGAAAGGAGGGTAGGATAGAAGTGGGGGCAGGATGGTGGAAAGGCTATTTCCTGCTGTCTCTGCATTGAGTACCAATGGTATCCTGTAAGATGGAATATTTCCAATCTCAAATCATTAAAAGTTAACATGTGCCTTTCAGCCTATCCAGACAACAAACACAGAATAGGCCAAAGAATCCAGGAAATCCAGGTAAAACATTTTCTACATAAAAGAGGGGAAATTGGTGGATATGAGGGCGCCAGGTATTATCTATACTAACTCTAACTTAGGAAAGTCAAGCAGAGGCAGTGTGGTATAGTTGGTAGATCTCTGATTTTGAAGCCAAAGAATATAGTGCTCTCTCCTTCCTAAATTTGTCTCGTAATTATTTATTTGTATGTGTTGCGCCTCTCTTCCATGCCCTCCTACCCGTAGTAGACTGCAAGATCCATGAAGGCAGGTATTTTCTCTTTTGTCTTGCATCCCCTGTCTCTGAGAGTCAGTGAGATATGGCATAGAGAGAGAGAATTGGCCTCAGAATCAAGGGTTTGAGTCCTGTCTTTGACACAAATTATCTTCTAGGCATCTCTTTAGAACTATAAACTGTGAAGAAGGTGCCAATCTACGCTGGTTAATTTCCAAAATTCCACATCAATGAAACCACAGGACCAGCGCCTACTACACAGTAGATGCCTATGTTTGTTGGAGGTATAAATATTTGCTAAATGAATGAATGACACCATCTGGTACTCTTCACTACATAAACATACTTCAGAGGAAAAAAATAGCTTGTTTAACAAAAAAGTGGTAGCCAGTAATCATTGCCCCTGTTTTTTTTTTCTCATAAAAGAAAATCATGTAATTTTCTAAAGCCAGTTCACTCAAAAAAATTTCCACTTCACATTTTCATCACTGCAATTTTCAAAGTCCGAAAGCCCTAACAAATAATTTAGTAGCTCATTAGCCTTCAGCTCTTCTCTCATCACTCCCCTTGAAAAAGTCCTCAGATTTTATTTTCTACTAAAGATTCCCTGGCTGAACACTTAATACTTTCCATGGACTTCTGAAACTTTCTGCAGTGTGCTTCTTACCTTTCTTAACTAGAGAAATGGGAGTTAGGGGGCAATAATTTATTTTTCCTTTGGTTTTATAACTTTGCTATTAGGTCTGGTTACTTGGTTTCCAGCAATTTCATATTTGCATTCCAATCTCTTTATTCTCAAAGGTGGTAGTGCCTCAGTGAAATTGGGAAGTAGAAAATGTTTGTCTTCAGCAACTCTCTCTCACCCTCTGTACTCTGTGTTCTTTTCCACCTCCCTTGTACCAACTCTACTTCCTTCTGCTATCCTAAATTGACAAATACGCGATAAACTAGTTCTCATTGCGGTATTAGCAACTCAGAGAAACACAGAATTTCAGAGGAATTTCAGAGAAAGCTTAGGGGATCATCCAGACCAACTGTCTCATTTTAGAAGAGGAAAGGATTGGTGGATATGGCTGCTGAGCCACTGTCAATGATCTCAGAAAGATCATGGAGAATAGGAGTTAATACGTGGATAAAACATCAGACCTGACATCAAGATGACGTGAGTTCACATCTGTCCTCGGATGCTTCCTTGCTCTGACCCAGAGTGAGTCACTTTACAGTTTCCTCATCTGTAAAACAGGGAGTCTAAAGAGTACCTACCTTGCAGGGTTGTTGTAATGATGACGTGACATGATATTTGTAACATGTCTGGCACAGGTTAGCCACTTAATAAATGCCTTTTCACTTTTCCTGAGGGGCAAATATTCCAGTTTTTGAAAAAAGGAAAGACAAGTGAGCCTACAAACTATAGGGCTACATGCTTTACTTTGCTTGCTGACCAAAACACATTAATAAAGAAAACACATTAATAAAGGGATGGTTCGTAAACACTTAGAAAAGGAAGTAGTAGTCACAAAGAAAAGGGCAGTTAGGTGGCACAGTGGATAGAGTGCCAGCCAGGCTTAGAGTCAGAGAAGACTCATCTTCGTGAGTTCAAATAAGGCCTTAGACATTTACTAGCTGTGTGACCCTGTGTGTATTACTTAATCCTGTTTGCCTCAGTTTCCTCATCTGTAAAATGAGCTGGAGAAGGAAATAGCAAACCATTCCAGTATTTTTCCCAAGAAAACCCCAAATGGGGTCACAAAGAGTGAGACATCACTGAAATAAATGATTAACTACAGTCGTAAAGAGCTAGCATGGCTTCATCAAGAATAGGTCATACTGGACTCAACTCATTTCCTATTTTGATGGTATTGCTAGATTAGTATAGGGAGGGGATGCTATAGATATATGCAGTTCACTTACAATTCAGAAAAACATTTGATAGTTTCTTATGTTGACCTTGTAGAGAGATGAAGAAATATGGTCTAGATGACAATACAATTAGGTGAATTTAGGAACTGCCTGCACAAGCAGAGCCAAAGAGCCATTATTAATGGCTTGATGTCAGTTTTGTGGGAGGTCACGCGTAAGGTGCCCCAGGGATTCATCCTTGTCCTCGTGCTATTAAAACTTTTGTCTGTGACTTAGGTGAAGATGTGGTTCTCAAAATGACACAAAGATGCAGGGAATGGGGGTGGGTGGGCTGGGGTCAGGGTGGGGGGTAGCTAACATGCTGGATGACAGAGACAGGATCCAAGATCATGACAGTAATGTAAATGAGACAAATTTATGTCACTACACTGGGAGTAAAGATCAACTTTGCAAATACAATATGGCAGAGGCATAGCAAGATGGCACTTCAGTTGAAAAAAGATCTGGGTTAACATGATTCCAGTAGCAAGAGAGCTAATTTGATCTTAGGTTGCATTGAGAGAGGCATAGAGATCAGGAACCGGGAAGTGACAGATTGGCCTCATCTGGGTGATTCTAGTCAGTTCTGGGCACTTCTTTTTGTTAAAGATATTGACACACTGGAGAACATATAGAGCATGGTGCTGCTTGTATGAAGACCAAAACTAGGCCAACAAGTAAAATTTTCAGAAAGAAGGAGCCTATAATCAAATGAGGTTCAAGTAAAACGTCCTAATAATTAGAGATTCATCCAAATGGAATCAGCTGCCCCAAGAGGCAGTGGCTTCCCTTCGTGTACAGTCATTACAGGAAGACTAGATGACCGCTTAGGGGAGATGCTGAATGGGAGATTGGCCAGGCACTGCATTGTACTAGATCTCTTTTGAAATCCCTTTCAACACTATGATTTTATGACTGTGACACTGAGGTCAATAGAGGTTCCATGGCTTGCTCAGTATCACATGACTAGTTAATGGCAGAGGCCGTATTAGACCAAAAATAATAATAATAGGTGACATTTACATAGCAGTTTAAGATTTGTAAAGAACTTTACATATGTCATATCATTTCATCCTCATAAATTTGGGGTAATCACTGTTATTATTTCCACTTTATAGATGAGGAAACTGAGTCTCAGACAGGTTAAGTGCCCTCCTTTGTCACACAAGTGGAAATGGGATTTGAACCCAGATCATCCCTGAATTCAAGTCTTGCTCCTTTCTTCCTATTTCTGAGCCTAGGATTTTCCATTTCTAGCTATGTTTTCTTTCTATAATATCCTCCTGCCAGGAATATTTGCATTTTAACAGAACTCCAAATGAAAAGAGGGCAATGCTTAATCAAATGGAATGAATATCTAATGGTGTAAATTTAGACACTAAGGTGCCTGGATGAGGTTGATGCTCAGAGGCAGACAGACCTTCCTGGTACATCTCAATCACACTCAGTAAGCTTCTGTTTATACTGCTCACATTTGAGAATACTTTGGCTTTAATAATTACTACATTACCTAGTAACTCCCTTGTTCTTCAGATGCTAACTGAAATCATCAGACAAAATCTTCCTTCAGAAATTTCTGTATCATATCTATTTTAGAAAGATGGCCCATTCTTCATAGGCTCTAACATTTTTTGCTATCTTTCCTATCTGGACAAATAAGAGTTCTGGGTAAATGACTTGTCTTCTCTCTTACTGTAGCTTACTTTTCAGAACAAATAGGCTCATTGATTCGTTGGCTTAGCAATCCGAGGGACCTCAAAGGCCATATCGTCTGATTTGTAAATTTTGTAGATGAAGAATCAGGTCCACACAGATTAAAGACCTGCCCAGGATCCTCTGGGTAGAAAGTGGTAGAGCCAGACCTCATACTCAGCTCTTCTGACTCCAAATCCCATATTCCTTCTGATATACCACTTCAAATTTACATCCTTACTTGTTGGAAGGAATAATACAAAGCTGTTGAAAGCCACTATTAATGTCAACATAGCATAAAGGCTGTAGTTTTCAATAGTTCTATTTTGTTCCTTCCAGTTCCTTAAAGATAGAACTCTGCCTGAATGATCAAGTGAATGAGTGCTTGCATTTCCACATAAAAATCTTCCACTCTGAGTAGACATACCAACAAAAATGATCAACCACTAGTGATATTTGGAACTGCATTACTATTCATGGAAAATAAAAATAATTTCAGAGGGAATAAACAATGAGCATAAAATTTTGAAAGAGAGACTTTATGACTTGTTTGGGAAGTCATAAAAGGACTCTCAGACTGTTTTGATCTGGCCTGCTTAAAATGGGTCATTCAATTTTGCTCCACATCCTGGGCCAGTGCATTGGCCCATTTGTCCAAGATCCAGCTTTGTGTAGAGAGCCACATTTGGGCCTTGAAGTACAGAAGAACAAATTCTGTTATGTTCTCTGCATACTTCATGTATATCAAAGGAAAGGCAATGGTCCTGAGAAAACAGTCTCATTATTGGTCTTATGAATTAGTTACCCACTTTGTATCCTTTTACTTCAGATTCATTGTCCAAGGCTTTGACTTGATCCCAATTCAGTATAATTTTGGAGTCCGATGAATTCCATATGATGTTTCCGGGAGGTTGACTTGGTGCTACAAATTAAGATAGACGAAGTCATAGATTATTAAGTTTCAATATTTTCTGATGGATGTGTTCCTTACTAGAATCCTAAAGTGGAGGCAATTTAATGGGCAATTGCACTGATATGTATCTCCAAGGTCACTAAAAATCTGACATGATACAGTATTGCAAATGGAAAAGGATTCAGTTAGCTGCCCAACATCTGCAGCTGGAAGAAGTAGTCCTCACTGATGAGATAAATGAAACCCAGGCCCGTCTGAGAGCAACAAGATTACCATGGTATTACCAGAGGATCAGACAGCAGCACAGAAATCCACACAAATCCACATATTGATGGCCATCTAAACCCAAGTAATCATACGGGAAACTTTCACAAAAGAAGAAGCATGGTCACCCTGCTTCCAAACAACATGGACTTACGTGGCTTTTTCGTTGTCACATTGACAGTCACACTGTAGGGTCCAGTTCCAGCAGTGTTGTAGGCCTTGACAGCCAAGTGATATAAAGCACTGCCTTTCAAATTGGTTATTTTTGTAGATGTTTGATTTCCAATTGTTCTTATTTTTCTAGCATTTTCTTCCTTATCATCATGACTCCAGTATTTGACCTGGGAAAAAATGACAGAGCAGCTTAAGAATTCAAGCCCACTACAAATATTCCCAATGGTGTACTTGAGGTAGATCTATTGATTGATTAAGCTAGAAGTGGTCCTGAACACCATTTTCTAAAGGGGCTCCCTAAGGACATGGCTTTGGATACTCCAATAAAACACATAAGGAAGACCCACTTTCGCTCATTTCACCATAGTTGCATTGTACTCTGAGATGAGAAATTGGATACTGTAAAATCTGACTCATTAAATACTTTGCTTCTAAGTTGTCTTCATGCAACATAGACATTCTCATGCCATTTTGCCAATGAGTACCCTTATTTGTATATATGCACGTATATGTGTATAATGCATAAATAAGCTACTAAAAACCAACATCAACAACATGGTTTTCAGTGGTTCTTCCTCTATGTTCCTCAAAGGCAGAATACTGCGTGAATGATCTAGTGAATAAATGCTTCCTATGCAAAGGCATGTATTGGTATATTAAAAGCAGCTCCAGGGAAAAATGAAGCTCTCTCCCTCACCCCCATTTCCACATCTCACATCTTTAGTTTATTCTCAGTTAGTAGCTAGGTCTTTAAAACATGTATTCTTAAGTGGTTGTCCATGCCCTCTCACTAGATGTCATATACATTTCTCAATCAAAATTACTTATTCACCAAAGTCAAAGCGAATGTATTTTTCTTACCTCATAACCCTGTATCCGTCCTTTACTAAAGGACTCTAGGGGAGAGGACCAGAAAACTTCAATGTCTGTAGCAGAGAGGCTTCTGGCAAAGATGCTGGGTGGTGGTTTAGTGGGTTCTGTGGAAGGACATGGAAAAAAAGTTTTAATTTTGACAGAAATGACTATTTCTCTTATATTAACAACCAATTAATCAGGGATCTAGTTTTTTTCCTTCCTATTTCCTCATTCATTGTGCAATCTCTCGAGAACATTTCTGACCTTGCTCCCAAATTTACCCCACCTAGATGATCTGATCTAGGAGGATTTCTTATTCCACCTGGCTCAGTGCAACTGGTTATTTGTATGACTCTGGCCTGGAATTGGCATCAACATAGGGGAAAATTTTCCCCTTACCTGTATAACTATGACCCTCTTCTTTTACAGCAAATTTCTATAATCCTGTTAGGTGATCAGTATAAACACAAACATCTCAGTCACTATAGTAAGATGCAAGTATAAGATTTCAGCTATTTAGCTTAGAATTTTAGTCCTTTCTATATTATAATCTACTAAGTAAATGGGCACTTAGACATGTTATCTGTCTGTTACTAGTCATGTATTCCTGTGTAAGATAAGGTCCTTTAATTTCTCACAACGGTAGGGGGATAATTAGGCAATGATGTAAAGACTTGTGAAACTAAGACATAATTCTGTTATTTAGTGAGGGTTATATCATAACTGTTGCAGTTCTGTGTTAATAAAAAAGATTTCAGCACAATTAGTTATCTCAAAAGTAGACTGGTTGTGGTCTATCTTATAAATGCCTTAAAGAGGCTTCCACTTAAAGAGAGATACTTTTACTAGGGGTTATTAATTTGAACATGGCTAGAAGTTGAAAATGTTTTATTATAACCAACTTATTTAATAAGCACTGTTCTTAAATTATATATTTATACATTCTATTCCAATACTGTTTGTTACAATTGTAATTAATGGAGCGACTTTTTAAAGAATTCGTTAGAGTTCATCTTCTTATAAAAAGTGTTCTGTTATTAGTCCTGACTCTATCTCATCCTCCTAATGGAGGAATGAACAATGCCAAATATAAAAATTGGGTTCTAACTTTCAGTTTGTATAGGGTGTCCCTAAAATCTGGACACATTGGAAAATTGACAGCAATGTGGAGTTATTGCATCAAGTTCAAATGAATCTTGCAAAGCACTTCAACCTTTGCATCACATATAATGGAAATCATATTGAAGATGTTATTTGTTAATATTCCAATTAAATAAAATGTGGTTGAAAATTTCATTCATTTCTTGAAAATATGCATTTTTGCCTATGTGTCCAGACTTTAGGAACACCCTGTATTTGAATTTCTTAGATATATCAACATAACAATTGGCTAACCTAAAAATGTAAATTCTCTGGTCTAAAAGGTTCCATATTTAATTTTCTAATAGTAGAGACAGAAAGTTTGAGCTAACTCTCACTAATTGACTTGGTTATTGGCAAAGTAAATTTAAACTTGTGTTAAGACCAATTTTGTAAGAGATTTTTAGCAAGAAAGGGGATCTGTACAAGTGACCTGAACTGGAGAAGCCAGTTAGTTGGAAACTTCTCTGAGATCACACCTAGATCAGAGGACTGCATCAGATGTTTCCAGAGAACCAGACAGCTCTATGTATGAGATGAGACTTCTGAGCCTTAAGATTTGGTGGACCTATGAAATGGACAATTTTTTTTTTTTTACTATTTGCTTTTTCACCACGAATCTTTCATCTGTAAGGCTTACTGACCAAAGGGGACTGCACTCTTTTGGTTTTGTCAATGCGTTGGCCAATCTTTCTCTCCTTTCCCCCTACATTGTTTCCCATCATAAGCCCCATATTTAGAAACCCTTGATGAAGTGTTTGTCATATCAGTAATTCATTGAGGAGACTGCATGTCTCAATAGAATCAAATGGAGAAAGGAGAGAAATGATTGTTTCTCTCATGTTAACCAATTAATACCAGGAGATGGGAGAATTCAGGTATTTTTCCCTTCCTATTTTCTCAAAGTCCAGTCTCTCAAGAACATTTCTGACCTCGCCCAAAAATTTACCCCAGCTAGACTATATTATCTGGGTGGAATTCTTATCCCACCCAACTAGAAAACCTTGTAAAGAGAATCTAATCTATGTGAATTCTGGCCCATTGTGTTCTACTCAGACAAGCTTGGTTGGGGGTGGGTGGGAGGTAGATCGCTTTGTCTAGATTGCCCTAACTGGAGGTAGTCTGGGTAAAGAGGAGTAAGAGTGACATAATCAGAATCACATACCTAGCCCCTCATTAGAATAGGCCCACTTTTCATTATAATATTAATTCTCTCACTTATTGTTAATCAATCAGAGTTGATTTCTGCTTGTTGGGAATGCACACTCTTCCAAAGGTATAAGCACCGAGATGCCTCCATGAGGAGTCTTTGATTTATGAGAGAAAGCCAAATGACCATCCTTTTATTAATTATTTGCTAGCCATAATTAATAAAATGATTAACCAGAATTATGCCTCTCAGACTTTTCATACATCATAATCTCCTGTGACGGGCTTTCTCTATATGTAGCGCTGATCTAGATGGGTAGGCCCAAAGTATTGGGATGTCCAACTCTGAGCAGTTATATACCTTTGTTCAGGGGCAAATAGATCTTTTAGTGAATGGAATTTTTTATTGAATGTATGCATTTGATTCGGTGGTACTAATGGATCTCAGGAAATGATCTAGAGGTGAAGCTCAAGCACCATGTTTATGTAGCCATCAATTCCCTTTCAAAAGAGTGGTCCTGGTAGATGTCACCAACCTTGCCAAGCAGTTCAAGCCTCTAGGAGTTTTTAATCTCGTATTTATGGATATAGTCAGGGTTCCATGAACTGAGATAAGGGCAAATTTACATCTTTATTTCCATATACATATTTTTATTTGGAATTCTATAGATTTTATTTTATTCACTGGAAAACATGATTCTGAAAAGGGGTCCATAGTCTTTACCAGATTCCCAAAGGGTACCTAACACAAGAAAGGTTAAGAACCACTATTCTAGACGACCCTAATAAAATCCAGATGCAAACGTAGTATAGTGGATAGAACGCTGGATTTGGAATCATCTACATAAGAATCTCTGTGAGGAACATCCCTTCCCAGTGTAGACTGGCACTTCCTATGCAAATTGATTATCTTATAGAGGTAGCTGGGGGACACTGAGAGGTTAAGTGACTTGCCCAGGCTCACAAATCAGTATATGTCAGAGGCATAGCTTGGATCTAGATATTCCCAGCTCCCTCTCCATTAAGCCACACTGCCACTATGGAGCCTAACTCTCAATTTTTTAGGTGTAAACATTTGGGGCATTTCTACTAATATCGGATCAATGCTTTTTTCTCTTTCAAAAATTTTTGGAGAGTTACAATGATTCTATTATTTGTAACTAGATCTCGGGTCTCTCAACATAGTGTTCATTCCTCTTTACTAAATGATAGGGATAAGGACTGGTTTTGTGATTCAATTACCATAGGGAAGTCCTGGGTAAGGAAACTCCCTCTACCAACATAGGCCAGCACCTCTCCAATTTATAGTCTTAGAAAGTTGGCTCAGGAACTGACAGGTTAAGTGGCTTATCCAGGGTAACACATCCATTATATGTCATAGTCAAGACTAGAAGCCAGGTCTTCATAGCCTCACGGTCAGGTGTATACTCTTTCCACTGCCATGTCTCTCTTATGCTACATGAATCTAAGTTAAATTCCTTTGAAACTATCAATTATATTCCCATGTATATGAAGTAAAATCATGTGATTTTGGTGGCTGTCATAGGATTTAATTACTTCTGGCTTTTTAACTTAAAGAGGCAATGCAAAATCTTTCACAACTGTGAAGAAAAGAGCAAAAATCAGGATCACACATCAATCATCAAACACTGAGACCGCGACTAGAGAAGAAAAGAACTCGGCCACCCTAAACCCCATACCTTCTTCTGCAGAATACACCACCGTGACTGGACTGAAAGAGCCTTCTCCTTTGTTGTTGTAGACTCCCACTTTCACTTCGTAGGGGGAGAATGGAGGCAGGCTCTCATTCCTGAACACGTATCTGGAGGCATCTGCAGAAGCCAACACAGTCTGCATCCAGCTCACTTTGCCAAAGGGTCGAAATGCTACAACATATCCAAAACCTCCTCCATTTTGTAATTCTTCAGGCACAGTCTGGTAAAGAAGAGAGCAGGTATTCAGAATTAGCAAGGATCTTTTAGGATGCTAAATCATTTTCTCCTTTTCTGTGTACTTTTTAGAGGGAAAGGCAGAGATTCTTCCCTCACTTTCTTAATGTTCCTATTATCACCACTACTAGTACCTATCACTATTAGTAATATACAATCGTATATTGTTAATATGTTAATAAATTGTTTAATGTCTGTTAAGAACTAATAATAGTAACATACTATATGTTAGTATATAATGATATCTTATATGTATCATGCATAATTTTAACAAAATCATATTAATATACTATAGTAAATTACAATATAATATACATAGTATATTAATATAATTGTCATATATACCTATAAGCATATTATGACAATATACTATTATATTCTATATAATATAGTAGATAATATATAGTATAGAATATACTATAGAATAGTATTATGTCACAATATAATATACTACAGAATACAAATATGTTCATATCATATATTAATAACATACTATAATACATTAAGAGTAATGATAATTATTACTAGTATATTACTATTATTAATGATTAAGTATATTACTATGACTATATCACTATTAGTGATATTATCAATAATATACTGTTACTATATATTATTAATATATTATTAACAGTAATAATACACTCTAATATATTATTACCATTATTAATACCTAACAGACATATGGCAATTTAAGATTTAGAAAGTATTTTTCTTACAACTCTGTGTTACAGACATTGTGGTATAGTAGGAAGAATGATTAAGTTGGAATCAGAGGTCCTGGGTTCAAATCCAGCCTTAATCATTTACTGTTTGTGTGATTCTGACCATTTAACCTCTCTGGGTCTCTGTTTCTTTTTTTCTCTAAAAATAGGGAGTCAGAGTAAATAATTTCTAAAATCTCTTCTGATTTTCAAGCCATTATCTACAATCCTATGATTTATGATCTAGGTGGATTATCTCTATTTTGTCGCTCTTCTTTGTTCTCAAAGAAGACCAAAAATATCAAGAGGGTAATGTCTTGACTTTTGAGGGAACTGGATTTAAGAAAGGCATAGCTGCACAAAGTCTTCAGCCTCATTTTCTCCTCCAGTCATCAGAGTCCAGTGGCAGGACGTAAGTCAAGATGATTGGTGATGGCTCAGGATGCAGTAGGTGACTGTAGCCTTTCTAAATTAAGGTCTTTCCCAGGTCTCATTTTATCTGAGGCAACACTCATTCAGTGAATAAGGGCTAGGTAAGAATTGAGACAAAAGATAGCCTAGTTTACATCACAAAAGTATCAGTCTGGGAGGGGAAGACCCTCACAGTTTCTGGCCAGAAGAGAAAACAAGTGCTATTTACACTCACTTTAAATCCTCGAAACCTAAATCATGAGCTAGGGAGGCTTGGACTGAGGTTTATTATTGGTCATTCAAAGAAAACCAGAGTGATTTAGGTCTAAAGGCTAGTCAGGTAGCTCCATTTGAATCACAATAGAACTTTTAAAGCCTTTTTTTCTAGAGCTATATTTTAAGAAATCATAAATGAAAGCTGTGGGACAAAAAGCAAATTTTCCCAGCTTTTTGGAAAAAAAAAAAGAAAACCTTTAAAATTCTAGCCCACAACCCCAAAATATCTTACAAAATACTAGTGACCAAAAATTGTATTCTTTTGGACAGAACACCCACATGTAAAGGTATGGTGCCCCAAATGGAGAGAAGGACCACGTGTGGCAGGGGAAGGAGGAGGAAGAAGAGAAGAGGGAGGAAGAAGAGAATGAGGAGGAAGGGAAGAGGAGGAGGAAGAGGGAAGGAGGAGAAGGAAGAGGGGAGGAGGAGGACAAGGAGAAGGAGGAGAAAGAAGAAAGAAAAAGAAAGAAGGAGAAGGGGAAGGGGAAAGGGAACGGGAAATAACATCATTCTCCAACTTGAATTGGCAGGTTGGGTTCCCAGAGGGCAGCTACTACTACTCATAGATAACATGGCATTTAATATAAAATGTTCTCCTAAAAACCTGGTTCCCTCCTTCCCACAAATATATACAACATCGATGGAAGGACTAAGCTTAAACTTAGACCATAATAGTAGTGAGGCACACTACAAAGGGAGAGAGACTTCCAGAAACAGGTGTTGTATGAGTTAATCTTCACTTTGCAGATGAAGAAACTGAGGTTCAGGTGTTAAGGGACTTGCCAATCATCACACAACTAGTATGTGTCAGAGCCAGAACTCAAACCAAGGCTCTCTGACAATAAAAAAGTGTACAATACTACCTCTGTCAGCACAGTGAGTAGGAAAAAGAAAAGAGAGAGCTGGCAATGGAAGGGATCTTAGAGACCATCAAGTCATTTTACATATGAGGAAATTGAGACTTCACTTTTATTATTATAGAAAAGGTTTAAAAGAAGCATTTGGACTAGAGACCTCTGACATCCTTTCTCACTAAATCTATGACCTTATGCCTTAAAGAGTACTCAAATTTGCATAGAAATTCGGTGACCAAGCCAGAAGTAGAAAATAATAAGCCTTTTGATTTATTTTCCAGGGTTCTTTCCACTAGACAACACTGGGTATAAATCTGAACGTATATTTTCTTAAGGTCCTTTTCAAGCTCTTGGTACCTTTGGGGGCGACCACCATTTGACCATATAGCACATATCTTCACTCAGCATGCATTAGATACCAAATGTCCAGCAGACTCAGAAAACACTTTGATAAAAGGAAGACTGACCTAGAGTACTCACTGATTGGAGATTCTGACACATGAAAATTATCTGGGGAGTTTCTGGTGCTTTGATGGGCAAGCCAAATCCAGTCACATTCATATCTTCACCCAAGAGCCTTGGGTTTTGAAAAAGCAAGACAGTGTCCATTCTGTTGTTGCAACTAAAGAACCCCCTGATTTAATGTAAACCAGAGAGTGACTGGCTTCTCAGCTATTAGGGCTGGTTTTCAACTCAGTAGTTGAAGCATGTGGCTAGAGGCTGAATGATTTCTATGGCTGCTAATGGTGCTGTCCCATTGGATAAATGGAGGATTTTAATTTCTGGGGCTGTTGTCTGGAATCCTTCAACGGCATTGAAAACCCTTTAGAAAGCCCCCCTAAAAATCAATTTTTAATAAATTGGTGACTAACCTTCCTCCAGGTTTCTTAAAACATTCCCTCATAACTGATGGCTGGGGCAGCATTAAATTTTCCAATAGCAAATGGCGAGGAAATCATGCCAGTATGCCAGATCTATTGCTCCCTTTCATTTTAATTCAATCTATCACACGGCAATTCAAGAAGAAAAGAAAAAAAATGATTTTCTCAGCACCAGTCTCCGTTAATATTTTTCACTTGCATTTTTCCCCCCTTACTTTTGTGGTTGTTTTTTTCATGATGAATCGTATTAAAAGACTTGCTTTGACACTTGCTTGGGCAGGTGCAGTCTTTTTGCACTGACCATTAGCGATATGTCAGGGAAGCTGAGCACCTCAAGTGCCCTTTCAGTTGCCTGGCAGAGAGGGGATGGGAACTTTATGGCAATGCTTTGCAAAGAGAAAAATAATACAAGAGCTCCAATTAATTTATGTTCCCTATGGCCTGTGATTTATTTACCTCCCAGGTTATGACCAGCTCAGATTTGCTGCCTCCACCTCCACTGACGTTAGCTGGGGTGACTTCGGGGACTGTGCAGAAGACAAAAAACAAGTTAGGTCATGGGGAAAAGACAACCGAGTTCCATGAAGGTCAGCCAGTTCATATGACTCACTTCAAGTAGTTATTATGATGTATAGGGGCAGTGATGGTATCTCCTTGAACTTGCCCTGCAGAGACCAGAGACTGAGTCATCAAAGGAGTGGTTTGGGGCCACCATTAGAAAGTGAAATGTGCCAAGGAAATTGTTATTCATTACCTGTTTCCAATTTGACAAGGTATAGATGTTTGTTTGATATGTCTGGTTGAAAATTCACTGATGTCTCAAAAGCCTGAGTGGTTCCATGTGATGAGGAAAAGACTGAGATTCAGGTTCTAATTAAGTAGTTAAGCATTTATTAAACACTACTCAGCACTGTAGAGGTTTACAAAAGAAATGGAAAATAGAGGCCCTGCCCTCAAGGAGCTTACACTCTAGATGGGGTGATGGGACATATATAAATACCCGTAACATGAGATCCATCGCAAAACAACACCAATGAGATCAGAATGCTATAGTACAGACTGAATGTGTAAATGCAGCAGGGTTCCATAGTACAGGAGTAATCAGAGTTGGGGTGGGATTAATCAGGGAAGACTTCCTGAAGAAGGTGAGTTTTGAGCCAGGTCTTGAAGGATGTGATGGGCAGGGGTTGACCACTGGCTCACTGGGTTTAATCTCTTTGGACCCCCGTTTTCTCTGTAAAAGAGGGGAGATGATACTGGTTTCCTGTTCCTCAGGATTATTGGGAGGAATCAATAATACTAATAAATCAAAATTCAAAGTCAACAATCTAAAAAATAAAAGAGCCTGCGATGAGAAGATGATTATGTTAAGTGAATGAATCAAGCCAGGATTTAAATAAATCTGGTCCCTGATTAGGTGGGGAAAGATGTACGTTTCCACCTGGACAGTGCTAATGAAACAGACCTTAGCATGATTCTATGAGCACATACAGAGTCCACAGTCTCGAGCTCTAAGATGACCTGTTCAGACCCATGCTTGGGCACACAGTTCAACAGCATGTTACGCATGGAGAAAAATAATGGAACTATAAATAGCCCTGATTCATTTCTTTTCTGCTGTCTCTGTGCTTCCTTGACCTCCCAGGGATAGCCCCGTGAACCAGGGCTGCCTCAAGCTGAAAGCTGGATATGAGCACATAGAGAGCAGGTTGAGCTGCTCACTGAATTGACAGGATGTTTTGATGCCTAGCTCCCTGGGAGAAGCTTATGCACTAAGAAAATGTCAGTGAAAAAAAAATATCTGTAGAATTGTTATTCTGTGGCATTAGTGATTGTGAAGAGACGACCTTATTTGGAATAGATTTTTTTTTTTTCACTGTTAGAAGGATGTCTGAGGCTAGAGTACAGGTGAAGAAAAAAGTCAGTGCTTCTGGGAGGAAGGCCAATAACAATGCATCTGTAAACGTAGGTAGCCATGGGATGGTGTCTAGTGAAGCATGGGAATAGAACACTTGCTTTGAGACCTCATTTGCTCTGCTAAGCTGCTTCCCGACTAGTTTGCTTTCTGTCCTTTATAATGTCTCAAGGGGAAGGGTGAGTTAACACAGCACTTCATTATAGCCAAAATGTATAGAAAATTAAATACCTTTGCCCTAGAAAACAGTCTAAGAACACTGGAAACAAGAGGTTAGCAATTCAGGGTGCTACTCACGGGCTTCCTCAGTCCTTCGTTTCTCTGAAGGTCGGCTTGGTTCCCCAATTCCAATGGTGTTGGCCGCAACGACCCGGAATTCATATTCAACCCAAGGGTTCAGGCCCACCACAGTAGCAGTGAATGTCCTCCCATCAATGAGTTCTGGGACTGAAAGCAAGCACAGATGGGTAATTTTTAATTAATTTATTTGGCAATGGAGAGGAGTATGGTAGGCAGGAGTGGTATGGCATGAGAAACAAGGAATTATGCAGGGGAATTGGCATAAAGGATGGCATAAAGGAAACATGAGTGGAAAAGGAGGGACTGGTTAAGTGGTGAGAATCAGAGATAATCTGAGACATGACCAATATGTTTTACTGGCATTGATGAAGGGAATATGATACCCTTCAGAAAACCAGACAGACCTCGGTGGTGAAGTTATTGGCAGACATCAACAAGAGCCACATAGGTTAGGCAGGAGGGCATGAGTTGGGATTGGCATTGTCAGAGGGAATGCCCCCATCTGTGAGATCACAGAGCTCTGGCAAGCACTGCATGAGATAGGACCCACCAAGTTTCAACACTGAAATGCTGATTTATCCAGTTTCCAAATGTGTTAAATGGGATGGCTACTTTATTCAGGACAGCCAAATGGATTATGGTGGCATGGCATGAAGACAACCTGAGCGTGAGTTTTGGTTATGATACTTATTAGCCAAATGACCCTGAGCAAGTCACTTAATTTCTTTTAGCCTCAGTTTCCTCATCTGTAAAATGAGAATAACGATACTTATACACTCTGCCTAAGGGCTGTCTGTTATATAAATGTCCCAGACTTTAAAGTTTGATGGTATGGATCATCGCAATGGTTACTGGAGGTAGAGTAATAATCCTACTTTACTTTTATAGCACTTTGTATTTTTAGAGATACTGTCATATACATGAATATGCAGTGTGGTCTAGGGGGATAAGGTGATGGGCTTGGGGTCAGGAAGACTGAAGTTCAAATCTTGTCTCTGATACTCACACCTCATTAATATCCTCATTTACCTCAGTCCCTTTGATTGGAGGGCTGGAGAATGGAATATAAATGTCCTCCCAAGGCCTCACTTTAACGAGGGTCCAGAAGTATAGCCAACTCTTCATTTTCTACCAGCTGCACTGCCTAGTTTTGACTCCACCATGATCATATCCCTTCACTGGATACCCTTTCCCCCCTCCCCTTTTCAGCTTCCTTTTATGTGCTGTCTTCTCTAATTAGATTGTAATAATAATAGCTAATATTCATATGATGCCTACTATGTGCCAAGCACTGGACTCCTGGAAGGCAGGGACCCTCTATCTTTTTCTTATTTGTATTCTCAGCACTTAGCACAGTGCCTGGCACTTAGAAAGTGCTTAATAAGGGTTTATTGTATTTTATTATATTGTATACTTGCTAGCTGTGGAACTTAGTGCAAATTCTGTAACTTCTCTGTGTCTCAGGTACCCTGAGGACTTGTCTAATAAGTCACACACTGACTGCAATCTGCACTTTTGGGTAGAATTTTCCACAATGACTAGGTGTGTTTTACATATATTATTGCAGATGAAACTGGTATGAGTCCTTTGAGGGAGGCAGATCAGAACTTATCCTTCCCATATTGCAAAGGTGGAAAGTGATGGACAAATAAATTAGGTGTTTTGTTAAAGATCTCACATCATCAGTTGATGATAGGACCAGGACTAGAAGGAAGAGAACGTAGAAAAAGACGTGGAGCGGGCCTTGTTCTAGGTCATACAGCTAATTAGTGAGAGTAAGCAAAAGGCTTCTTGTCCATAGCCCTGCACATCAGGCTGGGCTCAGGAGGTCACTTTGTTTAAGGACTAGCTTGCTGTGTCACTTGATACCCACATACAGATTACTTCCCAATGCTGCTGAACCAAGTTACCTGTATTGACTGCTTGCCAGCCCACGGAAAATGGAGTTCTGGCCTGAATGACATACATCGTGACGGGGCTGTGGTTATCTGCTCCTGGCCTCCAGGACAGCTGGGCTGTCGTATCTGTGATTTCATCGATAGTCACGGCCTCTGGTGGGCCTGGTGGGCCTGAGAGAAGAGATAGATCAAAGATGATGAAAATTTCTAAATTAAGGTTAGACTGTAGGAGTATGCTACATAAAAAGGCAACTTGAATTAGAAAGGAAGAAAAATTGTGTTATTCATATGATCGCCGAGTCAATTCACCCAGTTAGCAATCTCCTCACCCTAAAACTAATTTGTGAATATTTTGTATTTTTTATGTTTATATTCCTATTTCCTCCTCCCAGTAGTGTGTTAGCAGATGGAGCATTATTTAATTTTATCTTTATATCTCTAGTACTTAACATTATGTTTTATATTTTCTCTTTTTGGATTGGACTCAAGAGTTATGTAAACTTTCACAAGGAAACTCTTCTGTACTGATTGAATTAGCCACCTATTCTGCAGTGCTTAGTCTTAGAGACCTGCCTGATGGCACTAAGAGGATAAGTGACTTGCCCAGGGTGACACATAACATTTATCAAATGTAGGACGTGAACTCAAGTCTTCTTGGCTCTGAGGATGGTTAATTATTCACTAGGCTACATTGCCTGTATATACTCTATCTTGCACATTGGATTGGGAATTGGACCTGTGATTTCCTCCCAGATAAGGAAATTCCCTCTACCCTTGCAGGCTGGCACCTTCTCTGCAGCTCACAAAGTTGCCTAGAATGAGAGGCAGTGTTGAATGGCTTTCAGGGTCACAGAGCCAATGTGTACGAGGCAAGATTTGAAATGAGGTCTTCCTGGCTTTCAGGATGCCCTTCCATCCATGACACCATCTTGCCTTTCCTGCCATGACTTCTACAAAGGAATACTTAATAAACACTCATTGAATTAGAAACAAAACAAAACAAAACAGAACTCCAACAGTCATGGAGTACTCTTTGCTCTCTCATTGCATTAATATTACGGAAATAACAGCAACAATTGATGTGCGTGCGTGCGTGTGTGTGTGACTATGTGTCTATTCAGTATTCAATAATCTTGAGACTGTTTTATGTCTCCAAAGGCCCTGCTAACGAGACCCTCATTTACACAGTGCCTGCAGGTCAACCTGTATTTCTAAACTTATCAGCATGGAGTTCATTATTTCTGCCTATACCCTTAGTCCATTTAAAAGAAGAAAATCAGATTCAAACAATGGTCCAGAAATAATGAAACAACAGAGAAGCTCTGTCCCTGTGGGCAGGCCAACATAAAATATATCCCAGGCCAGAATCTGAACTAATTTGCAAACTAAGAATCTCTTACAGGCGGTGAAAATTATTTCTAATAAGCCACAGGTGTCTGCCTCAGGAAGCGAGGGGATTGTGAGAGGCTCTTATCCTACCATTCTCAAATCCATAATCTCTGAATGAGGATAAAGGCCTTGGTAGGTCCTTCCTAATCCCGAAACTGCTGAAATGCCACTGGGCTGGGTCATTCGGGCAGGTAAAAACTGATACTTAACAAGGTCGCAAAGAGTTTAATGGAGATTTCCAGAAGCCAGACTGTCCTGGGATGGACCCTCACATTCTTTATCTGGTATTCGGGATTTAACTCCCTTAAAAATAAAATGAAATGAACCAGAAAGCCATTTGACCAAAGCCCAGGTGAAACACAAATTACTCTCCCCCTTTCTCTGCCCAGTTGGAGTGTCTAACCTCAGGCTGATTCATTTTCCAGTATGACATTTGAGAATGTCTTTCTCACATCACTGAGATGGGGCTGTGGTCACCTCAGCTTCCGAGACCCTTATTACAGAGATAAACCCTAGTTGTCGATGGTGCTTTTCTATCTTCTGCTCTCCTTCTTTTCTTTACAGATTTGGCTGCAGTGGCCTTTAAGAAGCTGAGAATCGCAAATAGAAAATTGCTCTAATCCCAGTCCCTGAAAGCAATAAATCAAGAGATGGAACACTACCAAACCAGAAAGTGTGAGTATGCCTGTTTAGAGGAGAAGCCCTTCCTACTTCTCCTTGTGTGCTGGTGGCTTTGGGTTTTTCAAAAAGTGAAGTTTATGTCCTTGCTACTGGTTTGCTAACTTTGTTTTGAGGAAGTTACTTCATTTGTGTTCTCATAAGAGCCCTCTTTTGAAATTTTGGGTGCACCTGTTTATGCTTCAGACTAAACAATAACTTGGTCTCAGAGCCTTAGAGGGAGGTATGAACTCCCCCCTCCAAACCTGTGGGATCCTTGGGAGAGACCTCGAAGAGTTTGCTGCTTCCCAAGGTCCCCTCTACCATTATCACTGCCATACGTCATGGCATAGCTATTGGTTTCACTGGAGTTGACCTCAAGGGTATAATTGGGGTAGGGGGAGTCTTAAGGTGTGTGTGAGATCATTCCTTTGGTAGTCTGGTGAAGCTTATGGATCTCTTCTCATAAAAATATTTTTAAGCAAATGCAATAAAATAAATAGGATTAAAAAGGAAATTACAAATATGATTATCAAAATCATTTTTCAAAAAGTTCACGGATCCTAGGGGATGAAACCCTGGTATGGACCTCACTTCAGCAGAAAAGATATGAAGACAGAGCTATCCAAGGAAGATAAAATGTGAAATTATGGGTGGTTTAAAAAATAAATGCATGGTAATTTATTGGGCTTATTCACTGATTAAATTTTCTTTTAGATTGGTACTTGCAAATTCCTCTTGGTATTTAATGTTATTTTCTGTGAAATGAGGTAGATGATATTATTTAAGAACATCAAGTATTGCTAATTTAAAGCTTTAATAGTCTAATTTATTGGTGTTTTAGCTGCTGATCTGAACATTATCCTAATTAAAGAGAGGATTAATTTTTGGTGGCAGGATTCTTTTATCTCTGAGGGGAGAACAGACAAACCATAGTGGTTTGCTTAAAAACAAATGAACAGTAATCATTTTCTACATTCAGACCAAGGACAAATTAGTGGCTCTCCCTAAATGTCATCATACTCACCCCTAAATTGTGTGGTATCAGAGAGATATTTGCTGTTATTTGAAAGGCTTTATGAATGTAAACCTCTTGAGGGCAGGAGCTATTTAGTTTTTTCTCTCTATACCCCTAGAACTTAGAACAGGGCTGATTGAATCCATTAGTTTGGGGGGGAATGTGACCTTGTTCAAAATTCTACCTGGTCACATGCCTCAGTGTATAATATATTACCCCTTGCACTTACTTAGTGCCCCTCCATCTCTCTTGTCTCCCTCTCTTATCACTTCTTGCCCCTCCCCACCGTGCATATATATCATGGACCGTTCTCTTGGTGTCCAAGAAGTAGTTACAGTTCTTGGAGGTATACAAATGGACTAAAGAAGGCTTCATTACAGAAGCTGTTTTGGTTGGTCCATTTCTGGTATGATGTGATTTCACTGTATTTCTGTCTCAAATTTGTTTGACTAAAAAAAAAAACAGTTTGCATGATTAATTCAGGGTTGGCATTTGCAGTTCATTTTGGTTCAGTTCCTTGTTGGTTGGTTCAGTTGATACCTTTTCCCTAAGCTATTGTTGCCAAGAGCTAAGAGAATCCAGGAAACGTACTGAGTGGGACCTAGAATTGTACACCTCTTCCTTGTTGATTTTCATCTCTGGTTGTCTTATCCAATCCAAGTAGACTAGGGCTTAACCCATCCCAAAGCCATTTTAAGAAAACTGGAGAGACTCTTGCCAGCTATGGAAAAAGTGGTGCCTAAGCAGGATGAGCCAATTCATTTAACTTCCCTCAAACTAGAAGCTCTTAATCCAAGCTACTGCTGGGCTAGTGGCCTAAAGCTCCAACTTGTTTGAGCCCAAAGAGGTATCCAAGCACGCTGCCTGAAATATCAACATCACTCCATTTGTTTTTGTTAATCCAGAGTTGCCTAGGAAGGTAATATTAACTCCAACAGCTTGATTCAGTGTACCCACAGGAACTGTTTTCATTGGGGTAAAAATTTAATGAATGGCTCAGGGCAATTTATGACAATACCGTATCAGGAACAGAAATGCCACTTCCCTCCAACACCCCCCCATACATTTTTTGCATGCTGCTACATACTGTTTTAAATCTCTGTTACATAGGGCTTCCTAATTTACCATTCACAGTAATTATAAACCATTGGGATTTTAATGGATAGCCATGAAAACCCACGCTGGAATTGATATTGTGAAAAAAATATTTTAGGACATTAAAAATCTAAATACCTCTTACAATCAGGTCTGCAGTTGCTGATATCTTGTCCACACTTGTTTGTACCATGCAGACGTATTTCCCAGCATGCTTCAGCTGGATACTTCGGATCATCAAATCACCAGCTGAATCCTGCTGATAAAGTAGAGAAAAGTGGCTACAATTACTTTTTAATGAGCTCTAAATATCATTATCACATGAAGGACACTGTGACTAATGGATTTATTTTACACTGGCTGATGAAAACATTAGTAATGCAAGCTATGGCCTATTAAAAATATGTGAGCCTGCCTGGGAGATAAGAGCAGTAACATTTCCAAAATGCAACTTCGAAGGCACCGGAGGAATCTGATTTGGGTCACTTAAACAGTTTGCCATTTGCAAGTGACTCACCTAAACTTATATCAAGGGCAGCTCTGTCTAAGCCCTGTCTATTTCTCCATGCAGCCAAACAATTTATAGCCTTCATTGGTATTCTCATGTCTTCCAAGCTATTCACATTTATTTGGAGAAGGGAAATGAACCCAAATTTGGGACATCAGCATTTTATTGCACAGATTTCTGTCTTATAGCCAGTGTTTTGATCGCTCAAATTTTTGTATTAAAAGATTATGAGAGCCCCTGTTCTCTGAGGAAAACCTTACATCCCCTAATGTGGGATGGGGCTAATTTGTTTTCTGAATGCCAAATGCATGTTTGATTAGCAGATGAATAGACCTAATCACATCACTGCATGTATGTCTATGTAGCTTAGAAATATTTCTATACCATTCACTAGTGGTAGGCTCTTAATAAGTTGAAAGGGATGCCTCCTTGGGAGGATGAGGATTGTGGCATTTTAACTGAGGAATGCTGTTAGACCTTGAAGTTTGATTTATATTGAATAATTGAATAATTGAAAACATCTGCCATGGACATGAAATACTTAGATAGTACAGATATTGAAGTCATACTTTCTCCTCATCAATCCAAGAGTTAAAAGGCAGTCTTTCAGAATCCCTCTCCCCTGTGATTGAGTTCCATGAATAAGAGAAGGCAGAAGGCAGCAGAAATGTTAGGACTTGCCATCTCATCAGAGTTTTCCAGGAGGACCAGGTTCTCCCCCTCCCCCATCCCTACTGGGAATGGACACAAGTCTTTTGCTTCCTCTCTTTCAGTTTACTTCATTACGTTCACCTCTACCAGAAGCAATAAAAAAAGATGAAACCTTCCTCTGTGGCAACCAGGGAGGTGATTAAACCCATGCTAAATTATGTCCAAGTGGACAAGGAAATGATGCAGATTACAACCCATGGAGAATGGGGCTGAGTTTTCACATAGAAGCAACTTTTCCACTTGTACTTGGGGGAAAGGCTTAAAGAGATTTCTGTAATAGCTTCCCAGATCAGAGATTTCTTCTTCTTTCTGGATGCTGAGGCCACAAGTACAGGCTCTGATAATTGGCTTTAAGCGAAGTGGGGGAATTGTACCCAGGTAGGGGCTTAGGGGGTATTTCTCAATAGTCCTAAGGTAGGGAGATGACATGTTATAATGGCTCCAGCTAGTTTTGGCTTCAGGAATAGGAGTTCAAATCCTGCTTGTGACACATAAGGACTCTGTCACTCTTGTCAAGTTAAAGCTTCTAGATGTCCCCCGACAACCTCTTTAAGACTGTAACTTGCAGATCTATAGGAGTATTCTCACAGGCAGTTCCCCATCCCAACCAGTCAAATACCAACACTCCTCCAGTAAAATGCAAACTATATAGAACCAATGTGTGAAGTCATGCTAACAAAAATTAACCCTAATTAAATCAGGTCCTGCCTAGAAAAAAAAAGTTCTAAGGAAAATGTTAACATCAACATTTTCATTAATTGTGATTGATAAAGAGCTAGTAAGCTCCATGAGGCTACTCAGATAGTAAACACTGGAAGGGCAAGAGAGAAACTGATGGCCATCAATGGTGAAAGCCACCATCAAGGAGCTGGGCCTCCTAGAGCCATCTTCCTAGACTAGGAGTGAATATTTTAGTCCTAGTCCTATTCAGGGAATGGTCCTCCATCATCATTATTTGGAATTAGATAAATCTCCCATTGCAGTCCAAGACTAGAATGTCATTTCATGTCCATTCCCAGTAGAGATGGGGGAAAGGGAGAACCTGCTTGTCCTGGAAAACTTTGATGAGATGTCCTATCCCTGTCTAGGACTAGACTGTTAGAGAGAAGGCCTCTTACCTCCATGACCCAATCCAGGACCAGAGCCTCGGGTACCAGGTCCCTTATCTCCATGACCTCACTCAGGACCAGGCCTCTGACACTGGGCCTTTTACCCTGTTTGAGCCTATCTAGAACTTCAGAACTATCACCACTAAGACCCCATCTAGGAGTAAGGCCCTGGACACTGAATCTAGTCTTTGATTGATCCATTAGCATTATTAAATGCTTACTAAATTCTAGACACTGTGATAAGCACCGAGAATATAAAGAAAAAGCAAAAAAAGGAAAATAAGTCTCTGCCCCCAAAGAGCTTACATTATGATGGGTAATAAAAATAGCTAACATATTTAGCACATTAGGTCTAATATCAACCAATATCAACATCAATATCTCTCTCTGTATATCTATCTATATACATATGTATATATATATATATATATGTAATAAAATCTCATTTGATCCAATATCTTGTGAGGTATTATTATTTCATCCACTTTACAGATGAGGAAACTGAGGCCAAGAGGAATGAAATTATTTGCTGAGGGGTCACACAGCTAGTGAATATCTAGGCAGGCTTTGAACTTGGTTCTTCCCTTACTCCAAGCCTAGCACTTTATTACTATGACATCTAGTTATTCTGTTTTCTGATGTTAGTGGTAATTACTATTTGCCATTAAAAGATCCTTGATTATGGGAGACTGGGTCAACTTTCTACTCTATGGCTAGGAAACTACCACTTCTTTCTCTCATAAGCCCTGTGATTCACAAAAATCTCCTTCTCCTGGTACCACTACCTGCTTTCTCATCAAATGAGATAATATTTGTTAAAAGTGCTTAGAACAGTGCCTGGAACACAGTAGGCGCTATATAAATGCTTAGTCCCTTTCCCTTCACCTCTCTCAACCCCACTCCTCCCAAGTCCCTGTTGTTCTCTGTCCTTCTCCCTTACCCTGTGCCCTCTGAAATCCTTGATCGATTAATAACAAATCCCCTTTCATTTTGGATCTGTTATTCTAACACTCCTTCCATTTACTTTCACTCCCAGACATGGCTCTCTCTAGAAGACACTGTATGTTGGACTGATCTCTCTAGTACACTAGATACCCTGGGTCAGGAGAAAGGAAAAGTAGACCTGGTTCCTCATTACCATTTCTGGGCCCTCCCTCTGCTGCCATCACTCTTCTCCTTCAAGTTTCATTTTATCAATATGCCTCATCTTGTGCACATCTGGTAGCAGCTGCCTACTGGCTCCTGTTTTCTCCAGGAATTCAGCATCTGCCTCAACATCTTTGTTTTCACCCCAATTCCAGTTCTCATACTTAGGGACTGAAATATGAACCCTCAAACCCTTTGGTCTTCCAGTTCACCAACATACATAGCCAGTTGCTTACCTTTTAATTGCCTCTTGGTCACATACCTGGATAATTATACTTCTATTCTGTCTATCACACAGAACAAATTTTTTTAGAGAAAAGATGAAATTGAAGAAATATACTTGGGAAGAAGCTTGGCTCTACTCAGAGGAGTGCAGGGAATGGTTCTATTCCTCCCTGATCCAAAACCACAGCTCCTCTATGTGACTACAACCTCTTGTCCTTCTATCTCTCTTTGGGCCTCATTCCTTCTACCTAATTCTTTGCCCTCACAGGGACCTCTACTCACTCTTCCCATCTCTCCCTTCCTTAGCAATCATCTCTGCTCTGAACTCATTTTTCTTTTCTTTTTTTTTTTAAATTTTATAGGTGGGGAATGCAGGGCAATTGGGGTTAAGTGACTTGCCCAAGGTCACACAGCTAGTAAATGTGTCAAGTGTCTGAGGTTGGATTTGAACTCAGGTCCTCCTAAGCCGGTGCTCTATTCACTGTGCCACCTAGCCGCCCCCTGAACTCATTTTTCTTTTTTGAAGTCTTGACCCTAGACCCATGTGCAAATATACCCTATTTACTATTGTCAAATCCCTTGTCCCTGCATCCTGTTGACTATCAGGTCTCACCAAACCCTAGCCTATTGAAATATGTCCATTCTTCAAGTCCCAACTCAAGGAGCACAACTTCCTTTAAGCTTTTACTTATTTCTTTAGCTGCAAATGATTTCTTCCTCTTCAACCATATCTCTTGATATAGTATTCTACTTTGTATTATAATTAATTATATATACCTTTTTTTCCTTACTAGATTAGGAGCTCCTTGGGGGCAGGGTTTTTAATTTATTTTGGTAATGCTTCAAAATACTATCATGGTACTATCATACATAAGTATGCCTAATGAATGTCAAAGGGCCACATTTGAGGACCTAGAGAGCCACATGAGGCCTTGAGGTCTCAGGTTCCCCACCCCTGCCTAGCCCCTTGCTATTCTCACCATCAGCCTGTTGAGCCCAACTAGTGAAAGCTACAAAACTGTGCTAACTAGGTCCATTTTGGATCTGTCAGCTAATAAAAATTATAAAGAGTAATGTTTATACAGAATTTTAGAGTTTGCAAACTGCTTTACATATATTATCTGCCAATCATTTTATTTTTTTCCCAGTTGATTCTATCATATTCCCCATAGCTGTTCTGGATTCCTTCTCTCCTCTAACCTATATCTCTCCTTGATTTCACCTTTTAGCATCCTCGGCCTTCTTCGAGGCTCAGCTCCTACAATACCTTTTTTCCAGGAACATTCTCTTCTACCCTCAGTTGTTAGAGGACTCTCTCTTCTCAAATTGTGAAATTTACATTTGTCTGTTTACATGGTATCTACCGGGTAGAGCTTACGTTGCCTGAGAAAAGAAATTGTTTTCATTTTGTCTTTATATTCTCAGTACCAAACACAATGGCTTGCACGTTATAGGTCCTTAGTAAAAGCTTACTGGATTATGTTGAATTGGTGTTTTGGGAAGGTGGGATTCCACACTAGTTTAAAGGGAAATTAACTATACTGAACAAATAACCATTTTGTTCACCATTTTGATTGTTACAAAGAAAATTACTATACACCAGGGAGTCTATCTTAATAAAAACACTCGACTCTGTAATTTAAATTATAATCTAGTGATTATATTTTTTGACATCCTATCATTATAATCAAAACCTGAAAAAAAAATCTTGAGACTGAGATAAACTGTAATAGCAAGAAACAGTAATGACTTATTTTCTCTAATACCCTTCAGGTCATACTGTCAATAAAATCATCATTCATTCTTTCATTTGTTTGTTCGTTTGACAAACATTCATTAGGCATACTTATGTATATGGTACCATGATAGTATTTTGAAGCATTACCAAAATAAATTAAAAACCCTGCCCCCAAGGAGCTCCTAATCTAGTAAGGAAAAAAGGTATACACAATTAATTATAATACAAAGTAGAACACTGTATCAGGAGATATGGTTGAAGAGGAAGAGATCACGTGCAGCTAAAGAAATATGTAAAAGCTTAAAGGAAATCATGCTCCTTGAGTTGGGACTTGAAGAATGGACATATTTCAATAGTCAGGGATGAGTGTAGGCCATTCCAAGAAAAGGGAGTGATGTCATCAATGGCATGAGGAGAAAAAGTTTGCAATGTGATGGAGAAATGGCAAAATAATCCAGTTGGCTTGGAGAGCTGTGTACGAAAAGGGGAGCGCTGTGAGACAAAGCTAGAAAGGCAGGTCTGGGCCATGCTATAGAAATCCTTGACTGCCGGACTAAAGAGTTTGAATTTTATATTCTGTTGGCAATGGGAAAGGCAGAGATCAGTGAAAGGTTTCAGCTGAAGAGCATCACTCAGGATTGTGGATTGAAAAGCTTTCCTTGGCACAGGAATGCATGATGATGGAGAAGTGACTAGAAGAGGAAAGAGCCCAACTAAGAAGTTATTGCTGGCATAGAATTGGATAAAAGTGTTCCTAATTATATCCTTTTCTTTTTCTTCGTTTGTTGATTTCTCCTTTTTGATGCTGGTAATTTCTTCTTCTTAAACAAATTAGCTAATGGTTTATCCAGGGGAACCCTGAAGCTAGCTTGAACTGGCCCCGATGGTCGATTGTTAAATTTTCAGTGTGAGCATTTATACTTTTGAAATCAACAAATGCTCCAAATCAGGGCTTGATTTCTTGTTTTCTTTATTGTCTAGACTTTAGAAAGTGGTGGAGAAAATGTAAATAATGCAGATAAAACTTTAAAGTACCACTTTTTTTTTCCTTAGAGAGTTGATTGTATGGGTCACTTTTTCCTTCTTCAGAAACCCAGCTCCTAGTTTTCTTTGTTCATTCAATGTTTTTTTTTTTGGGGGGGGGTGGCTTTCAATTTTGTTAATTTCTTCATTGATTTTTCAGGATTTCTATTTTGGTGTTTAATTTGGGTTGGGACAATGGAGAATATAGCTGGGATGAGAATGAAAATTAAGGAGTGGTTCATTAACAGTTTTTCCCCCTCCCAATTATAGGCTGATCTATTCCTGTGGGTGCTTATCAGCTTCCACCCATTTTCTTTTTTTGTGCAAAGTGCTTTGTAAACCTTAAAGTGTTATATACAGGTAGGTTGTTTTTGTTAGCCAAAGTAAAATTTTCTGCAAAAATGTGACAGGTCTGACATAACCAGCATTATTTTCAGCACACTGACTTAGGAAATAAAAGGTTTAAAATGGACTTGACTTGAGGGTAATTTTGTCTGCCATTTTTATACATTTCCTGCAGCCCCAGAAACATTGTCTGTTTCCTCTGTTGCTAATGTTCTTCCATCCCATACTTTCCAGACTATTTCTTGAAATTTACATCTATTACTCAGAAATGCCTGGTTTGTTGACAATTGATGTGGGGGTAATGGCAATGTCATGTATAGATTACTCCTAAATGAGGTGTAAATGAATGCTCAGCCGTATTAGAAGAGCCTGGCTTGATGACTACTCATCACGATTTATTTTGTTTGGGAAGACCATCTTCTATAAAAAGCAATCTACCTTTTGAGAATGTTTATTGGAAGCCTTGAATAAGGAAAAGACTTGATTATTAGTGTGTCTACTCGAAATATATTAAAGTATGAAGAAGAATACCTTGGTAAATTTATTAATATCTCAACTTACACTTCCCTGTTCTTCCCAACATCTTCAATCCCCTTTCCTTGCAATTTCCCCCCAAATGTTACAGATGTTTCACTGGCATTCATTTTGGAATACTTTCCAATGGAATACAAACTGATACTTTATATTTATAAATTGCTCTACAATTCACTGAGCATTTTCTTCAGAATGATTTCACATTTATTAAGAGGTGCATAAGGTCATTACTGTTCTCTCTTTTTTTTAATAGAGAGAACTGGGTCTAAGAATTTGTCCAAGGTGAAAGTCACATGATTAGCATAGCAATGATAAAGCAAGATTTGAACCCAGGTTTTGGGGATCCAAACCCAGAGCTCTTTCTACTAGGCCCCTAAAACACTATACTGCCTCTAGAAGCATTGTCTTTAATGACTTCTGGTGGTACTAATAATGAACTTAGTCAACACTCTCAGTACGTAGAAGCTCCCCATGGGCTGAATACATTGTTCAGTCATTTTTAATTGTGTCTGAGTCTTCGTGACCCCATTTGGGGTTTTCTTGGCAAAGATACTGAAGTGGATTGCTATTTCCTTCTCCAGCGGTTTTTACAGATGAGGGAACTGTGGCAAATAGGATTAAGTGACTTGCCCAGGGTCATCCAGTTAGTAGGTCTCTGAGGCCAGATTTGAACTGAGGAAGATGAGTCTTTCTGACTCCAGGCCCAACACTTTAACTACTATGCCACCTAGCAGCCCCAGTCAGAGATTAGCTAATTTGATAAAACATAGGCTCCTATGATCTTAAAGTTGAAAAGGACCTCATAGGTCACCTAGCCCAACTTGTCAACTGAATGAAAAATCCTGAGAAATTAAAGGAGAGATTAACAAAATTAGAAGAAAAATCACTACTGAATTAATAAATAAAACTAGAAATTTTTAAAAAATGCAATAAAACAGACAAGCCATTAGTTAACTTGATTTTTTAAAAAAGGAAAAAGTTAAATTCACAAACAATGGAGAAGAAATAAAATAAATTACTAGGACCTATTTTGCCCAATAAAACTGACAATCTAGATGAAATGGATATTTACAGAAATATAAATTTCTCAGATGAATAGAACAGAAAATAGGATAATTAAACTTAATCAAATGCTTAAGAATTTCTTAGGAAAGAGTCTCTGAACAAAAATCTCAAATATACATTTTAAAAGAAGCAATAATTTTAAGTATCTTTTAAATTGCTTTTAAATTAATTTATGTCACTCTAGGAAATTGCACAGACTTTGGTCTGTCATTGGATGTTTAATATTAATACTTACCCCTCCAACTCTTTCAAAATGGTCACCATCTTTGTCAAAGTCAATCAGGCGTCCATTAAATGACCAAGTAAACACAATGTCCAGTGAGTGGTCATGTGATACTTGGCAAGGCAAGACAATGCTTTCTCCAACAGTAACATCCATACTGGATGGTGGCACCAGAAGGCGAGTTGGATCTGGAAACAACGATAACAAAAAAACCAGAATGCTGAGGAGACTCTGTAGAGCTCAAGCACTGATGAATATTTCAAGAAAGCCATTTTGAGAGGAGGTCAGAAAGTGAAAAACTTGGATTCAATTTAGTCAGTCATTTTAAATATAAAAAAATTGGAATAGTTAAGATAATGACTTTTATTTGCATAGTCCTTTACAGGTAGCATAACATTCTTATGTTCATCATTACTTTTTTCCCCACTTACCCTATCTGGGCCTCAGTTTCTTCATATGTAAAATGAGAGAATTGGATGATATAGCTTCTTGAAATCCCTTACAACTCTAAATCTGTGATCCTACTGTGGGACAGTAGAAAGACCACTGGAACTGAAATCAGAAGACCTAAATTCAAATCCTGTTTCTGATATTTGTTACCACTAGGATTTTCTGGGCCTCATTTCCCTCATCTGGGAAATGAGAAGGTTGGCTTGATAATGTTCATAACAACCTTGTGAGGTTGTTAAGGTATTATCTTCTCCATTTTTAGAGATAAAGAAACAGATAGTCTGAGTAATGCCACACAGCCAGCAAATGACAAGAAGTCAGGCTCAAATAAAGGTTTTACCCTACCCCAGGGTAAAATGCTGATTTAGGCTTAGTTATAAAAAAAAAAAAGGAGGAAAAAAAGATTTGCTTATTCATTTATTCAATGCACTTCAATCAATACTCATGAAGTGAAAAGTACTGTGGGTCAAAGGACTCACCTTGCTTCAAAGGACCTTAAATTCTTCTTAGAGGTTTGACACAATATGCCAGGTAGTCAGTCAGCCAGAAAACATGGATTAAACAGCCATTATGTGTCAGGTACTGTGCTAAACTTTGAGGATACAAAGATAGTTGAAAGACAATCTCTGCCCTCAAGGAGTTTCTAGTATAATGGGGGATACTGAATATCTTGGAGGAGATCACCAGAATTTATTGAGCACTAGATTTAAGGGAGTGTGGGAAAGGCTTCTTATAGGAGAGATTTTAGCTGGGACTTGACAAAAGTCAGGGAAGCCAGGAGGTGGGGATGAGACAGAAGAGAATACCAGCAACAGCCAGTGAAAAGCCCAGGGCTGAGAGAGGGAATGTTTTGTTTGGGACATAGCAAGAAGGTTAGTGTCAATGGTTGACAGGTATGTAGTTGAGGAGAGGGGTTAAACTGATGGGGTGCTTGTGCTTGGACCCTAATTCTAACATCACATTTCTCCTTAGCTTCTGCTTGGGCGCCTGTGCCTGGACCCCAGGACCACATCCGGTTGTAAAATCACATCCCCCACTAGCTTCAAAGCATTAGCCCTAGCAGTTTCCCTCCAGTTTAATGACAGCATGCCTTAGCAAAACACTTATCTCTCCTCCTGATACTACAGCCAGCTGCACCTATAGAATTTATTAGTTTGGACTCCCTGTGTATTGCTAATTGGCTGTGCACTGGGACATAACAATATTTACTACTTACTGACCTTCCTGATATGTATCCTAGACATAGTCAAATGTATACTCCGTTACATTCATCATGTCTAACAAGATATTTGATGGAAGCAACCTGGATATCTTCAGCCAGCCCTGACTGATAGTTGACTTAGTGATGTTTCACAGTCAAAACCACACCTCTAGGTCGCTCCCCTACCCGGGCTATTTCCCAGCAAACTCTGGGTAAGATACCTGTGCAGTAGATACAAAAAGTGCAAGTTTCTTTAAGAACTAACCACTCCTTAACCACTCCCTAATCCCACCCCAAGACACCTAATTGATATGTTTCACCTCCAAATCTCATATTTAAACTTTCCCTTTGCTCTTGTAAGGTTGCAGGTTCCCTAAGAACTCTTGCCTGCTGTAAAGCATAATAAATCTTTGCCACCTTGATTTAAAGAATGTTTGAGATTGTGAATTCATTCCAGATGGCCCTGACCCTCTCCAGTACTCGGGTCCTTGAGGGGCACCTCCCTCTCAATGACCCCATCTGGGAACTCCAGTCTTGGGGTTCCTGGACCTCAGTTCCCTCAACAAAACATGTAAAAATAGGTTGTGTAAATCAAATACAGACTATTTTTTTTTTTTGTGAAGTGGGCCACTAACAAATGGGAAAGAGGAGGGTCTCAAAAATAAAAATGTATTCAATGCCTACTAGGATTAGTGCTAGGTACTGTGGGGATATTTTTTGAGAGAGAAGTCTAGCCCTATGAGGTCTATGTATGGGACACCCACTGAGGAAATTCCTGCCTCCAATACAGATTTGTAAATATTCTGCTATTTAGTCTTAGAGAATCTTGTCTGGGATTCACAGCCAGTATGTGTTAGAGGTCAGACTTAAACCCAGGTGACCCTCTTATGAAACTTGACCCTAAGCCTATTCTTTAGCTGATTACCTCTTGAGTTGAGAGGGATAACAATGATGAGTAAAGCCCACCTTCAAAGAGCTTGCAATCTTATTCTTGTTCATCCTTTTCTTTTCAAGAGGATCAGTGATATCATAGGATCATGTCTTGCATGTGAATTGGATTTAAGTGAGGTGGAATTACACAAAGTCATCAGCCTCACTATCTCTTCCAGAGTCACTGATGTCCAGTGGCAAGACAAAAGTAAAGACAATGGGTGAGGGCCTGGGATGCAATGGATGACCTTGGCATCTCTGAAGTTTGATCAAGCTCTAAGACCTCAACCTGGTTTAGCTCATTTGCTGAGACAGTTTTACCAGGGTTTGGCTGCTGTGCATGCTACAGCTTCTTTAAACCACAAGTGAGAGTTGGGGGGCAGGTGAACACCAAAGGAGCAGTCCAGAAAAGTGCTTGGCAAGTCCTCATGCCAGAGGTACCAATCCTCCTTGAATGCCCCATACAACCCTAGCAATCTCATAGAGAACAACCAGATATACTTTGGCTCCTTTGCAGAGTTAACTGATGAACAACATGAGAATCGAAGCGTAGGTGCTTTTAGTTACTATTGGATGAGCCAAACTGAATATAGGATTGCATAGGAAAAAGCAGAGGTAGCCTGCCGGTCTCCATGCAATCGAGTCATGGTGGGCTATATCTAAGGTATGAAATTTTGAGGCTTATGATCATAGGATCCAGAGATGGAAGGCAGCTTAGAGATTGCCTAGCTTTGTAGAAATACAGGCTCAAAATTTTAACCAGAAATAAATACAGCAGGTCAAAAGATAACCAGTTTCGAGCTGGAAGAGATCTCTGGTCCAAACCTTATTTTAGAGAGGGTCCAGGGAGAATATGTCCAAGGTGGCAACATTGAGAATGGAACCCTGGTACTTTGTAGTATATTCTGACTGCCAAGCCAGTCACCTTTCCACTATATTACACACTACATCACATCGTAAGTATTTTACTTATGGGGAAAGAAGGTAGTAAAATAAATACTATTCTAAGCAAAATCATGAAATAAAAAATGACTCTTGCTGATTTCCATAATACATGTATGGTTTCTCCACTAGTGGACCAAACATTTCTCAAGTACTAATGTAGGTACAATAATGTGCTGGGTTTCAGCAGCAGTATAAAGGAAGGAAGGGAGAGTGTCTGCTTTCAAGGAGTTTATCATCTAGTCAGAAAGCTTAGGCTCAGATGGAGACCAATTCCAAGGTTCTGCACGAGAAAGGAAATAGTCTGGTACAGAAAAGATGGTGAGGAGAAGGCTGGCTTCAGAGAAAAATTATCGTAGAGGTGAAGATGGTCAGAGACCACTGTAATAGCAATGAAATCACTGTGGCAGACAGTTTGCAAGCAGAGATGATTTCATGCCTATAAAAACTGGCTCTACAGACTTTCAGCTAAAATATAAAAAATCGTGGGTGAAAAGTCAAAAATCCAGTGTCAGCTCTTAAAAAAGTCTTGCCTTCTTGTGTCTGGATGGAGACTGAGGGAGCAATAGGGTGCTAGCACTCCCTTCAAAGCCCAGGGCAATTGTTGCCTGAAGCTTACCTCTGAAGCTGGCTTTTCTTTGGAGAAATGCCATTCATCCCTTCTTTCATTTGTAGGAATGGAGGCTCTGTTCTGACTTTAGCAGAAGGTCAGGATTCCTTAACAAGAGTGAACCTTGAGGGCAGGGACAATTTTCTCTTTGTCTTTGTAGTCTCAGTATTCAGTTGCCTGGCATACAGTAATTGCTTACTAATTACTACTGGATGAAAGAGAAGAACATTCTCCAGGACAGGAGTGTACAGGCTGGCATTGGCTAATGAATCCAGTAAGACCTTCTTATGGAATCTATATACTTAGTTGTAAAGCAGCATAAGCCAAACAACAAGCATTTATTAAGCTCTTACTGTGTGCCAGGTAGTATGCTAAGCTCTAGAAATATAAAGACAAAAGTGAAGCTTTAGTCCTTGCCTTCAAAGAGCTCACATTCTATGAGGGAAGACAACACACATGCATATATAGGTACATACAAAATAAACACAATATGACTTTTAGGGAAGGGTAGCACCAGCTATGGGGAGGAGTAAAAGCATCATGCAGAAGGAGGTGCCTGATCTGAGTCTTAAAGGAAACTAGGGGTTTAAGAGAGGGAACGTAGGAAGGAATGTAGAATTATCCCTGACACATGGCAGGGGTTAGGAGTGCAGTGCCTCTGTGATCTGGAAAATCTGCTTAAAATATTTTGGCCCTCCCTTCATACTAGAGAAGAAGTCAAATTTATTATGGCATTGAAAGATAAAATATGTCAATACTATATGCTATGTTATACGTATATTTTATGCATTTCTCTCTTTCTAAACTTTTTCTGTGCAATCTGCTGGCCTTCGAGTGTCATCTGTGGCTTCCACAAAATTCCCATTTAATTTCTTATGCCAACCTGTGATATATTTTTGATAATAGAAGCCACTGGTATTGGAGATAAAGACAAGGATGGACAGATTGTGCTCTAGGGAAATTATTTTGGCAATTGCATGCGGGGGTTGGATAGGAGAGAGACTCACAAAGTGAGACCAAGTAGGTGCAATAATACAATAATGATGAGATGATGGGAGAATAAATAAGTTGAAGGTGTTCTATAGGCACTGGACAGGTCTCCTTGGAATTAGAGGTAATTAAACCAAAGAAGCCCCAAACTCTGCCAGCCCTGTGGCTTTACTCAATCATGTTTATTCAGTATTCCTGGTTTCAGTGTCAAGAATTTAGATGCTTGGGGCAGCTAGGTGGTACAGTGAGTAGAGCACCAGCCCTGGAGTCAGGAGGACCTGAGTTCAAATTCGGCCTCAGACACTTGACACACTTACTAGCTGTGTGACCATGGGCAAGTCACTTAACCCCAATTGCCCTGCCTTCCCCCCTCAAAAAAAAGAAAAAAAAATTTAGATGCTTTTCCATACAAAAGATTTTGATGCAAACATCCATACATAAATAACCAGTGATGGCTTCTTATGAAGCAGAAATGGCTCCTTCTTTTGGTTTTCATTTCTCAGGATTAAAGAGACTTTATATTTCCTGCCTCTATAACGGAGGATCATTGCTGCTACTGTTTGGTGCCTGGACTCTCCAAGGCAATTAGAACTCAGGATATGATTGGGTACCTGGATTTGGTTGTAGTTTAAGAGCACTGATAGAGAGGGTGGACAAAGCTACAAGTTTTCCTGCATGAGGTTGGCTCATCTTACAGAAATTCAGCAATTCTGAGCACTGGGGTAGGGGAATTTGGGAGAACAGAGTTCCTGCTGAGTGCTTAACTAAGCCCAGAGTTCAGTAATAGGTCATTTTATTTTATTTTTGTAGTATAGAATCTTCTATAAGATTAACAGAAGACAGATGTTAATTGTTTTAGTTTTTAACTCATCAATCATGTCAATTCAGGAAAGGAGTTAATTACAAACAAACTGTTAATGCTCAGATCAATGACATGGATTCCAATTATTAAGGAGGAAATAGCCCTGAATCTGGAGTCAAGGTACTTGGGTTTAAATCCTGTTTTTGGTCCAGGGTGGTGGTAAACTCTTGTAAGCCCTGCTGCTACTGGAGGAGGCCATTGGGCCCAGGGTTGTAGTTGCGTAGATGGAAAGCTGGAAGGGACCCTAGAAGTCATTCAAACTCCCTCATTTTATGAAGTCCCAGAGAAGTTAAATGACTTTCCCAGAAATTAGTTCCCATGATGCCAAAGTCAATGTTCTTTCTATGGTACTATGTTGCCACTGTGCAAATATGGGAAAATAATTCATTTGTCAGTGTCAGGATTCTAAGCTCAAAATCTGCATTAGTTCTTTGAATCATCATGTTAGAGATAGAAGGAATCTTAACAATCACCTAGCCCGACTCCCTCTGGGAAATGCAGAGAATCTGAGAGGGCAAGTGGCTTGCCAAGGAAGGAAGAAAACAAACATTCATTAAATGCCTATGTGCCAAGTACTGTGCCGAACACTTTACAGATAGTTTCTTATTTCGTCTCTACAACAACCCGCAGAGGTAGGTGATATCATCACCCTCATTTTACAGTTTAGGAAACTGAGGCAGAGAGATTAAATAAGAAGAATGATGATAACTAACACTTATATAGTGCTCACTACGTGCCAGACACTGCAGTAAGTGCTTTACAATTTCTTTCTCATTTAATACTCACAACAACCCAAGGGAGTAGGTGCTTTTATCGCCTCCATTTTACAAATGAGAAAACTGAGGCAAACAGAAGTTAAGTGACTTGTCCAGGGTCGCACAACCACTAAGTGTGTTAGGCTAGGTTTGAACTCATGTATTCTTGACTCTAAGCCCAATACTGTAGCCACTGAGAAACACTGCTGCCTCTAACATAGGTAGCATATAGCAGAGCCCTGATTTAAAAGTAAGTCTCCTGTTTCTTAGTCTAATAATTCTATTATATGGACTTGGATCACAAGGATGTCTAATTCTTGCCTATTACAACACTCTGACAAGAAATGGATTCAACATTGGCTTATCCTCTTCCTTTGTAGGGTACATGGTTGTCTTTTCATCCATGTGGTTCTTTCATGAGATGGTTCTAGTTACAACCTTATTGGATGTTGCTGTATTGAAAGGGCTTCATTTTTAAAGACAACTATTGGAATAAGTTGAATTTGTCATGGTATGGAAACTATTTTAGGGGTTTACAGGCAGGTAGACTCAAAGGATTCAGTGCAGATTCTTGTAGGGAAGGCGATTTCCCCTAGGAATGATGTGTCTTTTCCATTAAGTATTTAACACATTACAATGAGGTATTAGGTCATATGATAAGGTTGCCCTTTTGTTGTTAAATGATGGCATGATGATCCTGTAGATAGGGCCAATATGTGGATGATTTGATTGGACTTTACTAATGAGGATGACCAAGGTGGACATCTCATAAGACCATGAGCTATTAGAACTAGAAGGGGCTCTAGAAATCATCTCTCTCAATGCTCTCCTTTTATTAATGAGGTGTTGGGGGTCCAGAAAGGGCAGATGACTCATCTGGGTTCACACAGCAAGCAATAGATCTGGGATTCAGATCTGGTCCTCTGATTCCAAATCATTCTTCTTCCTACTATATAATGCTGACTTTCTACTACAAATAGCTAGCTAATAGTCTCTATAACCCAATGAGTATTGTGTCACGTTTCTAGGTGCTCATGTGAATAATGCTAGGTCTTGGGTTCTAATGAAGGGGCAAATCATATGTATGGCAATGGTCACCATTATAGTTACGGTGACATAGAAGTAATGAGCTGAAGCAAAATATTCTTACACATAGCCGTACAAGGTAGAGGTGAGATGGACATTGTGCTTCTGAGGCCAAATATGGATGGGAAGAAAGAGAGAGCATGGTACAGTGGAAAGACAACTAGAATTGAGGTCAGAAAACCTGGATTTTAACCCTCTCTCTTACTCCTGTTGGACCTTTGCCAAATCACTTTGCTTCCCTGGGCCTCAGTTTCCCCATCTATAAACAGAGAAGGTTGGATTAGATTGTTTATTAAATCTCTTCCAGCTAGGGCCTTATAATGCTCTAAGTGCCTCTTAGGAGAAGAATCATTGGATCACAGCTGTAGAACTGAAAGAAACCCCAGAAGTCATCAAGTCCAATCCCTCTTATTTTACAGATGAGGAAACTGATGTCTGGAAAAGTTAAATGACATCTCCTCTGTCAAACCTCTACTATATGGCTGAAGTGGGATTTGAACCCAGGTCCAAGTCCCAGTCTAGCATTTTATGACTATTGCATGATCTTATGGGGATAGGGACTGGTGCTTTGCTAAGGATAGGTCCATGACTCAACCTTGGTAAGATTGGGAAGCATAGTAGATTTCCCCTGTTAACTGTCATGATGCCTTAAAATTCTCCATTAGCAATTTATTCCTCTCACTTTTGTAGGCTCTTCAACTCCAAGAGTCTAGTTTGATAGTCTCCTTGGAGGAAAAACACCTCTAATACTATCAGCTAACACCATAGAGGGAAGTAGAACAAGAGGAAGAGCCTCTAGCTATGGGATGCAGGGTAAGTAGTGAGAGAAGGAATAAAAGGAAGCAAAGAATCAGTATGACATGGGATGGGCCCCAAATTGAACAGGAGATGAAAAGTAGGATGGAGTGGATTTGGGAAATGGGGCAGCAGTTCAAATAATTGTAGGCTAATCCCTGAAAGACAACTCCATCTTTTTAACACTAAAATTCTTCCGGTAATGTTATAGCTGTGAATCAGGGACTAGCACAATTTCTAAAGAATTAAAATTGTTGGCTGGCCCCAAGGGCAGCGGAAAGACAGATCTAGAGGCTAAGAGGGTTACTGCTAACAAGGATTTCTACGCAAGAAAAGCCTACAAGATGTCAATCAGGAGATGTGTATCAAAAAAGGAGCTAAGCTAATCATGTAGTAAGAGCAGCAGATAGAGGTAATTAGCTTAAGTATTACAATGGCATCACATTACAACAGCATCATAGGTCTAGCTGGATAGCACAGATTGCTGGAAATGGAGTGAGGAAGAGCTGAATTCAAATCTGGCCTTAGACACTTATTACCTAACTTAACTTTTATCTGCCTCAGTTTTCTCATCTGTAAAATGGGGATAATAATAGCATCTATCTCTCAGCATTTTTGTAAGGATCAAATGGGATAATAATTATAAAGCAATTAGCACAATGCTTGGCACACAGTAAGTACTATCTAAATAGCTATTATTAATAGCATTTTAATAATAACATTATTATTTCAAAGGACATCTTGCCCAAACCCCTCACATCAATGACTAAGCATTTATTAAGTACCTATTATTTGCTAGGCACCATGATAGGTGCCGACAATACAACAAAAGTGAAATAGTATTTGCCCACAAGGAGTTTGCATTCTATCGATGGTGACAACACATCTATCTATCTATCTATCTATCTATCTATCTATCTATCTATCTATCTATCTACCTATCTATTAATCTCCCATATTAATGTTAAAAGAACTAGAAAATTCCATCTAGCATGTTAAATGGACCTCTCCCTTGGAGAATTTAGGAGAAAACATGGATAAAATTTGCATAGCATGAGAAATTGTGGATTATCTGTGATCTTCATGGTTGCAGAAGACCTAGATCAATTGAAAATATGGATCCATACAAACAGAATCCTTATGAGTGCCAATCATAGAGCACCACATTCTGAAGAAAATAAAAATTACAGCTAACTGAAAAACAATGGGAAGGCTCATGACAGCTGTAACATATTGCTAATGAAGATTTAAATTCAAGAAGTGGTATAATGGATACCAAGGACATGGAATTCAGGAAGAGCAGCCACAAAGCAAGAGCAATAGATAACAAACGATGTAATAGTATCCGTGAATTATTTAAAGGAGCAGAGGAGTGTCTCTAATACATTGGGTAAACTCTCTATGGAGTCTTACATGGAAAGGCATAAGGAGAATTGCTCAGGATGAGAAAACATATAAAGTTCAATCTGCAGTGGTAGAGGGGGCACCCACACCAATGGTATAGATTCATAGAAGTTTCACAGCAAGTTTAAGGAGGGACATTATAACTATTTGAGCTGTATCCAGCCTTACTAGGAAGTATCCAAGTAGAAATGGGTAATCTGTCAGAAATATTGTAGAAGAGATTCCTCAAATGGGTGAGAAGTTGGATGAGATAACAGTTAGGGTCCAAAGATTCCACGATCCCAAGATACATTTTTACAAAGCCTTCATTACCTTCTCAAGTTCTCATTTATCATGATAATATGCTTTCTCTCTAGCTTGACTGAAGGCACTTGAAAGTAAAGACATCTTATACTTGTTTGCATTCCTAGCATCAAGAACAAAGCCCCACATTGAGTAAGTCCTCAACAATTTCCTTTCGTTTTTTTTTTTGGCAGGGCAATTGGGGTTAAGTGACTTGCCCAAGGTCACACAGCTAGCACGTGTCAAGTGTCTGAGGCTGGATTTGAACTCAGGTCCTCTTGACTCCAGGGCCAGTGTTCTACTCACTGCATCACCTAGCTGCCCCAACAGTTTTTTTTTCAATGATGATTTGTTAAAAACAGTCCTGGTTGATGAGGATTTGGAGACATACCTTGGCGGTACTGGGATATAGATGGAGCTATAGCACTGGGCTTCTCATTATTTACTACAGATTTTTCATAAAACATTGAAAAAGAGCCACCAAAAGATTAACTTGGCATTAGGTAAGCTTTGGCTCTCCATCTGTGCCCATTAATTACTTCTCCCTGAAGTTACCGTTTGGGGGTTTTTGCTCCCTAAAATGTGATATTTAAAAGCATGCATCACATAAGAGAAAGATAAAAAGCTGGATGGCATTAGCCTCTAGAAAGTACATAGTTTTGGTATTTTTAAAAAAAATCTTTACATTTGTAATTAAATGGAGGAGAGAACTAAAGGAAGGAATTCAGTATTCATCCCACTTAAATTATGGAACTAATTATTACCTGAAGTAATACATCATTAACAAGAAATATAAATTCAATTCTTTGCTGCTATCCCAGGGACAGTTGCTTATGTGCTATAGTCAAGGATTTGGCACAAGGAAATTGAGTTCTCTGAAAGCTGGACCAGTCCAGTTGGCATATGTTCACACATAAGCAAAAATATGCACCATCTAAAATGGTGAAAAGAAATTCTGTCCACTTTGCAATGCACATTTGTGAGTTCCTTAGCACTTCTGTCTTTTTGGAAAGCAAACACTTTTCAAGTGGCTGACTTCCACACATTGTTAAGTGAGTAAAGCAGAGCCATGCCAACACCAACTGATGTTCACAGGAACAAAGAAAGTCAGTATTACAGGAGTTGTCCCCATTTATTCATTCAAACGAAAGCTCCAGTGATTGTATACAGGGATAAACAAATTCATGAAATGTACTGTCTCCTTGTTTCTGGGAAGCAGGAGCTTCTCCTGTTTTTGTCTATCTTAAACACCATTAGCAGAGTAATATTATTATCACCAAGCCCTCATGGTATCTTTCTAGTCTGGTTCAGCCTGATTTTCAAGGCTCTCCTTGATATGAAGTATTTTCAGACCATCTTTCCACTCTTTTTTCATAAAATCATAGCTCTGGAAGAGACGTCAGGGGCCATCTAGTCCAATTCCTCATTTTATAGCTGACGAAATTGAACCTCAGGGAAGTTAAGTAATTTGCCATGAGAATGTTAACTCATTGAGAGTGGGGATTGTTTCGTTCTTTGTATCTGTATTCTTAGTTTCTGGTTATCTTTTCCAGGTAACTCTCCATTTTCTATTAGCAGTTCTGCTTGGTTTTGACTCTAGGCAACATCATGCCCCCATATCAGTTACCCTCTGGGTTCCCTCCACCTCAGTCTTTTCAGCTTCCTTTTGTGAGGTGCCTTCCCCCATTAGATTGTAAACTTCTTGAGGGAAGGTACTGTCTTTCTTTTTCTTATTTGTATCCACAGCACTTAGCACAGTGCCTGACACATAGTAGGTGCTTAAAAAATGTTTACTGAATTGAAGTGAATAGTACCTAAAACAAACCTTGGCAGAGAGCAGGTGGTTAATAAGTATTTGCTGATTGATACAACCCAAGGTCATACAAATAGTAAGTATCAGAGCTGAGTTTTGAATCCAGAGCCTATAATTCTACAGGCTCTTTATATTATGTCATATACTCTCAATCATATTATCTACTATTCTCCAACCAACATTCTATATTCTACACTATATACTATACCATATTATATACTATGCCAAATCAAATTGTACTACTTTCCATTCCTTGAACACACTCCATGCTTTCTAGCCCCTTTGCCTTTGTCCAGATTGTTCAACTAATTTAGTTCTCCATCTTAACCTAATAGAATTCTATCTGTCTTTTAAGGCCACCCTTTTCTATGAAGTTCTCTGAGTTATTCAGCTAGATATGACCTCATAAATCCTTGTATCTCTTGCAACACTTTTGGATCTCTCCTATATACTTATGGTATTTGATTTTATATTATTGCATTTGTTTACCTCTTCTTTCCTTTACTAGGTTGTAGCTCTCTAAGGGCAGAAACTTTGGCTAACTCATCTCTTTATCCCCCAATGCCTAGCATAATATCTTGTTTGAATGCAGTAGATGCTTGATAAATTTTATTAATGTCATTGAATTGAATATTCTCACCTACACCTTAAATAAGTTAACGATTTTCTAGTTAACCTTAAAATGCTTCCTTGCATAGGGGCGTGCAGCCCCCTTGCTCAGGGGCATGCACAAAGGCATGCAGCCCCCTTGCTCAGGGGTGTGCAGTAACACTCCACTTACTGGAACTCTGTGACCCCAGATCAAACTCAGCTTCCTGGAACAAACACTTGGTATAAATCCCCCGGCTCTTGCTCAAGACCCTGTGTGGCCCCTGATGGGCAAAACTAGATACGCTCTGCTAATCACAATACCCTGCTTTTGTAATGGCTTGCTTGCACCTGCTCAAGGCTCACGTATAAGAGGCCCTAGATTCTTGGGCTCGGGGCTGCTCCCCTCTATGGGATAGTCGCCGGCTAATAAATGATGCTCAACATATTCTAATTTGGCTTGGTCTGTGTTTCTCGGTCCATCCATTTCGACCTGAAAGCTTAATTTTATTCTTACTAATCAAAAAGTTTGGTTTCAAACCATTACTACTATAGTCTTTTCTCTGAGGTAATTTCCCTAAACTTTACTCATTGATTGGAGTCCTCAGAGGCTTGGTTGCATACTTCCCTCTTAAGGGCTCTAGGGATAATATTGATGGGCTGGGTTTCTAGCACTATGACCCAATAACCTCAACCAGTATGATTCCTATGGATAATCAGCCAGTCTTCATTAGCATTTTTCAAAGCAAAGATATGTACTGAGGTGGTTTCTAATAGAAGTTAGAAACATTGCCTCCCCCCACTCTCCCATAAGCACACAGAAAGTAGGCTCAAAGGTCATACTCTCCCATAAGCACACAGAAAGTAGGCTCAAAGTTAAAATACAAAGGTAGTGAAGGGTACTTATTGAAGATACATGTGGTAGTGGGACAACTTTTGGCTTCTGGATGGTCATTCTCTCTTTATGGAATCCTTCTGAAGGTCCCCTTGGGTATAGCACTCTTCTGGGTTCTGAGGATCAATTCCTCTCTGCAGTTCAAAGCCAGCATTTCTTTTCTAGCATAAGGGATCATACTCCTTGAAGTTGTTTCATCCCTCTGGGGGCTCCCTGTATTTGTCTGTGTTTCAGTTTGTCCTTGATGTATCTCTCTTTACTCCAGGCTAGATATAT
>CM053624.1:344926584-345058591 GCA_028646595.1 Phalanger gymnotis
ATTTTCCAAATAAACACACAAAATGCAAGTTATAACCAACCAGTGGTTAAGTCCACCACAGGTCTTAGCAAGCAAGTGTTGGTAGGTGAGCAGGCTGGCTTGTTTCTCATTGTCAGGAAGTTCAGCATGCATCAGCAGGAATATGTGCATGTAATGACTTGTTTATAATATGATACTATATGGTTACATGACGCCATACTGTGTCATCAAAATTTCAACACAGGAAAAAACCCACAAATTTAAAATTATTAAATTTAAGATGCGCCATTTAAATATATATTACATATATATATGTATTACATATATGTTTTTTAAATGGAGCAAATTTCAAAAAAAAAACAGTTAAAGGGTTAAAGAAAGTAGTTTTCAAGGGGAGTGCTGAGTAATTTTTTTTTTAAAGAAGGTGATAGGTTAAATAAGTTTGGGAACCTCTGAATTGTACCAGAAGACAAACCCAGAGTTAAAGTGGCCTGTGATACTCACTTGGTGTCTTTGGTCACTGAGAGAAACTAATGACCTCAATTTGTTAGTTGTTGCTAGCATAGCTAATAAATCAATTAGTCATACCTGGAACTCTGTCTCTTGGAATTTCTACTGGCAACATCTCCTTCTTGTGGCTTGTAATGACCTTGAAAGGCAATGACTATTTTCTCATCCACAGAGACATACAAAGCTATCATTTCTTTGAATTTCTACCAAAAGGGTAACAGGAAATTAAATCCAAGGCCACATGGCCACAGGCCAACTGTCCACCACCCTTCCCTCAAAACTTCTACATCTCTAGTCAAAATCTTGCACAATGACAACTGATAAACAGGATGGTGACCCTGGCATACTACATGAGATTTTAATAACAGATTACATTGTATTCAACATATAGAACATACTGAGGAAATATAATCAACCAATATGCTTTAGAAAGATTTTCAACATTGGTCAAAACAAAAATGATTAACTAGAAAATATGATTGCTCAAAATAAGCCATTTTTTTAGAGTTTTCAGTCTATATCAGAGAAATAGCAAAGAGAGAATAGAATAGAGGATAGGGAGATGTCATCGAAACCAGAAAGAAGTCCTGCCTCTGATATATACCAGTTTATATGACACAGGACAAGTCATTTAACTTCTCATTACTCCTGAAGCCAGGAAGACTCGTCGTCTTCCTGAATTCAAATCTTGTCTCAGACACCTATTAGTTAGGTGACTGTTTGCCTCAGTTTCCTCATCTGTCAAATGAGCTGGGGAAGGAAATGGAAAGCCACTCCAATATCCTTGCCAAGAAAACCCCAAATGGAGTCACAAAGAATCAGACCCAATTGACAAAGGACTGAATAGCAACAACAACTCCAGGAGACTCTCTAAGACTGTAATTTGGAGCATAGGTGACAATCTTCCCTGGCCAAGGAACACCCTGTACCAATGAAATCACAGATCCAGTCCCCTATGCTGTCAGAGTGACAACTCAGTTTCAACATCATGAAAAGTATATACATTTCATCAATTACCTGAGTTTTGTTAGGGAGACCAATACTTCTATTTCAATTCAACTCAACAAGTATTATAAACACCTCCTTACAAGGAAATGGGATGGATCCTTAATAAATGTACCATAAAAAGAAAAAAAAATAGAAGGAAATGGGATGGAGCAAGACAGACAGAGAGGGAGACAGCAGAGAAAGAGGGGGGTGGGGCTTGGGGAGGGAGGAAGGAAGGGAGAGGAAAGAAGGAAGGGAGGGAGGGAGTGTATTGGTAATTAAGGTGGGACTTTTTTTTTTTTTTACTGTTTTAGAATGCTAAATTAATTAAGTGCCTTTGATTAAGTCTTACTAGGTGCAAAGCTCCAGGCACACACTCTTTTGCTTACTAGGGGTAAAGCCCCAAGTTCACACCCTTTTGCTGATTAGGTATTAATCCTTCCAGCCCTGAATGGAGCTTAAAACCTCAGAAGTTAGTATTTTGTCTGGGGCTCTCACTCATGGAGGAGTGTTGATGTGGTGACTCTGGGCAGCTGTTGTTAAGAGCCCCCTAGCTTGTAAACCCAGATGTTGATGCTTTCCTGATAACTATGCATTGTGATTTGGTCTGTTTATATTGTGTATGTTTGTAATTTGTTTGTATTTGCTCTGAAGTTCAAGGTGCTGGCTTTTCCTCCTGAACTAAGTGAATGATATTTGTATGTTGGATTAAAGTAAGATTGTTAACCCCTTAACGTTGTTTTCCTTAGTAAAGCAGATCAAAGAACCTGTGTTAGCATGCTTTCTGTGTGCTGGTTGTTGTTGGTCTTACACAGCCACAGTAGCTGCTAGCAAGATTGTTACTACAAGGAGAAAGGAAGGAAAGAAAAAAGCAGAAAGGAAAGAAAGAAGGAATAAAGAAAGGAAAGGAAGGAAGAAAAGAAAGGAAAAAGTATCCTTGACCCTAAGGGGCTTAAGTTCAATTCTATTATTTGCAACAAATGAATTTTCAGGCTTTAAGTCATGCCAAAGTTCCTCCACTGTCATGTTGAGCTGTAATGTCTCATACATGTCACAGTATAAAAGAAGAGGCAGAACAAAAATCATCGAAACATGAAAATAATGACATATTTTCTCAGATCAGTTAATTTATTCATTCTTTCATTCTCAAGGTCCTAGTTTCTAAGAGGACAAAATCAACTAATTCGTCAGTCTCTTATTGTGCAATGGATGTTGTGGCAGGAAATAAGAATACATAGGCAAAAATTAAACAGTCCCTGCCCTCAAGGCACTCACATTTCACCAAGAAGTTGCTGCTATAAGGAGCTGGGAAGAGCTTAAAATCCTCTCAATGCAAGACTTGGATTCCAAAAAAGAGCCTGGGAATTCTTTTTCTAGGAAGTGAAAACTGTGTTTCCAAGGGGTCAGGAAAACTGGTGCTATTTGCGGCAAAATACGCCTGAAATGGGCAAAATGGCTTCATCAACAAATTAATTAGGTAATGGGAAAAGTAGACCTTATTTTGAGTAGCAGAGGATGATAATTCTAGTCCCTAATCCATTTCAGACAATCCATTTTTACAATCTCTGTAGTCAGACATGGCCAGGGCAAGTCTGGAAGTTTAATAAAGGCCAATAAAGATGACAAAGTCCCTTTAGGCTTGTGCACACTCAAGTATAGCCATTTCTGTTCTATTACTAGATGCTTGAAACAAGTAGCCAACGCCAAAGAAAAATTGTCAAGCACATGATCACAGTGGGATTCTGTTTGGCAAAGGGTTAGGACAACATAAATATAAACGCTGCTACTAATAATGATTAGCTACATGTATGTAGTGTTCTAAGGTTTGCAAAATCATCTCATTTGATCCTTCCAACAACTATGTGGGGTAGGTGCCATATCACCCACATACCGCATTTTTTTTCCTAGAAATCCAAGTCAGAGACATTAAGGACTTGCCCAGGGCCATATAGGTAGTAAATGTTTGAATGAATATTTAAATGGAGTCTTTCTGATTCTTCCATCAGTATTTTATTCATTTTGCCCTGATGCTCTTCAAAATTTTACTAGAAGATTATAAAGCAGTAAATGTGGGTGTTGCACATGAGGACAATAGTTAAAACGTCCCAAGGCTATACTCAACTGAGTGTTTAAGGTAGACGTACCCCTGAGGGAGAAAATGAAGAATGCTTTGTGTGTAGTCAATAAAAAGTTGCAATGAGACAAAGTACCAGGCATGACAATAATTTTGCCAATGAAAATGGCAAATGATATGCCCACTACCCCTGTCTTGCCCTCAAGAAGAGATCAGTTTGGGGTAGAATAGTGGAGGAGGAGAATCTGGTGAATTATAACCATGTGGACCCTTAAATATGGAGCCACTCTCTATGAATGAATTATCCAAATGTTTACTTCAGTTTTTTATCCTTGAGCTTTGGTTTTATGGTTATTTAGTAAAAGGAAACGAGAAAAAAGAAGGAAAAGGTAGGCTCTAAATGTCAAATAGCCAGAGACTGGAGAAATAATTTTGAATCTTGGGTTTAGGGTCTAGTGACTCTGCTAAGCAAAGCCTCCTGTGGCACCACCCTTTCCACACTTAATTTAGCTCACTGCGGACTTTAATTCATTGGGAAAGAGGTGTTTGGGTGACTGCCAATGTTTAGGTATAAATTAGTCTTCAACATAATTTGCATAATTTTCTTTCTATTTTGACAGAACTTGCAATGCTGTGTTGATTCCAGCAGAACCTACAGGAGTCAATAAATAGGGACTAAGGAGCAAAGAGGGCAGATTGAAAAAAGAAGGGAAGAGAGAGAGGAAACAGATGGCAAACGGCACCATTGCAGGGTGAGTGCAAAGAGGTCCCAAAAGGAAAGTGGCAAGATGTAGTTCTGTGAAAGCAACAATAGAGTCAGCTAACACATTAGTTGATTTTATTTTCAAATGTGCCCAAGCTGATGGTATTTTTTTTTTTGGTCTGTGCAAGTGACAATGATTTTAATGCTATATTATTTAAGGAACAGTGGTGATAAAGGCTCAATAAGAAGCAAAAGAAAACCAAAAAACTTTTCATCCTTTGAAATTTTCTGATATTTCCAAGGAAAATGTTAACATGTCTTACATGGACCAGGAAGACCAGGAATAATTACTGAGGGCTTCCAGAGAAACAATCTACCAAGTATTGATGGATAGAGAGAGAAAACACATTCATCTTGAGTATGGGACAATGAAAACAAAATGAACATGTTGGTTGAAAGAAATATTATCGTTTCATAGGAACATAATTTTAGAGCTGGAGGGGACCTAGAAGTCACCTTGTTTAATTAGGTCTCTTATCATTAACTATTTTAAGGAAAATAGGCCCAAATCTTGTATTGAAACTAAGGAGGTAAAATAGGTGAATATTAAAATTGGTAACAGATGTTTATATCCCTTGGCCTCCACTGGGAACAGCATATTGAAATTACGCAGGAAATGGGTCACTGTTTGCCAGAACAATGTACCAACGCTCTTGTCATTTGTGTAGGTATTCTGTTGCTCACTTGCCAGGGCCACAGATCAGGAGTGAGATAGAGTCTCCCAAGTGACTCAGAGACATAGGATTATCCGGCTTGTGCAGGGTTCAAATTCTGGGACCTCCATTAGCTCTCCGGATGTCAGTAGGCACTGTGAAAAATGCTGAAGATAGGAAAATCTGACCCTGAGCAGAGAAGATTAATAACCGGTGAATAACTAAACTAACTCACTGATAGTTTTTCCATGCTAATTTCTACAGCTATCTTAATGGATTATTTGAGTAGTTTATGGGGCACAGCCAAAAGTGCATTTGATAAAGGAATATTGAAAGGCCTGAACAAAGCATAGCTGAGAGTACTGTGTCATATTCTGCTATTGTTTCTCCATTGTGTCTGCTGTTTTCTGATGTTTCTGGGGCCAAGGCTCTCATCGAGAGCTAAGTAGTATTTTTATTTGCATCAGCACAAATCCTTATACAATTTTGAAGGCTGCTTACTGTCTGTGGTCGAGCAAAAGCATATCATTTGACTTTGTCCAAGGGACATCTGGGGATGTTGCTGAGGATTTTGTAGCCACCAAACTTATAATAAGAAAACTCTACCTTCAGAAGCAATTAGCTCTCGATGGTAGGCTCTCTCTGCGTCAAAGTTACGCTAAATATCTTGATATTCAGAAATGTCTGGATTATTGAAAGGGTGTTTTCTTCTGGGTGTCAGGTATCATGTTAAAGAAATCTCTCTTTCACCTGATGAGTCAAATCTACCCAGAAACACTAGAATAGGCTGAACATGGTATAATAAAAGATCTCTGATCCTGGGAACCAGCAGACTGGATCTAAAGTCTTAGCCTTGAAATTTAATTAGCTCTCTAATCTTGAACAAGTCAACTAATTTCTCTATGCCTCTGTTTTCTCCCTTGTAGAAATAAGGATATAAACACCCATACTCCCTACCTCATAGGGTTGTTGTGATAAAAGCCCTTTGAAAGCCTTGAAATACTGTAAAGAGTTATTATGATTACGTCATCATCTTCCTAACACCAACACTCTACTGGCCTTTTTATATGGCTATGAGTCATGTCTCCAAAAATTAAAAATGATTATCATTCAGCAGGCAGCAGAGAAGCACACAGTGAGTATGAGCAGGGCCGCAAGGTAATAAAGACAAAGAACGTCAAAGAAGAACTCAAGTCAAAGACGTCACCACGCAAAGAGGATTGGCTGGTCATGTGCAAGGAGTGAAGAATAACTAGTGGGTAGTTACTGACGGCCCATGTAGCATATTGGCATTTTCACAATGTTAGGAGAATGAGAAGGCCCCTAAAATACTGGGGGACCCACTGCCTATGGGAACTTGGCCAAGGGTCACACTTGAATGGATAGGCTGTGATCTCCATCACTAGAAGGAATAGACACACTTTTCAGATCCTAGATTCTTTCACATAGTTAAAGTTTACTGATTGCATAGCAGCATAGGGAGCCTGAAGAATCTGGCTGGACTGGCTCCATGATGGAATTCATAGGACTCATCAGTTCTCTTTACCCAACATCTCCTGCATATATCCCCTTTTCACTATTTACATGGATGCCCTGCTAGTTCAGGTCTCTCATGGATTTCTGCAGCAATCTCCTAATTCATCTCCCTGTTGTCCAGGTTCTCTCCTTTCCAATCTATCCTTCATATAGATGCCAAAATGATCTTCCTAAAGCACAAATCTGGCTATCCACTTCCCTGTTCAAGAATCTTCAATGGCTGCCTGTTGACTCTGATGAAATACTCACTTCTCAGTTTGACATTTAAAGCCTTTCATGGTCTGGGTACAGCCTACCTTTTCTGACAGTTCATACCACTCCATTTTGTGCTCTTCCTTTCTGGTCAAATTAACCTACTTGCTGTTTCCTGTTCTTGACAAGTCCACTTCCCACTTCTGTGCCTTTGTATGAATGTTTCTGCATGCCTGGAATGCCCTCCCTCTATGCCACTTCTTTTTATAATCTTTAGTTTCTTTCAAGGTTCAACTTTGGTCTCACCTCCTCTGAGAAGCTGTTTCTGATTCCCTGAGCTGCTAGTGCCGTTTATTCAGATTATTATATTTATTTATTTGGGCATATGCTATACCTTTTCATCCTGGTAGAAGGTCAGCTCCTTAGGAACAGGGACTATTTCTCCTACTATCCAGTAATAGGTGATTAAGAACTGCTCACAGTAAGTGATTAATAAGTATCAATAAGTGTCTTGCTTAGGGTTTGGTACAGTCAGTGCTTGCTGACATGGCTTGACTTGGATTGGTTTATAGGGAGAGGCGATATGGACTATCAGGTGGTAGAAGGAAAAACAGAGTGTGAATTCCATGTCAGACACTTATTAGCTGTGTGAATCTGGGTAGGTTATAGCTTCTGAGGGTATTGGATTCCATGACCCCCAAGGTCCGTCTCAGCTCTAAATCTATGATCTTCTGATCCTTTCTCCACTTCCTACTGAGGTATCCAGAGCTGACTAACGAATAATTTATGTACTGTGATGATTTCCTCCATCAGGTATACACTTCAGCCACAGTGTGTGTGTCTTAGCTGAAAGGATTCCAATACAAAGTATTCCATCATTCCCTATAACCACTTAAAGTGCTTGAGACATTGTCATCGAGGTATGACCATTTCTCCATTCAATTTCTTCAGCATGAACATGGTTCCTTGGGATAATTCCCATTTATTCGGCGATTCAGCTCAGTGACAGATTTGGTCTTTTCAGCAGAACTTGGGACTCCAGGTCCATTGCCTACTAGATTGCTTGCTACTTCTCCAAACGTCCACATTGCACACCAGTAGTTTCCTTCTTCTCAGAGTACATATTTCAGTTGGGTGCTGGGCATTAGCATATTTCCTAAACTGACATCAAAAACAGTGCTTAGCACAGATTGAAAACTGTCTAAACTTGATGTAAGCTTATCCTTCCCCAGAATCAACACCTCCTGACTCCCGTCAGAGGCCTGAACAGTCAATCCTCAGCCAAAGTCTGGGCATACTGACATATGCATTGTTTGCTAGACTGAATAATGAATGAAGGTTAATTTAAATCAGAAAACAGGCTTTTCAAGAGGGATTGTCTTAAAAGATCCCAGGTAGAAAGGTATCATAAAGCTCAAACAACTGAAAACATAAACCACTTTCTTAAAGGATAAAGAGAAGATAATACTTAATTTTTGTTCCCATTTTGGACCTCAGAAAAGAATATTATCGAATCAGTTGTTCCCGGATCATGCCAACACAAGAGGAGCCAAGCCAATCTTATGTAATGGAGTCTGACGAACGATGATCAAATCTATCCCTGATAGAAATTCCTACTTTCTGTACTGCCAGGCTCTAGCCCTACTCTGCTGATTATCCTGAAAAAGCCAATCATGCATTTGACTAAAGTACCCCATTTGCTCAGCACACAGTTTAAAAAATAAGCACTACTTCAATTTCAACGTGCTCTAAATTAAATAAATGACAACCACGTGTGCGTCTGACGTTACAGACGGCCCGCAGGGAGCACCAGGTGACACCGTTTGTGGCCTATTGATTAAAAGGAGCTGTTATCCATCTTTACAAGTACAAAATAATCCACCAGTGTTACTGCAACGATGGGCATCTCACTGGGAAGGTTAATCAGAGACATGAGAAATCATTTCTGCTCTTTGATCAAGTGTGAGTCATTCAGGGATCTGTCCTGGTCCCTAATCACCCACCCCATCGATGGCTCCAAAGGCAGAATCTGGGGCAGTCTGTGCTGGCTGTCATTTGCACAGTGCGGGAAGGCCGTCTGCCTCCTCAAACAGTTTAGCCTGCTGAGAGTTCTGATTTGTGGTGTTTATAACCCATTCAGGATGGTAAACAACATAAATATAAGAAGTAGATACGAAGTAGATTTACATTTTCTAAGAAAGACAGAACGACTAATCATTGGCACCTTAATATGGCTTCTGAAAAGGCATTGGGGCATTTTTTTCATTTTTATGGAAGTGTGTGTAGTAAGACATGTTGTTAAATGCTGTTATGCTGTGCTGAGGGTGGCGGTGGGAAGGGGAAGCAGCCATGGGTTCCTGATTGCTGTTAGTGGATCTCTCCTTCCTCCTTCTAGCTCCTGTTATTTTGCAGCTAAGTTTTATTTTCTTTTAAAGTCTTGTTACCACGGAAGTGAAAGAAAGTCCAAAAATATTAATACAATGATTGTGAGAACTGCTGCCTATACCTCATCCCAGACCTAGGCAGTCCTTCATGGGTCTGTGGTAGGCAAGTCCTCCCCTGCCTTCAAACCTCTACCCCGCAATCCTCCCAGGATTCTCAGATATAAGTCAAGTATCTAGACACAGCCTTCTTATCAGCCATTCCCATCGGGAACGGCCAAGGGGTTTCTAATAGGTTCCAGGACTGAAGTAGCACTTATTTTTATTTTTGGAGGCAATCAGGGTTTAGTGACTTGACCAGGGTCGCACAGTTTAGTAAGTGTGAGTGTTAGAACTCAGGCCCTCCTCACTCCAAGGCTAAGCAGTTATTTTTAAACTGTGCGCTGAGCCGTCCAGTGGCCTGATTGAACTGAGGATCTGGGATAAGGACCACTGTCGATTTTCAAGATCTTTGTCAGGAGTAGCCGTTGGCAATCTAGCTCATTGATATCAATAATGGGCATTGGTTGCTGTTTCTTGTTCAGTCACGCCTGACTCTTCACGACCCCATTCGGGGGTTTTCTTGGCAGAGATGCTGGAGTGGTTTGGCATTTCCTTCTCCAGCTCGTTTTACAAGTGGGGAACCGAAGCAGACAGGGGCGAGTGACTTGCCCAGGGTCACACAGCTAGCGCGTGTCTGAGACCATATTGGAAATCAGGAAAATGAGTCTTTCTTACTCCGGGCCTGGTGCAATATCTAATGTGCCATCTAGCTGTCCAATGAGCATTTACTGATCACCTTAGGGAGGCAATGTATCATATATATATATATGTATGTATATATATATATATATATGTATAATAATAGCACATTTAGCAACAATGATAATAGTAACAGCTAGCATCCTGTAAGAATTATATAATGCTTTAACTCCTGGAGACAAGGGATGCTGTTTGTTTTGTGTTTGGATTTCTAGTACCTTTCACAGCCCTGGCACATAAAGTGTGCCCACTCAATTCTTGCTGAATGAATGATGGGAAAGTGGTTATGAGGACCTGGGAAGGAATACAAGGATAAATAACATGGTCTCATCGACGGTCTCAAATCTCCGAGCCAGGAAGTTTTGGTAACAACTTTTTGTTGACATAAAATGCATTAGCCAGTAGGAAAAACCTAATCCTTAGACTGGATTTGAACAGAAAGAGGTAATTTTTATGAAAAGCTGGCTGAATCAGAATGGACTACAAAACTGGAATTGTTTGGATGGTGCCAATGGATGTAATGTGGTGGGGCCTCGTGATGTCCTGGCCTGGAAGAGGTGTTATGTGCAATGATTAGGCAAATTTCTAGGTTGGGAAGGGTATTCCCTACTTGGTTCTTAGAAGACACAGTTTTAACTTAGGACAAAAGTGATCATGAACCAGAAAGCCAGACTTGCTGAGTAAGCAATCAATCAAGCCACAAACATTTTTAAGTGCCTACTATGTACAAAGTATGGTGCTAGGCACCTAGGGCACAAAGGCAAAGAATGAGACAATCCATACTCTTTGAGTATGGCTTACATTTTACATGTACATGAGAGACAGCATGTACATGGGTAAGTGTATACAGATATAGTATGTGTAATATATATATAATATGTAATAATATAATAAAATAAACACAAGGTCATTAAACATAAGGTATTTAGTGAGAGAGAACACAAATAGTTGGGGGAAAATGAGGAAAAGCTTTATGTAGAACGTGGCACTTGAGCTATGTCTTGAAGGAAGAGAGAGATTCTTTAAAGCAGACAGAAGGAGGAAGTTCAAGCATAGGGTATGGCCTGCACAAAGGGACAGAAATGCCCTATGTGAGGAACAGAAGTAAGTCCAGTTTAGCTGGGCCTTAAGTATTCTCACTGCCTCAGTTGGTGATTTCTTTGTTTTAACTTTGTGTTCTACATCCCTTGGTATCTTACAGGCCTAAGTAGAAAGAATACTGGCTTTGAAATTGCTAAGCCTAGGATCAAAGCCTGTCTCTGTCACGTACATGTGTGACCTTGGGCAAGTCACTTAACTTCTCATAGATGCATTTCCTCATCTATGAAAAAATGGGGGTTAGACCAGAGCAAAAATGTCAAACATGTGGTTGGTTGGCTACATGTGGTCCACAACACTTTTGAGTGTGGCCTGAACCAGATTAAAATATAATTGGGAAATATTTCATAAAATAAATAAAAATACAATAAAGCATAGATAATGTTAATATGTGGTTTTCTAAATCCATATTCTGCCTGCAGCAATCCTTATGTACAGTTTAGTGGCCTCCATTTCTATGTGAGTTGGACAATATTGGACTGGAGGACAGCTAAGATCTCTTCCAGTTCTAAATCAATGACCCTATAATCTTCAACTAGTGAATTCATTTCATGACTACTAACCTAACACTCTCCATTGATTGCCTTTATAAACTAATGGCTTTTACTCTGACCCAATCATGAGTTTACCTGCTTGGAAGGTAGATGTCACTAGGTCCAGAACTGACTCCATGACATACCCTAACCCCAGGGCAGCCTCCTTCTGAAACCAAATGTAGAGGGAGCTTAGAAGCCCATGATTCAGATTGAGGCAGCTGTATAGAGGAGAATCTAATCTAGAGCCTTTCACCACAGTGCCCTCCTCACTGGCATGCACATTACAGGGACACGAGGGAAGAGGGGACTGCCAACCAGGTCAGAGTGCTCAGTCTCGACACAGTCTCTATTCTCACTCACTCAGCCCTGGGCTCTAAAGCCCTGTGCTCAAATTACTACACAGTTATCCTTTTGCCAACTCTCTACCTCTTACTCCCAGACTTCTCATACTCTAACGTCACTTAAGTGCATTCTCAGAATGCTCTTTCATTGTCATCATCAAGTCCTTTCACATTATTGGGCGTATGGCTCCCAGGCTAGTCTCTGAATGATATTGAAGAAAGAGGAAGAAGAAACAAGAAAAGAAGAAGAAGGAAGAAGAAGAAGAAGAAGAAGAAGAAGAAGAAGAGGAGAAGATGAAAATGATAAGCATTTATAAAGCAACAAGGTGGTACAGTGGGTAGAGTACTGGGCCTGGAGACAGGAAGACCTGGATTCAAATCTGGCATCAGACACTTCCTAGCTGTAAGATCTGGGAAAGTTACTTAACCTCTGTTTACCTCAATCTCCTCATCTGTAAAATGGAGATGATAATATCACCTACTTCCCAGGATTGCTCTGAAGATAATACGAGGTAATAATTGTAAAGCTCTTCACACAGTTCCTGGCATACAGTAACTGCTACAAAAATGTTAGCTATTTTTATTACTTTGGAAAGGGAGGTAGCACGCTGGATAGAGCGCTGGACTTGGAATCAGGAAGACTTGAGTTCAAATCCAGCCTCAGACACTTGCTAGAAGGTAGCTAAACACAATTTCCTCGTCAGTAAAAATGAGCTGGAGGGGGAAACAGCAAACCACTCCCGTATCTTTTTCCAAGAAAACCCTACACGGGGTCACCAGGAGTCGGCCACAACTGAAATGACTGAATGACGACAACAATTCTTTACTATTTTAAGGTTTACAAAGCACTGCATATCTCCTTGGTCCTCACAACAGCCCTGGGAGGTGGGCGATATCCAAAGCTGAATTTGAACTCAGATCTTCCTGACTCCAAGGACAGCATTCTATGTTTGCTGCCCTGTAGGACTTAGGCTCACAACACTGCACTGTAACAGATGAGCCAGAGAGCAGAACTCATTACATTCCAAGGAACCTCTGAGAATACATAAGGAATAGAAACTGTGCCTGATTTCATTGGTACAGAAACTATCAGGTAAGGAGGCTCTCTCTGCTAATGGAAGTTGATCTCTTCTCTGCAACTCAGTGCCTTAGAGAATTGACTATAGCAGAGAGAGGTCCAGGGACTTGCCCAGGGTCACGTGGCATATATGTGTCAGTGATGGGTCTTGAACTCAGATTTTCCTGGTTTTCAGGTCAGTTCTCCATCCACTTTGCTTCCTTATCAAATGCGTCAGCTTGCTTCACAAACTTTATAATGCTAAAGAAATGTTAGCTATCATTATGGCATACTACTTTTTATGACTTATAAGGACTTTAAATAAATAATAATAATAATGAAAGACTTCCAAAGTGGATCTAACAACACAGTGAGTCCTCAGAGTGGTTCACTCAAGGATGGGGGTTGGGGGGTGGGGTAGGGAGCTAGGAGGGTCACTCAGATTTTCATCACAAATCGTGCTATGAATGAACTTTCATCCCTGTGAATTCCCCACAGCATTGGCCCAGGGAACATACCAGGCAGGGCCTGATGTGAGACCCCTTCTGACACCAAGAGGATCTGGGGTCAATTTCATCCTTCTTGGCATGTCAACCAGAAGAAGGGAAAGAACCTTTTATGAAATGAACTACAAACACAGAAAGCACAAAGGAGTGGTAGTAATAGTAGTAGTGGGGGTGGTGGTAGTAATCGCTGTTTAGTCATTTGTCAGTTAATGTCTGATTCTTTGTGATTCCATTTGGGGTTTTCTTGACAGAGATACCGGAGTGGTTTGCCATTTCCTTCTCCAGCTCGTTTTACGTGAGGAAACTGAGGCGAACAGGGTGAAGTGACTTGCCCAGAGTTACACAGCGAGTAAGTGACTGAGGCCCAATCTGAACTCGGGAAGATGAGTTTTCCTGACTCCAGGTCTAGCGCTCCATCTGCTGTGCTACCTAGCTACCCAGTAGTAGTAATAGCTAGCATTTATATAGTGTCTACTATGTGCCAGTCGCTGTGTTAAGTGTTTTTACAAACATTATTTCATTAGATTTCACAACCACCTTGGGAAGTAAGTGCTATCGCTGTCCCCATTTATAGTTGAGGAAACTCTCCAGAGAGATACTGAATGACTTGCCCAGAGACGTGAAACTAATAACTGTTTGAGGCTAGATTTGAACTCAGGTCTTTCTGACTCAAGGCCCAACACTTTTATCCACTGTTCCACCAGTTTGCTCTCAAAGCAAAAAGGAAAGGATTTGCTTTACCAGAGGCACTCATACAGAGGACAGGAACAGGCTCTTGAAGAAGAGGACCTCTAGGGACAACAGTTACATGATTTTTATGGAAGACTCTCTTATGGAAAAGACTTCTGAGGCTTAGTGGGAGCAGTAGCAGCAGCCAATGTCTGGAGGTCAAAGGTGGAAGTATCTCAGCCAAAAGTGTCTAAGACAAGTGGAGACCAACAACAGCCACTGCTGAACAAGAGGTTTCATTGCTATGGGAGTAAATAAAATACAGATACAAGTAGGAGTTGCCAAGCCATGGGAGAAGCATCTGAACTTTGAAGGAAGTAAGGAAATGGCACGAGGGCATGCCAAGTCAGTTCCCAATATAGAACCCTGCCAGTAATGGCAAACAGAAGTCTTGCACCCTCCTAGGGAAGGGCAAAACTACAGTATTAGATATTTGGGCAGCTGAATAAATCATCTGTATTGGAAGCCCATAACACACAGTGCTTTTGTCTCCTTCGAATAGAAAATGGATTGAAGCTAAAATGAAAGAAGTTGAAGTGGGCATGAACCTCTTCCATGATCCTCCCCCCCCCATGTTGGATAGTGCCACTATGATAACAGTGTATATCCCAAGAAGAGGCCCAATTAATGTCAAGTCTCCCATTGTTAGATGGGGAGAATTTTCAGTTTTTCAACAACAAAAACAACAAAATCCCACCATATTTCATGATATTGGAAGAAACTTTCCAAGTAATCCATAGAATGGATTAAAGATAAGACCTTTTATGAAAGCCCACCTAAGTAGTGATAAAGACAAAGAACACTTAAAGTTAACCTCTCAGACGTGTCATTCTACGACCTGCAGTTGGATTTTATTACAACAATGAAGGCCTACCATCTGCTGAAAACATACCCTTTTACACAAACGAGACTTACTAGCACCAATTTTTCCTTATATTTATCCTGTGCACTATGGTTCCCACCATTATATCTACCAGGGGCCATTTACAGCTACCCATCATACCCAACATGTAGCCAAACCTACTTATAAATAGGAAGGCTGATTGATATCAAAATCCTGGGAGCTCTGAGGTGTAAAAGATCAGATCTAGCTGGCTGCCTGAAACGTCTGCTCTGGTTGATCCTTCCCAAAATTAGCAGATGACTTATTAATCCATTTTCCAAATATGCAGGTGGTGAGGCCTGTGCCTGATAGGCTGGTATTCTTCTCCTTACTCTGCATCCTTTAGCTTTCTGCTGGTTCATGGATGGGTCTACCTTAATATCGGATTGCATCTGCCAAATCCTTTCCCTCTCCCACTAATCATGGGCATGAAAAATGTATAAAAGATTTCTTGGACTTGGGGAGGTGATGGACTTTTTTCTAGGCCAACATAGACCAGAAGGGCTAAAAGCCCAAGGAGAGAACACCAATATTAGTGCGAAGGAGTTGGTAGAGCTGCTCCATCTCATCAAGTCCCAGAATCTTCTCAGCATGTATTCTATCTTAAGGCCTGTAAATGTCATTAATCCCTACCAAACTCCTCCCTGTATGGGGTAGGGACACCACATTTTCCAGAAATTTAGGCTTGTAAATGGCTTCTTTTCTAAAGCAGGGGTTCTTAACCTGGGATTCATGAACTTATTGTGTTTCATAGTTTGATAACTATGTTTTAATATAATTGACTCCCTGTCTAATTTAATGTATTTAATTGTATGTATACTATATATTTAATTTTATGTATTTAAAAATATTATTGTGAAAAGGTTCACTAGGCTACCGAAGGTGTCCATGATATGAAAAAAACGTTAAGAACCCCTGTTTTAGGCATGACTATTTGTGTTACGCTCAACCACAAATTTCTAGACAGAATACCACAGAACAGATGTAATGCCTTTGATATCACTTGATCAAATTAGAAAACATTTTTACAAAAGGGAAAAACGGAATTAGATGTGCCTCAAGATTCCACCTTTTTTCCCATTAATTGACTGTTTATCCTTCTATGGCAGGAGCCAGAAATCCTCAAATAACAGCAGTTGAAGAAAGAACAGTCCCTCTAAAGACAAGGCTAATTTGTTTTCCACGGAGAGGTGACGAGCTGCCTCAATTTGCTTGAGATTCTTCCAAGATAATGACTTATGTTTTCTTGTCCCAATTAACCACCGGCTGATGCTGAGAAGACCAACATTCGCTCACATAACTAAATCTCTATTCCATTGATAACCTCCTGGCACAGATGTGTCAGAGAATTTCCAGGATCAATGTTGAATCAAGCACAGAACTAAACAGGGAGTCTTGAATATCTCCCTCTTGTCTAATTCTTCTTTCTCACATAACATCACCTTTAAGCATCTTTGTGCTTTCCTTAGTGTGGATATTCTCTCCCCAAGGGCAGATCACAGCCCTGCTTCTGTTAGGTACACAGTTTCATGAGTCCCTACGATTGAAAATGATATATGATCTCATAGACAACCTTTATGAACTTAGGTGGGCATAGTTGGTCCCATGTCCATTTTCAACATCTTACGACTTGGTAAATTCTTCTGGAATTTGTACAACTTTGGGGTAGCCTTCAAGGGTCACCCCTTTGCCACAATAAGGCATTGCAAGATCCCTAATATAATGTCTTTAAATACAAGGTAAGGACGTATGGTTTCTTGTACAATTTAACAAGAGGATCAGCATTTGCTCACATAATTAAGCCTCTATTTTATTGATAATCTCTTGGGATAGACGTGGCAGAGGAAAGGAAGGATCAATGTGGATTTAAGTGTAAAACTTAAAAGAAAGTCTTAACTATATCCCTCTTATGCATTTCTCATTTCTTACACACTTTAACATTTTTGTCTTTCAATCCTTAGAGTCCAGCACAGTGTGTGGCACATAGTCGGTGCTCAATGAAAGCCTGTTGATTGACTGATTAATTGATTTGGCCATTTGAAAATGGCTAAACATTGATCTTTTCTGTTGAATTTCAGCCTTTACGATCGGATACCCTTCACACTTCTGACACTTGCGGCAAGTCACGTAACTTTCATAGGACACAGTTTCCTCATCTGCAAAAAGAGGGGGCTGAACCATGATTTCAAAGGGCCGGTGATGAAGAATGATACCCAACTCTTGACAGAGAGGCAATGGACTAAATATGCAGAATAAGATGCATATCTTTGAACACAGACAATGTAGGAATTTGTTCTGCTTGATTAGACGTATTTGTTGCAAGGTTTTTCTTTGTTTTCTTTTTTCTCTCAGTGATGGGGGAAGTGTGAGGGAGAGGAGATAAACACTTGTTAATTGAAAAAAGCTAATTAAAAATTATACAGGACAAAAAATAAACTAAGGGGGGGCAGTGTAATTAGTTGGCCTTTGAGGTCCCTTCCAGCTCTAGAACTATGGCTCCATAAAAATCATATTGTTGTATAGTTTACATAGCAGTGTGTTGTTGGTAAATGTTTAACAACTGGCTCTTCCCCCCAAAAAATACACAAACATCATATTTTAAGATTAATTTGCATTATTAAGATTTTCTCCATCACTTTGTTAAGTCTAGGCAATTAATAAAACAATAAATCAAGACCTGATTTGTAGCAATTTACAAATTGTAAGTTCTCACCCTGAAATTTTTACATTCAGTTCTTATGAGTTAGTTTGAGCTGGTCCCAGCATCAACCTCATCTTATATTTCTAAGGCAATGAAGTAGAGAACAACTAAACTTCTCTATGAGGTTCTTTATGGGGTATGTGCTTAAGAGCACTCCATTTAAAAATAATACCTCCATTTCTGTACTATTCTACTCTATATACTATTGTTTTCTACTAGACATTGTCACACTGTTTTCATCCTTCCTTTGGTGGGCTCTGATCCAAATTGGTCTTGTGTTTTAAAAATAGACAGCTTGCATTTATGTAGTATTTTAAGGTTTCTAAAGGGCTTTACGTATATCATCTCATTTTATTGTCATAATATCCCTGAGAAGTAAGTGCTATTAGTATCCCCAATTTATTTATGAGAAGACTGAGGCAGACAGATTAAGTGACTTATTCAGGGTCATATAGTTAATAAATATCTGAGGCAGGCTTTGAACTCAGATCTTCTTGACTTCAGGTTTCTATCTGCTGTACCACTAGAAAAAAAAGACTTTGGAAGAGAATGACCACAGCGACAAAAAAGAGAAATTAGAAATAGATGTGACTTATAGGGATCAAAAGAGAAAAAAAGTATCTAAGATAAAATAAGGGTGTTCAAACATGAGATTTTAGCAGGAAAATGATTAAGGTCAAGTTTTCGACTCAACATAGGAGAAATAAAAGAGAAAGAGGCAAAGGCTATGAGAGAGTAAGAACCATGATGGTGTATGTGAAAGTCCAATGTATTTACCATTATTCCAGTTGCTCATACTTCTCCCTACTCACCTGCCTCCATCCCTACCCCATCCATCCTAATCTTCTGGCCAGAATCTGAGCCTTCCTCATCTTTATAAAGAATTCTACTTCTGAACAGGAAGCAAACTTGGATCTTTAGGGGAGAGTGCAAAAAGTTAATAAGATATGAGATGACCTGCTTTCTAGTTTACGGAAATCTTGAAAGAAGATGCTTCTTATCTCCTCTTAATAACATGTCTGGTACTTTTTTTGTACACACTGATTATAGAATTGCCATGAGATCATAGAAAAAAGCACTGTTTTTTTCTAAATGTTCTGTTCCCATGACTAGGCACCACCTCTCAGTTCTTCAAATGGATGTAGAAAATGGAAAACAATTTTAACCTTTTAGATTAAATCAGAGCCAGGTGATGGAAACATTAATGAACTTGCTGTCGTCTTGGTCAGATTCTCTGTTTAACCTAGAGACCACTTTCTTTTGAACAGTATTTTGCAATTTGATCGCCCATGACAGCCAGTGAAATTCAATCATGGGTTGGTGGTGCTGCTTCTCCAGGGAGGCCTACACCTCTCCTGTCTCAAGCATGGAAAGTAAACTCCTTGAAAGCGAGGGATAAGTTACTCATGAATTATTCTGACACATGTCCCTCCAGTATCAGGGTGTGTAATGGCCCAGACATTCCCTTCAGAATTCGGGTAGCAGTGTTTGCTGTCCCCTGTGGGTCTACCTCTAAAAGGCAAGGAGATAGATGATAAAAATAGAAAAAAAATCCCTTTTTTTTCTTCCAAGAGAGCATGTAAACATAATAACTAGTCTCTCTGGAAAAGCATAAATTCTCAAGCCAATTTTATACAATAAACCCCAAATATTTGAAACAAAGGATAAGAGCTCTTGGCTTGACGTCCTTCCTTATTTATTTGTGCAATTATCTGTTTTAAATCCATTTCAGCTTCTGAAAATGTGACCAAGAAAAAAAATAAACAAACAAAGCCGGCTTTGGAGTTAACATTTTATGAACTAAGGAGGAGACATAAAACATTTCCATTCTCCATTTGGGAAACGTTCCTCAGCCAGACGACAGATGTAACCCAAAGAGACGTTCAAGAGGAATAGATGGATTATTATTTATGTTTTTCAAAAATGTATAACTTTAATAATGCTGGGGAGATGTTCAAAGGCAGCACCATAGGTAGGTCAGAGATCTATGCTTTTTAATATCTAGTTCCTCTCTACTAAGACTTTTATCATATTAATAGCTAAATCATACTGATTGTAAAACAGCTGAAATGAGGCAATTAGTAAAGCTTCTGACAGCCATGAAGAATGAAATATGTGAGGTTTTCGATGCAGGCCAGATGGATATCTTCAATATACTTCTTATTATCAGCTCGTGGTAATAAGTTCAATTAAATTGTGTCAGAACTATACAAGGCCTTTTGAATTAGTGGAGAAGAAATTAATTTGTATCACAGCTTTAATGAAGCTAAAGGGTCATGTCATGTTTACATTATTTTATTTTGTTTATTCTGATCAGTAAATCTGTATTGGGAAATGAAAGCAATTTCATTCTCCTTCCCTCACCCTTACCTTTTTTTTTAATATTAAAGGGTGTCATATAAGTTTTGGGCAGGTTAAGAGGTGGTTTCTCCCAACCACCAACCTATAAGAGTTTTAGATTTACGCTTTATATAAAGAGACAACCAAACCACAAAACTTCCTAACTTGCCATAATGGAGTGGGCTGCATCAGGAAGGACTGAAGTTCCTCTCATTTGAGGCCTCGGTACCGGTACAAAGGTCGTTTGCTCTCTCATGGCATGCCATATTGGGGAGTCTTGTTCAAGCATGAGTGAATGTGGTGACTTCCACAATTCTCTGCCACCTCTGAGGTTCTACAAAAGACTTAATAGCTCTTCTAATGAATTAGGCCGTGTCCATAGGACTCCAGAATATCTGCATGAAAAAAAAAACTGAAAATAAAAACAAAAAAGATATCTGGACCAAGGGGGCAAATATTTTCATGGTTTTGCATGTAATTTTTACTTGGTATTACTTTGGTTACAAACATCTGAGGAAAGGAAAACAACAGATTTTTCCTTTTTTTCCCCCTCAATGTCTGGCATTTTGTATCAGAACCAGAGAGTAAGAAGGCAAAGCTTTGATTGCTATGTAACAAAACAGTTTCCTTATGGAAGCTACCACTAGCTTAGATCATAGGCCTCTTTGACTGGTTAAGCCTATAGAGCCCTCCTCAGAATAATGTTTTTTTACATGTATAAAATAAAATACATGGGATCACAAAGGAAACAAATTATATTGATAATACCAATTATATTGAAATACACATACATACATGCATATATACAGATATATATACATACACATGTGTATGCATGTACATATGTGCATGTATATAATATATATGCCTATATATACACCAACATATACACACATGTATGTATGTACATATAAGTTCACAGACTCCTGGTTAAGAACCCTTAGCATAAAATCAGATGATACTTAAAGAAGCTTCCTAGACCACCAATGGATTTAAAGGGAGAGGAGCATCAAAACCTATGACCAATCATTGTCTTTAATTTCAGTCACGCAAAAGATTCAGAGACCTGTGTGATAGTTTGTATTAGATAACTCATAACATGCGCTAGGCCTAGTCTTCCTCCTTGGATGTTTATTAGTTTTCTCCAAAAGGAGACGAAGCAGTCCTGGGACATGACTGGTTCTTGTTTCTCTGACACAGCTCCACCCCGCCCCCCCTCCCAACAAAGGCTATGCCGAGGCCCCTCTTCCTTCTTCCCTGTGACAAGGATTGCCTTTCCCTAGAAGGAGACAAAGCTGGTATGAGATTTCATTGGTCTTAGCTTCTCTGTCATAGTTTCTCATCACCTAAGGATATTTAAAAGTTCCAATCACATGGAGTCTGGGCATCTCACACTTGGTGTATGCCTGAGACCATGGGGGCAGCCATACCCTGACTGATAACAAACTGGTCAAATACATTTTCATAAGGAGGGAAGGGCTTACCAAAGCTAAAGATAAGTACCACTGTATCCTTGTTTCATATCATTGTTATGTTACAAGCAAAGTAAATTTCCTTTTTGTTAATTATTCTATGACTTATTTCATCCCAAAGTTAAACTAAGAAAGTGTTGGCATTAGGCCTGCCCCTTATAGTCTGAAACAGACAGAGGCTAAGGTGAATCATTGCCTTCATGATCTCTATTCCAACATTAATGGGCCTGGAGAGGTTAAATCATATCCATTCTTCTCTCAGGTCAATAACAGCATGCAAAGGAGTACTGACGTGCTGACTATTCAGGGCCTGGGGTACATGTGCAACTGGGATAGAGACCCTAAATGTCCTTTATTGCCCTTTGAGTATAAGAAGAGGGAAAAACAGCATTATCTGACTTTCCTTTGAGTCTGTACTTATAGCCATCACCAAGGCTAGCTTGGTCAACCTTAGAAGATCTAACATGACCTCATATTGAAATGTTAGAGCTGTAACAGCATTACCAAGAGACCACTCATAATTAACACTTAGCACTTCTATCAACAAACTTTTCTTCCCTACCATAGATGCCTTGGGTCAAAATTCAAGTTAATCCTATTAGAAAGGCCTTTAATTATAGCCTAGAAATAATTGGTTCCAGTGGAAGAAGTCTAATTAGGTTGGAATGTATTCCGTTGTAATGACCCAATGTTAAAAGCTTTTGTTGTGGGTTAGCAGCCAAACGTCACTGTTGGTTACAGTTTTCTGATTGATCCCCAGTCAAATCAGGAGACAGTGTTGAATATTTTTGCATACGAGATGCAAGATAGTTAAAAACACTTTTGAAAGACAGTCCAATTGAGGAAAATCTATGTGACTATGTCTAGTTTGTTATGGATGTGAGTGATATCCTTACCCCTTATCCTCAAATTAGAACTGAAGATGCTTGTATAATGCCTGGTGTGAATATTGTGATGGATTATCCCTCTCTGCCATTAAAAAATGTCCTTTATTCTATGCATAGATAAATCTTGACTTGGTAGTAGACTTCAGCATCACATATCACCAAGATGAGATTTGGGGACATACCTTATCATTCTTCTGTGCTTTTTTCTTTTTGATTTTTGGGGCTGAGAAGAATGTCTTGCTTCTCAAGCTTTCTCCTCTTGGGATATGGGAACTAGGAACATTGTTTGAAAAGTAGAGTCCAAGGATAAATCACACTATGTGGTCCTTTCCACCATATTTATCAGGAAAAAATGAATATCACAGGCATTTTTATAGTGGAAAAGTTACAAAAATGTTTTTATTCATTTATTCATCCAATATTTATTATCATATATTGTAGACTATCATTGTGTTAGGTGCTGAGGGGGGCTAAAGAGAAGAATCAGCTATGGTTCCTGCCTTCAAGGAGTTTTCAGTCTAGTAAGAAAAAGAAGGTGTAGGGGCAGCTAGGTGGTACAGTGAGTAGAGCACTGGCCCTGGAGTCAGGAGGACTTGAGTTCAAATCTGACTTCAGACACTTGACGTTTGTACTAGCTGTGTGACCTCGGGCAAGGCACTCGACCCCAATTGCCCTGCAAAAAAAAAAAAAAAGAAAAGAAAACAAAAGAAGGTGTGTGCTAGAGCCAGCTTGTACTGAGAGCCATTGTTCAGTTTCTATCATGAACGTTTATACCTTGGAAATCAGCAAATGTAATACACCAGTGTTTGTTTAAACTTAAAGTTATGGGGAAACGTTAATGCAGATTGAACATAAAAGTGTGTCATGCATGCACTTTTTTCCAGTTACTAGATCACCTCTGCATATATGCAAAATGCATAAAATACAAAGTAGAATGAGAAAAGAACATAGGTGAAGTATAAGGAAAGTACTATGGAATTTGGAGAAGAGAACAATCACTTCTGGCTAGGGGCAGGGCTGGTGGGAAAACACATTATGGTGACCTTTGAGTGGGGTCTTGAAAGATGGGTAGGATATCAACTTATGGACATTGGGGGACAGCATTTAAGCCAAGGAAATGGTGTGGACAAAGGCGTGGACACAGAGAAACACAAGATATTTCAGGAAATGGTGAGCAATCTAATTTGGCATGGACATATGAAGGGGACCAGTGTTAGATGAGAACACCATGATAGAGTTTTATTGGGAGAATGCTGGTGCCGTTAACAAAAATAGGGAGGCAAGGAGGAGTAAATGAGTTAAAGGGGAATAGAGTTGCCAGGGTTTTGCCCAACTGGAATTGTCCAGTAGAGAGTAAGGGTTGTATGTCTAGGTCTCAGGATTGGAAACAGAAATTTGGGAGTCATTTTATGGAGACGATATTTGAAACCTCAGAAGCCGGTGACGTTAGGAAGGGAGAAAGTGTATAGAGAAAAAAGATTGCTGAGGACTGAGTCTCCATATGCCAATACCTTCCTATTGCTTTTAGGACCAAATACAAACTCCTCTATTGGACATTTAAGGCCCTTTACAATCTGGCTTCAATCTACCTTTCTGGGCTTATCACACATCACTCCCCTTCACACACATTCTACATTCCAGTCAAGCTGGCCTTCTACTCTCTCAATACAACATTTTATCTTCTATCTTCATGACAATGTATAGGTTCTCTCCTGTACAGTATTGTGCTCTCCCCTCATCTCTGCCTCTCAGAATTCTTAGCTTCTTTTACAACTCAGCTCAAGGTCTACTTGCCACATGAGGCCTTTCCTGATAGTGTTCTGCTAGTCACCCCTTTCTAGCATTCTGCCCACTGACATAATTTTATATCTATTTTTTATTTGCTTACATGTATACATGTAGATTTTCTCCCCAGCAAAAGCAAGTGTCTTAGGGCCAGGGACTGGTCTCTGAATCTCCACTGCTTATCCCAGTATCTAGCACATACTCCTGGCTTAATAAACACTTGTTGAATTGACTGGAGTTTGATTCTTTTCCATTCTGCAATCATCTATTAACCACAGCATTGTGGAAGACTGTTGTTGTAGGTGAGTTGCTTTCAGTTGTCTGACTCTGTAACCTCATTTAGGGTTTTCTTGGCAGAAATACCAGAGTGGTTTGCCATTTCCTTCTCCAGTTCATTTAAAGATGAGGAAACTGAGGCAAACAGGGTTAAATGACTTGCCCAGGGTCACATAGCTAATGAGTGTCTGAGGACAGATTTGAACTCAGGAAGATGAGTCTTCCTGACTCCAGGCCCAGCATCCACTGCACACCTAGCATCTGGCACATAGTCATGGCTTAATAAATGCTTGTCTAAGTGACCTGAGTTTGATTCTTTCCATTCTATAATCATTTATTAAGCACAGAATTGTAAAAGACTTCTTATTGAGTCATTTTCAGTTGTATCTGACAGAGCTTTCTTGGCAAAAATATTTGAGTGGTTTGTCACTTCCTTCTCCAGTGCATTTCACAGATAAGGAAACTGAGACAAACTGGGTTAAGTTGCTTGTTCAGGGGCACACAGCTAGAGAGAGGCCAGATTAGAATTTAGGAAGATGAATCTTCCTGACTCCAGACTTGGTATTCTGTGCACTCTCGTGCCACCTAGTGGCTCACTGTTTTAACTCTGTCTTCCCTATATACCTTGGCCAGTTCACTTAACTTCTCTAGCCTCCATTTCTTCATCTATAAAATGAGGGGATTTTACTAAGTGATCTCCAAGATCACCTCCAGCTTGGAGTCTATGAACTCATGTATTATTCACCTAAGTAGGACATAAAACTGCTAGGATAGTTTTTATCTTTGTTATATACCAGCGCTCACTTTTTATATCAGTATTTCTGGCATAACACTTTGCATACAGTCGGCACTTCATGAATGAATGGCTTCTGAACCATGTCATGTACTGATACTGAAAGGTGCCGTTCTCTGAGTCGACTATTGAAGCCACCTGCCACATGAAATCTGGATTGCAAAGTCTTTGGGTGTCATGCAAGATCTGGCATATTTAGCCCTTGGCATAATGAAAAAGAGAAGAGGAAAAAAAGGAATTAATATTTATATCTTACATGTAAATGCAGCCTGTACTGTACATCATTCTTAATAATGTCTACCAGATCCTTCTCTCTGTAGATGGAACACTTCTTTGTTTAAAGGTCAGATGTTATGCTCCAAGTTTGAATTTAGGTCTTTAACTTGAGAATTGTCCTCAATTAAAATTAACCAGAAAACCAATCCTAAAATATATTATAATTGGCTTGTGGGGGTGAAAAAATCCAGCAGATTTCAGAAATTTGGATGATGGTATGATAATAAAGAGCCCCATGGGCACCTGTCAAAATTCTGTATTTTTGGAAGCCTGCTCATGCATAATTTGAATATTTATTCATCTTCTGGTTGCTTGCCAGAGATTTATTTTAAACCCCTTGAATCTAGCGTAATGGATTTTAGCCCCTCCTTACTGACATTGTGCTTGACACTGTCTGCATTCTCTCTCTGAAAACATAGAATAAAAAAGACTGGGATTTTAAAAGTGCTGTTAATGAAGCAATGAAAAAAGGTTAGAAGTGTCTTCTGATGTCTGACCTTCACGGTTTTTTAAATCAATGACATATGATGAGATCAAAATGAATACACGTATATCTTAAGGTCTGAGAACACCTCAGCTGATAAATTAGTCCTTTTGTGGCCCACAAAATTGAATTAAAAAGTAGCATTCGGCCATATTTCAGCAGCTTTTCAGTGTGGGATACAGTAATCTGCCCAGTTCATTTCAAGTTCAGAATGGTTTTTGGTGCTTTTCTACTTTTTATGGGCTAGTTTTTGAGATTGTGTTTTTTTCCGTTTACTGTTAATGTCCTCATCTCTGACTTAGAGGCATGCTCACCACTCAGTGCTCACATGTAATTCCCATTAATGCTAATGGGAGTTATAACTGTACATTGAGAGATAAATGTCATCTGAAATCTCTTCTGACCTTACCCAAAGTAATGGAATTATTAACTTGTGTGAACACACTGATCGGGTAAAAACACATTTCTTTTTTTCTTCCTTGGAATAACAAAATGAGAAGGAGCTGTTCTCCACAAAAAATGAGACTTTAATTTAGCACCCTGAGTCAAGTCCCAAATGAATCATACATTCTGAAATCTAAATTTGGCCTTATCATTGGGCCTTTCTACACAGGCCCACATTCAAACATTTCTTATCTCCCTTCCTGCCCTCACCCTTCTATCCTAAGCCTCTAAAGTGATCACTATTATCAATATTGGTAAGTTTTGAGCACTGAAATAATAATAGTTACTGCCCCAGGCAACTTTCTAAGCTTATAAGGGACAGATGAATTGCTGTACCACTGAAAGCATTTCCACACTAGGACATACTGACAAATTCACAGGTCTGTCCCTCCCCTCCTCTTCCACCATACATCTGATATTTATATAATATTTTAAAGTTTGCATAAGTATTTTACATACATTTTCACATTTGAGAATCTCAATGGGTAAAGTAGATATTACAGAAATGATTTTTCCTTTTTTACATCTGGGACTTTTTTAGATCTGGAAACTGAGGCTTAGAGAAGTAAAATGACTTGACTATGATCATACAGCTATTAAGGAGGCAGAGGTAGGATTTGAACTCAGGTCTTCCTGGTTCACACTATACTGCCTTTACTACCTACTTATTCAACTCCCTCCACATCTCTAGTGCTAGCCATACTCTTATTTTTCCCAGGCAAGCATACTTAGATTAGGGCTAACATGAGAGTATTTATTTTCATAATCAGGTTATATGTGACTGGGCATTACTAAAAAGTCCAAAAATCAAAACTAAATAAGACTTTACTTTAGGAGGAAAGAAATGAAAGGCTCTAATATGAGAGACGAGACCTGATCAGTGCGTTCACACAAGTGTATCAAGATTTATGTATAAATTCATATACATATGTAACATATATGTAGGTACATGTATTTAAGCATAGCATGATTCAAGATTATGTGTTATAGAGTGTCTGTAAAGGAGGCTCTCGGGGGCTAAGGGCCATGATGGAGCTCGGAGGCTATGCTGTCTTGGAAATTACCTCAGGGTCTTGCCCAGGGTTTCCAAAGAGAAATGATACATAAACATCCAGGTGCTGTTTGCTCCCTGGAGTAAAAAAATTTCTGCACTTTGTAATATTTAATTGGTCTGCATGTGCAGCTTGCATATTTAGGATTTTAGAAATTCTGTCACAGCTTTTCCGCCTCACTGGGTGGCAGGGCCTTCTTTATTAAAACAGGAGGTTTGATCAATTTTAAAGCCAATGTATTTTAGATTGTAATGCTCTTAACATGTTTTGCAAAATTTCCAGATACTGAAAACAAAAATTTACACACTAAAATGATTTTCCGAAGTTGGGTATCACTTCTTGCCCATTAGCATCTTAGTAACTAGAAACAATTATTCTGTTGGATGTACCTTTCGCTGAAATTATTTGTTACATGTCCTCTCTCCTCTTTATTACTGAAGTGACCTACCCAGGTTGAAAATGTTCTAATTCCTTTCAAGGTTATTAGTGTTTTGTTCCCTGAGAAGTCCTGGAGTTGTGATGGCATTATGTCTTCTGGGAGGGGGCTTTTGGCACAGAGTAGTTGTTGCAGCAATAAGCTGTAACGTGAAGGCCTGCTCGTTCCTGGCCTGTTTACTGATACCCAACAGAGCACTTGTTCAAGTGACAAGCATGGCGGATGATAGGCATTGTAACTCCACCTTCAAATATTACCAGCAAGTAATTGAAAACCACTTCTGCCTTGTAAACTGAGTAGAGCTGTGGTTACAATGGCAGCTTTGGGGCATATTAAAGTATTTGATGTCAGTTTATCCTCTGCTTGGCACTGCTATGTTTAGTGGCCCTGCTTCTGTCTTGAAGCAAATTAAAGTAGGCCCTTGTTGATGAGCTCTCCCTTTGAACATACATTCACCCAGACAGAGGGAGGGAATCTTTAAGACAGAGTAAACAAGGGTAAGATTCTGCTAATCCCGGGACATACATTCATCACAGCCAAACCTGTAAGTGTAAATGTGTCTAGAACACAGATCCATCAATCTATTAACTCATAAAAATAATTTGTTAGTTACTATGGGCTAAGCAACTCACTTTATCCTTTTTGCCTCAGTTTCCTCATCCTAGTTCCATTTAATCACTAATAGCTGGATCAGTTTTTTCACAGAAATATTTACTTTAAAAGATATCTCACAAACATATAAATGTGCATAGTACCACTGGATGAAGCCAGCAGTTGCTTCTGCATGTGCGCATGTGAAATTGATGTGCAATTTACACAGACAACCCTTCTACCAGCAGAAAATGAATTGGTCAGTTTCTTGATATATACCAGTCCTATGTATTCAGATCACTGCTCTTAGGTCTTTTAACTGTCCTGGGCAACAATATGGATTCAATAGACTTGCTCCAATCCTTCCTGTATTCAACTTTTCTCATTCTGCTTGAAGACATGAACAGTCAATCAGACATATACTTTGCTCCTAAAGTCTTTGCGTGTCACTGTTTCAAAGATGCTTATGACTAGGTGATCTTTTCTAGAAATAAGTGCTTGAGCTTTGTCATAAAAAAATAGATGTGATGTAATTCTGAGGGCAAGGCTTTAGGACACATCATTCTTGCTCAGATCCCCTTAGATGTATTCTGTGTTCTGGCTTCCAAATAATACAGGATCTAACACCGGGCTACATGAGACCCCCAGGAAAACAAAGACACATCACACCTGGGAAGTCCAATAACTCAGAACCACATACACTACCTACCACCAGGGAAGTTGGGAGTTAGAGGAAAACCCTGCATTACCATATCCAAGCAGGCCACTGTAAGCTTCTACAAGCTGTCCCCTGCTCTGCTCCCATACATCTATCTCACTTCTGACTAGGTGACACTAGTCTTGAAAGCAGTGTGAAAAACTAGCACCAATGTTTGCTTCTGCTAGACACAACTCCAAATGCTGATCTTTTCTGTGTGGCTCTAGATGAACTCCTTTGTCCCTGTGCTCACTGTTAAAAATGGGACCCAAAAATCTAAGATTAATAGGTTCTTCAGCACCCCTTCCTCACTAAAGATGAAGACATTTTATGAGCTTGCGGGATTAAAAGCGTATTCTTTGCCAGCACCTACAGTCACAGATTAGAGACTAAGATGTCATATACCCTTTACAGAAAGATGCAACGTCCCAAACAAAGGCTCATCTCTCTATAAGATCAGTGGGAATCAGATTAAAATGTAAGTGGGAAATGTTTAACAAAATAAATAAAAATACAATACAACAGAGATAATGCTAATTTGTCATTTTCTAAGGAAATATCTAATAAATGTCCATTTCTATTTGAGTTGACTGAGATGATCTTATCTCATCTTATTACTGAGGTAAGCATGGCACTACTCCTTTGATCGACCCTCAATATACAGATTTGGAAACTGAATTCCTGCAGAGACTAACAAAGTTGTCCAAAGTTACACAAATTATTAAGCAGCAGAGTTAAAATTTGAACTTGACTCCCAAATTAAGCAATATTTGTTTCTCTTCTTCTTCGACTATCTATAAGTGAGTCAACTTGTGTCTTGTGTTCATGGTGATTGTTGAGTATTGTTTCTCAGAATCTTCTGGACTTCTGAGCCATCTGGCCTTTGATTCTCTAAAGAAAACATGATTTTGTGACTGTTCTCATGGAAATAATCAAGATGATCTCATTTGTGAAGACATAAACTTGTATGACAATAATATTGTTAAGACTCACCATCCAGCTGCTAATGCCACCCCCTTTCAGATTACCTTCCGTTTATTTACTCTGTATCTTACATGTATCTTATATGTATCCAGTTATTCACATGTTGTCTCCTTCTTTAGAGGAAGGAAAAGAGGTTTTGTGGGTTTCTTCCCTTTCTTTTATCCCTAGATCTTTGCACAGTGCCCGACACACAGTAAGTGATTAATAAATATTTGCTGCTTGACTGACAGTGGCTGTGAGAAAAGTACACTTTACAAAGGTGAATGACTATTATACCAAGCTGTAAGGAACACAAGTGGAGACAACATGTTCATAAACACTTCCATTCCATTTCCATAAACTATAGGGTAAAATTGGCAGGACCCGTTGACTAAGCAGAGCACAGTGGGGATTGAAAATTTTATTAGCATAATAATCTGTATCTTTAACTTAGAATAAAGAGAGTAGTTATTTTTTAAAAATATAAATTCCAGAGCTTAAAACCAGTGCATTGAATATAGTATTCAAATTTTATGTTTTTAATTTGTTAGTAGAGTCTATTCCTAGACACGAACTTCAGTTCCATAGAGAATATTAAGACATTTAATTAAAGGATAGAAGATAACATTAGTTACAATACTATGAGTTATACTGTATGGCTTAAAATTCTACTGGATGACTCCAGAGTAAGATAACATCTTGATCATACTTGGAACCAACACTGCTCTAAGAATTATTAATCATGCCATGTTTTCTGTGATGGGTTAATTTATCACCATGGTGGCATCCATAGACTGCAACATAAATTACAGAATTTCTTCATCTTACACAAAATGTCTCTTAACTGCATCTCAGATAAGCCCATCATGTCTCCAACACTTAACTAGTCGTGTGACCATAGGCAGGTCACTTAATCTGTCTTAGCCACAGGCAACTCACTTAGGCTATATAGTATATAGCGGTCTGTGTCACTGGAGGGATTTTCCATGCCAGGAGTTCCTCATGCAGAAAATCACAGTACTTGCCATGATGAAATAGTGTACATTAGTAGAAATAATGCATTTGAAGTTTAGCTGTTACCTTTTACCACCAAGTTTCCGGTACTGCTAGCTGTTCCAAAATGATTAGTTGCGATACAAGTGTAACTCCCAGCGTCGGACTTGGTCACATTCATGATTCTAAGGCTTCCATCTTCAGAAAAAGTAATTCTGAAAACAAAATAAAGATAAAAATCAGTAATGGTATTCCAACTACCCAAGTGGAAACGTGACTTTTCAAATGGTAAATTTTTTCTTGGTTGTCATGGCCATGGAATTAATCACCAAGTATCCAGCCTACTAGTGATTCCTGCTCATATTTACCTGAGTTGGTCCAAGAATCACAGAATCACAGGATAGAAAGGTGTGTCAAAGGCAGCCTAGTCTAACCCATATTTAAACATGCCCGTATACAGTGTGCCTGACACTTTATGATTGGCTAACACTCTCCCCTCCTCAAATTATCTTTTAATTACCTATCTGTATACCTCTTGTATCCACTTGTGACAGCAACCACACTGGTATACCCAGGATGGCTGCTAGTGCAGGTTTTTTTTAACTGCTTTACTAAGAAAGACAGCTGTTTCAGGGGTCAAATTTTCTCTAATTAAACAGAAAAAAAAATACAGAGAAGAGAAATGAAGACCAAGAGACAGGGCTCTACTGCCTGAATCAAAGCAAAATTGCTATATAATCTCTACATTCACCAGTGGATAGAGAGAGGTTTTACCTCTGAGCAGTCGGGGAGCTCTGAACATATAGCCATTCAGAGTCTTGACCAGGGAATCACAAGATCCTTCTTGTAAGAGAACTCCCAAAGCAAAAACCTCGCCTCTCAGAATATATACTCTTTCAGCTAATAGGCTCAATGCCTAATCAGAAATTAACAAAAGGTGTGTAAGCCTTCCTACAAGCAAGCGAGCTTCCCTTAATGGGCTCCACATGATGCCTGTTGATGGGAGGGGAAGATCTTATTCCCCTTAACCTTACACTACCCAGTAGAATGTGGGGACTATTATTACTTTGTATGCAAAGTATCTAATACAGTTTCATACATATAAAGCTACCCCCCCATTAATCCATTAGTATGAATAATGAATTATCTGAAATGTTGCTTGTATTCTAGTTTGCACTATTTGAAGCTATAATTATGTAAAATATGGTCATTAGTTCCAGCCCAATGGAAATATGCAGTGTGAATTCAAATAATATGACCACTTCAAGGGGATTCATTATTCACATTAATGGAGACTTAGCTGTAAAAAGATCTTAATGGCCTTTGAGCTAAACTGAAATAGTTATCCTGCTTTTGCTTGAGACTTCTTCCTTTTGTGAGGGAATACCTTCTTTGTCCCAAGATAACTTTTGGATAGTCCTAATTTTAAGGAAGTTCCCCTTCCCTCCCCATTCCATCAAGCCTAAGTTTGCTTTTCTGCAACATATACTCATTTTCCCTAGCTCTTCCTTCTGGGGCCAAGTAGAGCCTCCTCCATGTCTCAGTTTCCTCATCTGTAAAATAAGGAGTTTAATCTTGATGACCTTGAGGAAGCCTGTCAGCTCTGAAACTTTGATCCTAAGTTTAATCTCTCTACCCTAAGACAACCTTTCAAATGTCAGGATAGATATCGTGTCCTTCTGGAGACTTCTTCTTCTAGAAAAATCCATTTCTTTTAGCTGATCCTCATATGAGTATAACATACTTCCACATTGTGGCTCCTTTTCCCATTACCAGATAATTTGTAGTTTGTACTAATATTTGGCACCCAGGGCTGAGCACAATACTACTGGGGACCAGAGCAGAGGATAGAAAGACTGTCACTTCTCTTACTCCGAAATACCATGCATCTACTACAACAGCTTAAGATTGCATATTTTTGAGGGACTGCCATCTTATACTATTGGCCCATTGAGAAGCCCTTGCAACAACGGACTAAGTCTCTTGCTAGGATCACACTTGAAGATTTCCAGTTTAGTAGAAACTGTCAGAGCCTATCCCCGACTGCCAAAGTTGGGGATAACCTGTGGTCATATCCATGCCCACAGCCATAGCCACACCATAATGATGGACTGGATGGATAACAATTACACTGAATGAGAAGGGTGGACTACACCAAAAGAGAGAACACCCCACACTGAGAAGACAGCAGAACTCTTGATATCCTTTACCTGGAGCTTTTTTCTACGCTGGGCATGAGTTATTATTATTAGTATTCAGTTAGTGCCTTAAAAAATGAAGCAAAATTAAAACAGATATATAAACATTTTAAATAACGACATAGGCCTTTAGAGGCTGTTTTCACTTGCTTGTTATTATCATTCTTATGGTTAGTATAGCCATAGTAATATATTCAGTAGAATGCTACCTCCCTAAGGAAAGGGAATTTCTCACTTTTGTCTCCTCAGCACAATGCCTGACATATTGGAGGCATTTAACAATTGCTTGTTGCATGATTGATTAAGGTTGGCAGAGTTCAGGTGACTTATGGGAGGCAGCCTGGATCTAGGAAAAGCAGTGGGTCTAAGGCCAGAGAATATGGCTCTGTGTCCTGGTTACCATCTTTACTGACTGTGAGATCCCAGATCAGCCACTTAATCATTCTGAACCTCAGTTTTCTCATGTATACAATGAAGGTTTTAGATCAGGTGATTTGTAAGAGCCCTATGGGCCCTGATCATGTTCTAATTTATATTTAAATTCATGGTACGTGTGAATCAGATGACCGTTGATTTTGAGAAGGAAGACAACTTATATATCATCAAGGACTTAGGTGGGGTAGTGGAGATGAAATTTCATACTGTGCTTCAGAACCAGCTGTGTGACCCTAAAAGAGTCACTTATCCTCTCTCAGCCTTAGACCCCTCATAAGGAAATTGAGGAATGAAAAGTCTTATTTCACAAGGATGTTCTGTGGATCAAATGAGATAATATACGTAAAGTACTTTGTAATCCTTTGTAAAATTCTCAGAATGGACATTGACATCTCAGAAATCAGTAAATGTTTTACATCAGGGATCAGTTTACTGTTTTGTTGACTGTCTAGACTTAGAAAAGTGATGTAAATGTTAAATATGCAAATTAAACTCAAATTGTGCCTTGCATACATTTTTCATTTTAGAGAGCCAGTGGTTAAACATTTATCAGATCATCACTAGGTTAGAATTGTTATTATAGCACCTACCCTACATACTTGTGAGCAGCAAATGAAATAACATGTAAAGAACTCTGATAACCTTAAAGTGTTATGTAAATGTTAGATAGGGCAGCTGGGTGGCACAGTGTATAGAGCACCGGGCCTGGAGTCAGGAAGACCTGAGTTCAAATCCAGCCTGAAACACTTAGTAGCTATGTGACTCTGGGCCAGTTCCTTAACCCTGTTTGCCTCAGTTCCTCATCTGTAAAATGAGCTGGAGAATGGAAACGGCGAACCACTCCAGTATCTCTGCCAAGGAAACCCCAAAAGGGGTCACACAGAGTCGGACACGACTGAACAACAATGAAAATGTTAACTATCTAGTCCGACCTCTTCATTTTACAGATGAGGAAATTGAGGTCACAAGCAATTTAGAGACGCTTAAAGTCACTTAGTGGCAGAGCCAGAATTCAAGTTCCATCCCATTATTTCAAATGTATCATGCTTGCTACTCTACTCATCCTAGATTAAGTAATTTTAATTTCCTTGTAGCTTGAGGTCAGGAAATAGTATTGGAATACTTCAAGAATCCATCGTTTTGTCTTGTAGAGAGTTCCTCAACTTGCAGAGATTACAACCACCTCATGGCTTTAATGCTTGTATTTGAGAGTGGTTACAGTTATAAATTTAATCACCCTGTGGCATAAGCCTCTCGAAACTACACTAGCCTGGCCTCCTGGTGACTGACATCCAACCTGACACCATGACCATGCTTAAAACCTTCCTAGTTGATAGGGCTTGCCACGATTTGGACTCCAATATGGGACAGGCTTCAAGACTCCAGGGCTATCATCTCCTTGCCTTGATGAGGTACTAAAATGAATCTTTAATGCAGGCTGAAAGAGTTCCTAGTGATATCATCCAGTGTGTGTGCGTGTGTGCGTGTGTGCGTGCATGTGTGTGTGTAGATTCATTCCCTATTAAGCAAAGAGAAGGCCCATTTTAGATCACTGAGGGTCTTAAAAACTGCTAATTAGGTATAAAAAAATCACTTGATTGACCATTTTAAGCATTACCATTGAAAGTGTTCTTTCTAGATGAGAAGTTCAAATTAAATGAGGCATTATTAAGCATATTTTTGTTCTGAAATATGTCAGCCAATACATTTTTAATGGGCTGCAAGAACCAAGGTTAAAAGAACTTAAAATGCTCCACAATTTGGTGAGATTTCAAAAGAGTAGCAAATATTGACTGTATATCTCAGTTTCTATGGTAAGAGTTAGAGTGCTTCTGTTTTGCAAGATGGGTCAAGTTTCATGCTGTCAGCCTCCTGGAAAGAGCTTCCAAGTGGTCTTTGGGGAGACTTCTTTTGCTGATTTAAATCACTTTGGAGATGATGAGGCAGTAACAGGTCAAGGAGAGTGACCCAGGTTCTCTTAATGAGGACAACAAGGTTCAATCCAGCTTGGAAATGGAATAATTACCAGGCCATAGGCAAGTAACTTCTTTTATGAGCCTCGGTTTCCTCATTTGTAAAATATGTAGAGACTGAGCCCTTTTACTGTCCAAAATAGACCGACAAAGTAATATTAGGCTTCTCTGTTGAAAGACCGCCATAAAGAGAGGAATATGAACTAGGCAGGTGGAGAACAATGACTTGGCTTTCTTAGGTTACCTTTTGTCTTGGCTCAAATTAATTTCTAGGTAAGCCAGTTAATACATAGAATAAAGTTATCTGTAACAAGAAACTTGGATCTCTACTCCAGAAACAGGAGTCAAAAGGACCCAACTATGGTTTGCTGGGACATTTTGCTTGGACATTCTGCCCACTTTTGCTAGTTGGGTGTGGTGGCTAATACTGAAGAGTCATCCTACTGACCTGATAATACCCATACCCTTACAGAAGACTGGTCTAGCAGAGATTTTGCCCCTTCCTCCTCCTCTCTTTTCCTCTTCCTTTTCCTCCTTCTCCTCTTCTTGGGGTACTTGTAAGGAGTGGGATTTACAAATCTTAGGAGTTATGATCTGTTAATGTTCTGTGTTAAGACAAGCAACTACTGGAGTTGAGACCAAAGCAGAACTTGAAGCAGCTCCTCTCTCTTCCTGGAAAAAGTGTAGGTAATTTTTATAGGCCATTGCGTACACAAGCCAATACTCCATCTAGTTCTTAACCAACACTTTAAAGACTAGTCATCCTTGTGAGCTATTTTTTTTCTTTTTAAATATATTATGTGATTATTTCTTTTACTTGCACATTACCTTGTGAATCTCTGAACTCTGAACCTCAAAACAAGAGGTGGAGAAGGCAGGTCTGATGGGATATTGAATTCACTGCTATGGAGAGAGGATGCCAAGCCAAGCATTCCAGCTCTTTATAGCTACAGAATTAGGAAGCAAATCTTTAACTTCCAAATGCCAGGTGTTCTAGGGAAGGAGATGAATGGAGGTAACCTTGGCTGATAATCACAACCACCCTCCAGTGTTAAACAGTGCTCAGAGGGCTTGAAGATAGCACATGACTGACAGCATCTGGTCCTTATTAAGTAGGGCAACAATCCAACCCTCCCCTCCGCTGCCTCATGGTTACATCTGCTGAAACACTTTTAGGGTTAGTGACTATAATCTCCCTCATTCTCTCATTCCCTCTGTCTCATCACCTGGATGCTCAGGGTGAAATGTTCACAAACGATTATGTTTTGCAAGGGAAGGATTGTGACACAGATGTATATGCTATAAAAACCATTTTGTGGAACACCTGTCTTTAAGCATTCTTCCTAAATTGGAATCTATGACCTGTGTCTGATGATTTTCTCATCATGGGACATTATTAGAAGGGCCCTAATCCAGACCCTTACCCTACCTTTGAGTGACTGAAGATCTAAGTGAATCAGGTCATAGGCTGAGTAGTCTCATGGCAAAAATCACACTTAACACACAGCCCAAGGCTTCCCAAGTGGGAAACTGTGAGAAACGCTGAGGCATGGGAAGTTTGAAAGAGGGACTGAGTCACCATGACTCCAGAATTAGCTACCCTGTCTCAGCTGCCTCCTGATTCTACTATGTGTCCCTTCTCCAATTGGTGAGTTGTGGGAAGAACTCCATTTTGGAGAAAGGCCATAAACCAGACCTTCCTGGTTCTCTGAACTTAGCCATCATGCTCCAGCCTGGGTACCTCTTTTCTCCATATCTTGCACTCCTTCCTCCCCATTTATAGCCCCTTCCCCATTAGAACGTAACTTCCTTGAGGGCAGGGCTTGTACTTGTATCCCCAGCATAATGTACACAATTCCTGGCATCTAATGACTTAATAAATGCTTACTGAGAGTGTGTGTTCTTCCTCGGCTACCTGGATAGGGTCGGGCGCGTCAGGATGTGTATTCCCTGCAGGGAAAATCCTCTACCTTTCCCATTTTATCAATGTGAAGGAGACAGACATTCAAATTATATGAATGTATTTGGGAAAATTTTGGGGATTGAAAAATGGTGAAGAGGAATGAGTCCTAAGCCCTAGGTAACCCTAGTCTGCTTTGGACTGTCTCAAGAGAGACTAACGGGCACCCCAAAGGGTGCCAAGAGATGGGGCCCATCCACCAGCAGAATCTGGAGTGAGTGAGAGGGAAAGCACTGGGGTGTATACCTTGCTACCTCACCATGGAGTGGCTATGAGAGGAACTGAACATTGGGGTTTGGGCTTGCCTGAAAGACAACATATTGAGAGTCTAACAGGCTGATTAACACATCATACAGTATATTTTGTAACCAATCAATGAATCATACAGCCAGTGATTTAACTAATTGGAGGATCCCAGAGGGTGGAGGCTGGAGCCAACATCTGAATAGGTAAATACATTTGCCAAATTCTTAGAGTAGCCTCATCACCCACAAAGGCGGCAGAACTTACTATTGAAAAGAGCCAGAAACTGGACAACAGTCTTCTCTGGGACTGTGTCAGGAAATCATTCTTGTCTGTAATCTTCCAAATAGTGAAGAATCTCTATTTGTAATGTTCAACTAAAATCTTTCCTGTATCATTTTAAGTCCATGTCCTCTGGTTCAATCATTTGCCAGCATCTTCATAATAATTCTTCATTGAATACAGTAGTTGTCAACTTTTAACCTTCTAATCTGATTTCTGGTGCCATTTCTGAACATCACATCAATGAAAAAATAAATAAGCCACACTAAACCAATCCTGGGGTGACAGAGATAGATATGTTTTCATGTACACAACACACACACACACTTACACACAAATTGTTCAATAAACATTGTCTAATTATTTCCAGAGAGCAGATGTACCGACAAAAATAGTCGTGATCAAATCCTGATTACCACAATGATCATTCTCAGCTTTCCAAAATTTTATGCAACTTGGCAAAAATAGTTTTCAAAGAGTTAATCATATTCCTAATTACAAAATAATTGACTTCAATTTGTGCAATGTTGCCAACTGAAACCTAGGAAATGAGGTGGCACTTGTGTTGAGTTTCCTTCCTCCACAGAAGTATGCTCAACACTCTGGGATGTGATTTAACTTTTTTAGACCACGAAAGACGTAGTAATAACTTACCTCTTCAATGTACCAGATGGTACTTTTGTAGATGTTAAAAAATATGTTAAAGCCTCAAGTGTGTAACCCAGGGCAGGGAAAGTCCTGAGGAAAATTAAGAGGTGGAGATTTTTGGCTTCATCTCACCACTTTGCATTTCCTGCCCCGAAAATCTCGTATACAACACACTCATAATACCTCTTGGAACTCAGAGTCCCAAATTAGGTTGCTCTACCCTGATTTTCTGTCACTTGGAACCTCCACATACTCCCTCTTTTCCCCTCTATCAATGTTTGCCTGTCCCATTCCTTGTCATGGGAATAAGCTAATTGGAAGTAAGCTAATCCACACGGGGAAGATATAATGATAGACGACAGTTTGCTATCATCCTCTTGGGTCTGTGCAAAGCTTTAACCAAACAGAATGAATCTTTAATAGTGGGACTACAGAGGCACTGCAGAAGGCCAGCCCATTCACATGTTTAATGGCCAGTAGATCTGGTGGTTTTACCCCTATGCAGACAAGAGACCTGTCCTGACCGTGTAGGTGTTACTCCATGAGGCTGTGGGAAGATCTCATATTTGTACATGGACAAAATAGCATAGGATGTTTAGATTTAGAAGCCCCAAGTTCATAGTAATTTTGTCCTCAGAAGTATAGTTAAGAAATATATGAATGGCTCATGATGAGAGTGAGAGAGAGAGAGAAAATTTCACCATTACCATACATTCTAGGTCAAGCAGCCCTAGAAGTGAGCATGGCCTAGTGTGGGTCCACTGCTCATAAAAGAGAAAGAATAATAAAAAAAAGAAATAAATAACCTTCATGGGTGGCAACATGGGGTAGTGGAGAGTCAGCCTTATTGTCAAGAGGATCTCAGTTGAATTGACCCAAATGAAAACATTGGTTATGTTAAGTGACCAAGTCACTTAAACTCTTACCGCTCTAACCCACTGGTGTCAAATACAAAGAGAAATGGGGACCACCAAACCATTTAGTCCATACTGACTTAGAAAATCACATATTAACATAGTCTGTGTTCTATTATATTTTTATTTATTTTGTTAAACATCCCCTAATTACATTTTATTCTGGTACTCTGGAGTGCTGCTGGCCACCATGGCCTGCCTGGCTACATGCTTGACATTTCCGCCCTGCTTACCTCTGCTCTTCTATAATCCATCTTCTAAGACCATTCATCACAGAGACAGCATAGTAGATAGAGTACTAGACTTGGAGTCAGGAAGACTTGAGTTCAAATCCTTTTTTTTTTTTTTTGCTTTTTGGCAGGGCAATTGGGGTTAAGTGACTTGCCCAAGGTCACACAGCTAGTACATGTGTCAAGTGTCTGAGGCCGGATTTGAACCCAGGTCCTCCTGACTCCAGGACCGGTGCTCTACTCACTGCACCACCTAGCTGCCCTGAGTTCAAATCCTGATGTAGAATTTACCAGCTGTGTATCCCTGGGCAAGTTACTTAACTTCTGTCCCTTCTCTGAAAAGGGAGATAGTAATAAAAACTACCCCGTAGGGTTGTTGTGAGATTTTAGATCTATGTTATCTCTATCTATACACATACATATATAAAATAGAGTGCTTTGCAAACTTTAACATACTATATAAAGACCAGCAATTGATATTATCATTAACTATCATGCCAATGAAATCAGAGGTCTAGTATCTTTAAAATAATATCACTATGGCATGGTAATCATCACACAAATTCATGTAAAAACAGATTATTTTAAGATGTATGCAACTGGCTCCCCTTCTTTTACCTGACATAATCCTCAGAAAAGCTGAAAACACAATTTGACTTGTAGTTTTCCATATGCTTTTAGGGAATTCGATAAAGAGCCAAAAGATATTTGTAGAACAAACACTTGATCTTGGGGATAAATTAGAAAGAAATCAAGGAATCCCTGAGCTTCATTCAAAGCCAACATTGAGACATCCACTTGTTTCTCCTTTTTCTTTTGTATTTGTTATTCTTTCTCCCCGACAAGAGCAGGGTACACACATGCTGATGTTTTAATTAAGGCTTTCCTTAATCTAGTCCCCATGATTACCAGTGACTGAACCCATCTCCTGTTTTTATTTAGCTATTCTTTATACTTAGCGATTACAGGGAAAAGTAGGATTTTCCAGATCCTTATTGTGGGCTCTATTTTTTTCTCAAATTTCCGTATTTTCTGACCTGAAACTATTAGCCTGCTATGGAACGTGGAGTCATTTCTAATACCCATGGATACTGATTATATTAGATAAGAAGAATTGAAAATGTAAATCTGTTCCTAGTTCAGAATAGGTTAGTACTGACCTACCTGCAGGTTATTTTTTAATCATTGATAGCATCAGAGAAGAGCCAAAAATGATAAGGTATCAACTGGTAAAAATAAAGATGTGACACAGAACTTCATTTTTTTTTCCTATAGAGAGGCTTCATTTCATTTACAGCAGGCAGGAAATTATCTATAGAATTCAAAAGCATTTTGGTCTCTGGCTGTCACCTGGAGATTTTGGATCCACAGAGGCTGGGAACATAGGTGGAATTATGACATAAATTGAATCTCTGTTTCTTAAAATGAGGCTTTGGGTTATAGCTATTGAAGAACTGACCTTGTCAGTCTAGTAAATCAAAGCCAGAAGGGGGACACAGGACCTTTAAAAATGCTGATTTTTTCCTTCTGGGGGCACTAGGAGCTGATAACAAAAGATGCCAACTCTGTAATTTCCTATAACCACAAGAAGTAGGCTATCCTTCCAAAGGAGATCTTTGTATTTCTTTTTTTTGACCTTTATATTTCTTGACGGTCCTTGGGAATATCCTTAACTTCCTTTGAGACAAATGGCAGAAGCATTATAAGGAGCAGATGATTTTGGAGGTCTTTAAAAGTTAAGTTTTCTACTGGAAAAGGAAAATTAGGACCCAACTCTTTATTACAAGTATAACCACTAGGGTTTGAAACAGGTTTAGGTTTGTGTCCAAATTTAGAGGCCCCAAGGTCATAGTAATTTTGTCCTCAGAAGTATAGTTAAGAAATATATGAATGACTCATGATGAGTGGGCGGGGGGAGAGGCCGGGGGAAGGGGGAGAGAGAGAGAGAATGGGAGAGTGAGAGAGAGGGAGAGAGAGAGAGAGAGAGAGAGAGAGAGAGAGAGAGAGAGAGAGAGAGAGAGAGAGAGTTCTAACAATGGATTGGGGGATCTAGACCTTGCACTAGAAAAGGTCATTCTCTCTCTCTTGTGTGGCTCCCAGATCTGCTCAAGAGCCATATACCACAAATAAAAGGACATATCAAAATACGAAAGCTGAGGTCAAATGCAAGTGTTTGTGAGAAATAGGATGAAATATAGAAGATGAAGTCTTTAACATAATAGAACATATTTAGAAATGAGTGCCAGCTAGACGCATCTTACTGAGTAAGACCAGCTAGTCAACAAGTGAAATCAACTTAGCTTACTATGTACCAAGCATGGTGCAAAATTCTGGGAATGCAAATACAATCAGAAACAGTCCTTGCTCTTAAAGAGCTTACATTCTGATTGAGGAGGACAGCACACAAAAGGAAATTGGACAAGGACAAAAGGACAGGAGAAGGAACCAGGTTAGGAACATGGTGGAAGTCCAGAGAATCAGGAGTAGAGCCTAGAGAAGAAAGAAGACATGGGTGGCCTGGGTGATTTCCTTTAAAAAGAGGTTCTGGGAAGAGCTTGCTAGTTCCTTTGGGTAACCTGAACCTGAAACCCATTGGCATGGGACTTTCTTCTCATTGATGGAGATCATCCCATGCCAATGGGCTTTGGGGCTCAGGTTACATCTATATTTGACTAGTATCTTTGTATCTTTTCTCATTTCTCAGTACCTACTATTAAAAACAAAATTACAAAGCAAAAACAAACAAAAAAATTCCCACTGCCATCTTATACATTGCTGCTTTGACTTTCTTTTCTCTAAGCTACTGTCAACCTTATTGCAGCTGCTACCATGATGTTGCTCCAAAGTCTGGGGAGGAGAGGATGAGACAAAACTCTACCACCCCCTCCTATTAGTTGTCTCTCCTTCCCACCTTTCCTCCCCATCGCCTCTCCTTTTCCTTCTTCCCTTCTCCTTCTCCTCCTCCTTTCCTGTTGTGCTGTTCATTCACTTCAGTCATGTCTGACTCTTTCTGACCCCATTTGGGGTTTTCATGGCAAAGATACTGGAATGATTTGCCATTTCTTTCTCCAGCTGATTTTAAAGATGAGGCAACTGAGGCAAACAGGGTTAAGTGACTTGTCCAGGGTCATTGAGCTAGTAAATGCCTGAGGCTGGATTTGAACTCATGAAGATAAGTCTTCCTGATTCTAAGCCCCTTATTTTATGCACTACACCACCTAGCTGTCCTCTCTTGTTAAAATATTAATTCAGCTTTTTTTTTTTTAGAATTTGAAACTAGAAGCATCTTTAAAGACAAATTAGTCCAGCCATGTTTTGTAGAAGAGGAAACTGAGGCCAAAGAGGTAGAGTGAATTGTCCAAAGCTACAGAGTCAGGCAGACTCTGTCTAAATCTTTTTTTATTGTATTCCTTAGTGCTGATAGGATTAATTAAAATCTACAAGTAATCCATGCATTTTATATAGTCATTACTTTCGGCCTCTTTTCTAACAAAATTCTTGTTTTCTTTTCAAATCAGACTTGCTTACAGTGCCATGGCCTAATTTGACTTCTAAGTTCTTCTTTCCTGCTGAAAGACTGATGTGTACTGAAGTGTCCCATTTATTCCCAAACAAAAGATTAGGAAAATGCAGAGGGAGAAAGGAGATGAAGAACCTATGTAATCTCTAATACAGAGCAGTGATATGAGAACTTTTTTGATCATACACTTTTATCAGCTAAAGAATTTTGATCACACTTTCTCTAACATATGTATATTTATTTATAATTATAATTGCTTACAATAACTATATGATAATACACTGTACTAATCTATCTATATGTATATATGTATTATAAAATGTATACAAACTATAATTTTAAATGAATGAGGTAAATTTAAAATAATATTTCCTCCTAGAGTCAATGTGGTTCCCCAGAGTAGGGAAATGACATGCCCAAACTTACATTTTAAGAACCACTTTGGTAAAGGAAGAGATATAGAGAGAGGAGAGATCTGAAATAGGGATACCATTAGGAGACCCTTGTAATAGTCCAGCAAGGGCCTGTACTGGGGTGATGGCTGTGTGAATAGACAGAAGGGGACAAACATGGTAGTAGAATCAACATGACTGAGCACTTATTTGGATACGTGGGTGACAGTGAATAGTAGGAGATGTCCTAGAGGGTGTAAACCTAGTGTTTGGAATAATGGTGGTGCCCTGGACAGTAATGATGAAGTTTGGAGGAGGTAGTGCATTTGGGGGTAAATGTAAAGTAATGGGATCTGTGATCTGGTGCAAGCCACCCATTTCTACTCATCCTGTGCTACTCTGTCACAGGCAGAATAAAAATGGGTCAGGTGGGTATTACTCACGAGTCACTGCCCAAGTACAAAACATGCTTCTGAGGGATACCTCCTGCTATAACTTCCCTGGTGGGGAAGTGGGCGGTATGCTGGAAGAGGAACAATTCTCTCAGTAACATCTGTGCAAGCTGCTTCTATAGGTATCCAGTATAAGTTAGATTATAACTGTCTAATACTCAGAATTGGGTATCCATACTCAGAAATCGGGAGGTTGGGAGCTTTCAGAAGAGGAATTAGGAATGAGAGAGTGTTGAGGGAAAAGGGTAGATTTGATAATTTCAAATACAAGCCCCATAATTATGTACCACAGGGAGGATGGGATGCAGACTATCTTAATACCCCTTGACTGGCTGATTATACAAGGCTTGGGGTCAGGCCATGGCCCACCTAACGTTTCTGTCATAGCTGAGGAGCCCCTGAGGAAGGTACCTCATTTTTGAGACCATCGATCTAATAAATCAGGCTCTGGGTGATTACATATTGGTTCACCATTTTCTTAAAACGATTATACCCTATATGGCACTGAGACATGGAACAAAATAATTTCTAACGAATTAACAATGAATGTCACACAGAGGCCATTGCATGTTGCCTCCTGAGTGTGTTCAGACTGCATCACATTTTGCATTCAGAAACAAAGGAATAGTGACATGTTATTTCATTGCACTGACATAGCATGGACATCTGTCCACTGAGAGTGAGAACAAATGTCTGGATAATTCAGATAAAATAGCCTGCTTGATTAGTGAAAGAGGAGGATATTTTAGCTTGAGTTCTCATTTGAGTAGGAACCCTAATAAAATTAATTACACATTCCTTTTGTTTTTCCATTCATTTTTGCCAGCATAGATGGTTACACAAACTTTATTTTTTTTTAAAAAATGGCCTTATATTCTTTTCAGTTCTGCAAGAATGTTGGTGTATAACTGGAGTAAGGGTCAAGCATTTTCATTTATAGCATAAAAGAAAGATCATTTCTTAATACTAGCTAGCCTCCATACTACCAATGGAAAGTTGTTCATTTTGGTTGCCTTAGAAAAATATCTTTACTTTGATTTCACTTAGAAGATGATTCTTTTTCCCTCTTACAAGAAGATGGATTAGAACAAGAATTTAAATGAATGTCAACTGGAAGAAATACACTCAGAGGCAATTTCAGATAAACTTGCCATTGATCCTCCCATGTAAAGCTTTTGTGGCAGAAATTGACATCCCTATTGAAGAGAGACCCTGGTGACAAAGTTCTTCAAGAGATAATTTGCTTTGGGTGGTGAGATTTAGGTTTAATGTACCACAGAACAACCTCTAGATTTCAACTTGCCTGAAAAAAGGTCTGTGTTTCGGAGACAGCTGCCCAAATCTGAAAAACTTATCAGACAGGAGAAATAAACTCCTATTTGTTTAACTGATTCGATTTAGGTCTAACATTGTGTGCACAGGAGTTTATAAAACCTCATACTGCAGGCACGAAAACAGTCACTTACCCAGGGTAACTACAAATCTATCCTACAGAATGTATAAAGAATGCAAATTTCATTTATTCCTTGTGAATCTTCTGGTGGGCAGAAGGACCAGGAAGATGTTTTTGTAGCCAGGTAAATATTTCTCACTACGATTTTTTGCAAAGTTGGCTTAAACTATTGAAACAAAACCCATGATATGCTGGGCAAGACAAACACACATTTTTCTTTTAAATTACTCCTTAGAATGCTTGAGTAAACATTTATCTGTTCAAGAAGATTCTCTGGCTGCCACTCAACTACCACTCCATCCCCATATACAATGAAGGTTAAAGAAATGTCATTCACGACAACCCACCTTTGCCTTCACTGAAATATGTATTTTAGCATTTTTCTGTAAAAACAGGGTATGACTGAGTTGGCTTAAATACAGGCTTAAATAACAACATAGAAAGTTGACCTGCATGCCTACTCAGAGATTGTTGTATAGAAAAAAATGTTGTTAAAATATAGCAAAGCTGTCATGTTATTTTTAATTTTTTATTAGAAATTTAATTGAAATCTTTAAAGACTATAGCAATGATTAAGCAATGTATATTCTAAAAAAATAAAATTACTGACTATAACACATTCAACACAACTCTTAGCAAGTAGCACAAAGCATGTACCTGAGAAATGTTTCCTTCCTTCCTTCCTTCCTTCCTTCCTTCCTGGATTTTTATTCTATACCTAATCAACAAGGCTTACTGCCTTGCCTCTCTTGACACTCTAGCTGAGCTCCATTCTACTTGTGCCTCTGAGTACTAACTCCATGAGTCAGTCCCTTTAGAACTGTTATGCCAGGCTGCTGCCTTTTGCCCTCAAATGCCAATGTGGAGCTCCAACCATTGAGGGAAATGGTCCTCTAATTTCTGAGGAAACTTGACCCTGGCTCTGCCCAAGGTTTGGCCTGAAGGAAACGGGTCCATATCCTTGTTATATCTTGTAACTTACAACAGAAAACTTTGACACAAACAATCTAGAAGGCATTAGGAACCAATTCACCATACTCATACACTCCCTAAGAGGAAAGGAAATGAAAGACTCATCATGTATGCACTAACCACAGCCTAAACCGAGTCAGCTTTATTTTATTTTTTGCCAGGGACAGTTCCTTAATTGGAAGAAGTAACTGGTCTCTCTTCAAATATATTCTTGCAACCCACAGAAGGACAAGAATAGTGGGATCTCCTCCAAAGAGCCCCACATGCTCTTCAAAATCCACACTAACAGGTCTCACAGACGGAGCTCAGAGGGAATCACGTAACTGACACAAAAGGATAAGGGACACGAAACCTAACAATACCAAGGACCGTAACCATAAAGGCAGGAGTGAGGTGGTGCAGTGGATAGAGCCTGGAATCAGGAAGACCTGAGTTAAAATCTGACCTCAGACAGTTATAGCAGTATGACCTTGGGCAAGTCACTTCACCTCTATTTGCCTCAGTTCCTTCATCTTTCAATTGGGCATAATACCTACCCCCTAGGGTTGTTGTGAGGATCAAATGAGAAAATAATTGTGCCTGTCATAGTGCCTGGCACATAGTGCTATGTAAATGTTAGTAATACTAATTATTATTATTAAATCTGAGTACTGGGCTAGGTTCCATTCGCTTTTGCCTAGCTGTGCCAGAATGATACTCTCAAGCATGTATTATCCAGGCAGAACTTCCCAAGCAAATTTATGAATTCTCAGCTTGGGTAGCTGTTACTTATAAGCTTCCTATAATTGTCTGCATTGTGCCTCTTTGCCACTGGGCATAATCACTGCTGGCTGATCCCAGATTGATTTATGAGTTTCCCTGTACCTGCTAATTTGCTTCTTTGCACTGACAATCCATATGGTAAATTATGGGAGTAGGGCAAAGAGTGGCCAAGGTCTGGCTACTCTAGCTTCCCAGTAGTCTATGTGCTACTGAAAACTGGGTGAGATAGCTAGGAAAGGGTAATGGAGACAAACTCTTCCTCAGAGGACATAAGTAGACTAACAGCTGAAGACTGATTCAGCAAGGTCTGCTTTCTATAGCAGTTCCATAATGAGTGATAGGCTAGGCATATGCCACATAATGCCATTAGGCATATGCCTAATCTTTTGATTCCTGCAAAGACATCCAGTTCAAGGCCTTCCTAGGGAATGAATGAGAAAGCATTTATTAAATGCCTACTGTGTGCTAAGTACTAGAGAGACTAATAGAAAAATGAAGAAAATCCCTGCTCACAAGGAGCTCACACTCTAATTGGGAGAGACAGTGCACAAAAACAGATGGAATGATCTGGAAGTCTTAAGTATGCAGGAGAAGGGTAGTTGGCAAGGCCCAGTGGTCCTTAGGTTGCATAGGTAGCTAAGATGAGAATGCTGGGGGACTGCAGAACATAGAGGCAAGGTGGAAGATAAAGCCTGGAAGATCCTAGGAGGCTGTGGCAGGGCAAATGCTAAGGCCTGATGGTATCCTCTCTCATCAGAAGGAATGGAGCTGTTGATTCCTATCTCATCCAAGACCTATAAGCTATCAAAGATCCTGGGGAAAGGGTAAGTCCAGCTGGGAGGGCTCTCTAGATGATGGTGGTTCTTGCTGCTGCCTAACCATCTGGATGGGTTCTGGAATGTCTTACAGCTAGAGAGTCATGAATGAAGGGGTAGGGCAAGGAGGTTAAGGAATGGCAAAGTATTTTTCCTTTCAGTCATCCTTTGAAGTATAAACCCCTTGGTACTACAGAAGAACAGCTTTGGTTCCCTGACCCAAATGATACTGATTAATTCTTAGCTGGTATTGTCTACTGCATCTATAAAATCAGGGGTCCAGGGTATTTTCTTGGCTAATGTTCTTGTCTCGTGATTCTGTGTATCCTAACATTGAATTTTGCTTAAAAATAAAATCAGTTTCATTATGTGGTTAATTCCCAGAAATCTAGAGTCAACATGAACTCTGACTGGCCAGGCAAATACACATATACTTGAGAATATGCATCTCAAAGGAACCAACTTATGAAAAGACAGTAAAATGATAAGATTTTTAAAAGAATTAAATTAGAAGACCTGGGTTTAGAAATTGGGTTCCACTAACCCAATATCTGCGACTTCCAGCAAGCTGCAGATTGATGTATTGTATGTAAGCAAATCTCCCTTCCATTATATCAAAAAAACTAGAAATATACCAAATACACTAAAATAACAACAGATAAAAACAAAGGGAGAGGAAAGAAATCCTCAAAATTAAATTCCCAAAGGGGAAGATAACAATCAAAGGATGGCAAAAGAAACTCCCAATATAATGAAAAATACTTTGGAGTAAGAGAAAACACTAATAGAAGAGAACAATTCTATAATAACTACAACTAGAGTCCCAGAACAGAGAATGCATGGCCAAAAGATCACACCCCCCAAAAAAAGCAGTTGGAAGGCCTCATAAAAAGAACTGAAGGAAGAAATATGAAGCGAAATTAGAGTGCATAGTGAAAAACTTGAAAGGATAATCAATGGCTTAGAAAAGTAGTTGGAAATTCTTATTAAAGCTGTGAATAACCTAAAAAGAGGTCGAGAATATTAAATTTAAAATTCAATACTGTAGGAATAAGTGGAAAAGTCAAAAGATAGCCTCTCCCCCCCCAAAAGAACTTGTGCTATCTCTACTATAAAAAATAAGTAACCCGGAAAATGAAGCTCAAAGAATCTCAAGTACATCAGTGGCCCATAAATTCATGATGAAGTAACAATGATAATAATAATTCTGAACCAACAAGTGAATTCCGTGTTTCAGGAAATCATAAAAGAAAATTGTTTGGAAGCATGGGAACTCGAGGACAAAAAACAGATGGAGAGAATTGACAATACAGCACTTTTGTGAAAACAGGGGTTTATATCACCCAGAAATATGTTTACAAACTTTCACTGCTCCCAGGAAAGAAAGGAATATTATAAATTACCAGGAAGAAACTAATAACTTATCAAGAAATTACATTCTGAATCAACACAGGATTAGTCATGATCAATGAAGAATGAAAATAAAGGTGGGAATATATTATTCTTCGGGGGACGGGGTATGGGAGGTAAGAAATAGAAAAAAATTAAGAAAGATTGATTTCAATTGGATATTGATCCAGTATTTGCATACTGAAAGGGGAAGAATAATTTATTGTTCCTTGGGAGTTCCAGCTTATCCAGGAGTTATTAGAGAAACAAAAAAGAGAGAAGAACTACAGTTACATATTCATGCATATATCTAGAGGAAAGAAAAGGAAAGAAAGAACTTAACATTTCTTGAAATTAGGGTGCCCCAGATGAATATTGTTAAGACAGAGTTTGGGAGAGGGAAGGGCTTAAACCAAATCCTTATCCAAACACAAAATTGTAGGTTAAAAATATCATAGTAGAAAATGTAGGTTAAAGCAAGCAGAAGACAAAGGATCAAAAGAGCAGGGTAAGAGGGATTTCAGAGTTCCAGACAGGGGTAAGGGAATAATGCCTCAAAAAACAAACTCTAATTGCAGAGGACTTATTAAAAAAAAGAGGTGGGGTATAAGACTCAGTGACTTGAGACTGGGTTTGAAAGATAATGAAAAAATAAGAAACTGGGATCAGATTGGTCCAAGCAATGCAGAAATCTATTATCGATTTCATTATTTTTCAAAAGGAGAAAAATACATTATAACAATGCTTGATGGAGGAAAAAAATCCTAATTATAACCATGAATTGAAATGGAGTAAACTAATAAAATGCAATATAATGGGATAGATTAGGAAGCAAAAGTCATTCATTTGTTGTATATAAGAAACATAAAAACAAGCATTTAGACTGAGTTAAAATGAGGAGTTGGAGTAGACTTTACTATGTAGCAGGTAAATCCTCCAGTAGAATTTAAGGTCTTGAGGGGAGGGGCTATTTCCATTTTTGTCTTTATATCCCCACTGACTAGCATAGTTCCTGGGACATAGGAAGAACTCAACACATGGAACAGAATGAAAAAAGCAGAAGTAGCATTCACAATTTCAGACAAAACAATAATCAAAATAGATCTCATGAAGAAAGAAAAGAGAGGAAATTATATTATGCTTAAATATGCTATAGGTAATGAAACAAAATCAATATTATATATATGTGTACACACACACACACATACACACACACACACACACACACACACACATATATATATACAAATACAACAAATAGAATAGAACCAAAATTTTTAAGGAAAAACAAATAAGTCTTAGCATGGCAATAACTATAGGTAACTTCAACATTCCTCTGTCAGACTTAAATAAATCAACGAAAGATAAAAATGAATAAAGTTATGAATTTGAACAAAATGCTAGAAAAAACTAAAAGGGACAGATCTTTGCTGCTTATCAAATGAAAATCTTAAAAGTATATTTTTTTCTTTGCATTTCTCTAAACTTTATAAAAATTGATCTTGTACTGAGACAGAAAGAACTCACAAATAAAGGCAAAGAGGGAGAAGAACTAGGCTTGGCTTTGTTTTTTTTAAAGTACCTTGGAAGTTTGGAAGAATGACTTCAAACATATAACAATTCAATAAAAGTGTAATCAATAAAAGAAATATGAAGAAAGGTCATAGAATCAAATGAAGAATAAATAATGTTATAAATAAGGAACAGTTCAAAGAATAAGTCAGAAAACTATAACAATGAGATATCATACTTATATATGTGAAATACAGTTAAAGTGATCCTCTGAGGAAAAATTTACTTTTGAACAAATCAATAACCATTATTTCTGGAAAGGGGGGGGGCATCAATTTATTGTTCCATACAACAACTCATGACTTTCGTGACTTCCTAGACCAAAAATCCTTTCCCTTGCCACTACTGCTCTATATATACTAAGGATTGTTTCTTCTTTTTATTTTATTCACAGCCTTTAATGCATGGCTTGGCACATAGTAAGGACTTAAGAAAAGCTTTTTAATTAATTCATTTAGACATATATTAACTAAGAAGAGAAAGAAAAGATCTATGCATTGAATATAGAGCTAAAAAAACCTTAAAGTCCCAACTATAAAAGCAGAAATTTAGAAAATCAAAGAAGAAACAAAGTTGAAAAGAAAAATACTATTTAACTGACAAACTGGTTTTTTTCAAAAGTCCAGTGAAGTAGACAAACTATTTGCTACCTTAATTTCACACACATACATACACACATACACACATACACGCACACACACACACACACACACAAAACCAACGTTGAAATAGAGAAAATTCACAACAAATTTAGTGGAAAGAACTAAAATTTTCATAAATTACTATATCCATTTGTATCCTCCTAAAACCTTAAAACTTAGATATAGGAAATGATGAGCTGGTGGATTTAGAAAAATATGGAAAGATTTGGACTTATGAAGGAACACGTTATCCACCTACAGAGAAACAGGTAACAAGCGGAAATAGGAATAATGCGGTCTTATGTATATGCATTTGGGTGTATGTCTATATATGTGTATGTTTATGGATATATGTGTATATGTACATATGTGTCTGTGTGTGCGTGTGTATCTCCACACTTAATTGTAGCCTTCTGGGGAGGGGAGGAATGGGAAAACATAAAGTTAAAAGTGCACAGCAGAGGACAAAAGAAAATATACAAGGAAGCAAAGATGGACAACTTTGAAAACAATGTGCAGTATTTATTATATAGGCTTTCTTGAAATGGAAGGTTATTGCTTCATATTGAATCCTCTCCTATGTTCTGTGTATGTGGCAATTTTTTTTCTTTTTTTTTCTTTTTATTTAAGCTTAAATAAATTTAAATATAATGAAAAATACTTAAATAGATGGATAGTTATAAAATATAAAGCAACACTATTAAAAGTAGGAAATAGAGAATTTGAACAATCTGATTTCAGAGAGAATAAGCAAGCCATAAATGGATTCCAAAAGTGGGACAGGGAGCACATTGGCTTTATAAATGAATTCTAACAAACATTTAAAGAAGAAATAACTTATATGCTATATAGCTATTTAGCAAAAGACAGCTTACTAAAAATCTCTTTATGAGACAAATACGACATTGATACACAAAGTAAAACAGAAAAGAGAAAAAGAAAGCTACGGATCCGTCTCACCAATGAGTATTGATGAACACAGTAAATACAGTTTTTAGCAAAGACTATTTTAGCACCTGTGTAATCTTGGGCAAATTTCTTAGCCTCCAAAGGTATCACCATAGTAACTGCAATAACAAGTGACATTTATACATAATTTTAAAATCAGCAAACAAGAGCTTTGTGAGGTAATCATCATCAGTATCATTACAAACCTTAAGGTGTTCTGTAAATGTCAGCTAAGTGCTTTACATATATTATCCCATTTGGTCCCCACAACAATGCCCTGAAGGAGCATCTATTATTACCCATTTTACAGATGAGGAAACAATTTGAGAAAGGCTGAGTGAGTAGCCCAGGGTTCCCTAGTTAATGAGCATCTCAAAATTAAAATGCAGTTCTTCCTGACTCCATGTCCAACACCTTATTTATCTTTAGTCAGTTGTAAAATGAAAGAGTTAGACTAGATAATCTTTAAGGTTCCCTCTGGCTCCAAGTCCTGTGATTCTGGGCTGCCTCATACAGTAGATTCTCTCTGACCAAACAACCTAAACTATGCACTATTAGAAGCAATGGCAGCCCTTTGGAAATAAATAGCAAAGTTTATGCAGACAGGGATTTAAAAATATTGAGAACTAGTTGACAATATACTGTACATTTCTATGATACCTGTTGAGACTGAAGAAGAGAATAAGAGGGTAAAGCATTGAAGTGAAAGGGTATGAAGTGGGAAATGAAACAAAAAAAAATAGAATCCATAAGACTTGTCATCCTATTCTTTTTACTTTTATTTCCTCTTTCTTTTCTTCTATGAATAAAGAACGAATTTCCTTGGAAGAATGGAATGATTTAAGGAGGGAAAGATTTAAGAATTGAAGGAATAAAGAATGGAAATTCACAAATTTCACTACTTGATTGTCTTTGATTTTCTTGTAAATTTGGAAAGCTATTCCTTCATGCACACTTTTTTTGAGAATACAAAAACAATGAAGAACAACAAAATTAAAAGTCAGTGGAAAGGGAAATCACCTAACGTATTCCTTTTATCCATGAGTAATCAAAATGACTGAGAAATTAGATTAATTATTAATTGGAAAGATGGAGGCAAAGCATCTGTTGGGTATGCTTTAATCATTTAAGAGAGTAGAATTTCCTGCAGCAAAAAGGGCTGAGCACTGGGATGGACACTTTTATTTTCTTGTCATGTTCAAATGTTCATTATGGATTGCTGACCTTTGGAGGAGTCCTGACAGCAAGGTCTGTTGTATTTTTGAGTACTTCACCTTCATTAGATACTCTAGGGCACATCTTTAAAAAATTAAAGTGATAATAGCAGATATCTATATAATGCTATAAAGGTTTGCATAAAGCTTTGTGCACATTCTCTCATTGGATCCCCACAATAATTCAGTGAGGAAGATTCTTCAGACATTATTACTTTGATTTCAGAGATAAAGAAATTGAAGGACGGAGGGGTTAAGTAGCTTGCACAGAACTGCAGGAATAATAAGGGCTACCAGGATTCAGACTCAATTCTCCTGACAATAAATATAATAAAAGAATTTTTTCAGTACACTAGTAGCCTCAACCATTGTTTGTGCTTATGAAAATTATGTCAATCCTTCAAGACCCAGTTTACTTCTTGGGTTTCTACAAAGACCTTTTCTGCCCAATCTGGCATGAAATAATCACTCTTCTTCTGGTCACTTGTGGCTCTCCCCACTCCTTCCCAACACTTATTTGGCCCAATTATATATTGTACTGAATTGTTAATTTTCTTTTCATTGTGTTGATGCCGCATCTCCTTAAATCTCTGATAGCACCATCTATCTATCTCCTCCATACTCACAGCTGAAGACCCTCATCTCAAATTTTACTGAAAAAATTTAGGCCATTTGCCATGAGTTCCCTCTTTTCCTCTTTTCGTCCTCTTATAACTCTTTGATATCCAAATGGAGTGATGAAGAGTCAAACACAACAGAAACGACTCAACAACAACAACATTTCTCATCCACTACTACTTTACTCAAGTCTCAGATGAAGCGGTGACTCAGTAATTCACCAAGATTATTTTCTCTACATGTTCTCTTGATCTCCTCATCTTCCCTAGCAGATTGCTGAAAGATTCCCCTTCCAATCTTTAATCTCTCTCTTTCCAAATCCTTCCCTGTGATGCCTACAAACCTGCCTCTCCTACATATATACATATATATGCATATAATATATATGTGCATATATGGAAGTGTGTGTTTGATACTAGACTCTACCATTATCCCAAACATTCTTATATCTTATTTTTTTAGCCAAACTCTTAGAGAGAGATGTCTACACTTGTTTTGACTTCTTTACATCTCAATCCTTTTTAATGTGGCATCGATCAACAGACACTACTCTCTCCAAATCAGTCCACAAGCATTTAAGTGTTTACTAATAATTAGCATTTATATGGAACTTTTAAGATTGGCAAAGCACTTGAGATGTTATCTCATTTGATCTTAACAACAGTAATAATTACTAACTTTATATAGGGCTTATTTACTATGTGCCAGGAACATTGCTAAGTGCTATTATTATCCCCGTTTTAAAGATGAAGAAACTGAGACAACCATAGTTTATGACTTGTCCAAGGTCACACAGCTAGTAAGTGTCTGAGGTCATATTTTAACTCAGATCTTCCTGACTCCAGGCCTGGTGCTCTAATGTGCCACCTAGCTGTCCTATAATAATAACAATCCTGAGATGTGTTATTAGTATTCTCCCCATTTAACAGGGATCTGAGGCTAGGATTGCTTAAGTGACCCCAGTCATACCACTTGCAAATGTCTGAAGCAGGACTGGAACATAGGTCTTCTTGACTCCAAGGCCTGTACTCTACCCACTACTCCACCTAGGTTACTATGGGCTATACACTGGGTATAGAAAGGCAAAAGCACTGTTCCTGACCTCAAGAAGCTCATATTTTAATGGGAGACACAACATGCAGAAGTATTACACGTATAAGATATAGAGAATTTGGATGGGAGGTAATTACAGTTCCTACCTCACATTTACCATTCAGATGTTTAGCTTCCTTCAGGGATCAGCTCAGATTCCACATTTTCCATGAAGTCTTCCTTGATCCCTCCTAGCTGAAAAGTGTTATCTCTCAAATTTTCCTAACATGCTTTATCTGATCTTTTAAAAATTGTTTTCATGCCAAATTTTGTCTTATACTTTGTATATGTAATAACCCAAGAGTAGAATATAAGCCTGCTCTCTCTCTCTCTCTCTCTCTCTCTCTCTCTCTCTCTCTCTCTCTCTCTCTCTCTCTCTCTCTCTTTCCCTCACTCTCTCCCCTCCTAGCCTTTCCTTGCTTCTTTTCCCTACCTCCTTCCTCTCCCCTCCCCTCCCTTCCTGTCCCCTTCTCTCCTTTTTCTCTGTCTGTATCTGTAACCATATTATCTATATTTCTATCCACAATGCCTAACTGGCAAGGGCTTAATAAATATCTATTGACTTGTTGAAATGATATAACTATAGTCACCATAAGACATTGCCAAACCAAGGTTGGGAATGAACATCCTGCAGATGGGCAAACAAACAAGAAAATACACAAAAATAAGAGCTGAGATTATACTTTGTGCACCCAATAAAGATGAATTTAGTGAAAATAGCTATTTGTTTTCCATGATAATTTTTTGTTTACAAATTAGACCTTGAAGTTGTCAAGAATAGGTATAATGTTTATGCTTATACAGTCTTTTCTTCTCACCAAAAATATACAAATACATACAAAATTAGAACTGCTCCAGTTTATTTAGCTGGGCATTGTAACTATTGTTCCCAAGGTTTCAGAAAAAGCTATTTCTCTACATTGCAGAACTTTTTGTCTTTTCAGACAAATCTTCTAGAAAGATCAGTGAAGTCACACAGGTAATAGGTTCCAATAAATAATTCCCCTGATGACAGAACATTTAAGAAATTGATATATTGTCCTCTGCTATTCAATAGCCCAAATCAGCAAGGACCTTTTCCTAATTTCGAGGGGAAGGTGATAACAGAGACTTTAGTAAAACCAAGGGCTTAAGAAAAGAGCAGGAAATCCTTGTAATTAAAAGCGGTCCAGTCTATGACCAAAAGATGGCAATTTAGATATGCCAGTGATAAGGGAAGACTGATAAAGGGTTGAAGTTAACAGATAATGGTGAACCTAGTTACAGAAAGAAAGGAAAAGCATGATACCTGAACAAAAAAAACAGAAATATCTCCTTATCTTTCAATACACCAACTTTCAAACTTCAATTGCACCCATTTCGCTTGTGTCATGTATTTTAAACTGTATTTGTTGAAGAAATTATAAAGATTTCTTAAACTGAGGTTATGTATATTAGCGTAAATGGATCATGAATATATTCACACAACTAAATGAGAACACACATGCTATAGGCTAATGTCAACATCAACCACATTCACTGAGTTAGTTACTTAGTACATGTATGAATTCATCTTTTTAGTGAGTTATTGTTAGAATTCAGGAAAAAAAAATCACTCTCTACTACCACCTTGATATTTAGCCACTTTGGTTAATGACAAGATTAGCTAAACTAATATCAACACTGTTTTTTTTTAATTTTACATATGTTGTACTGCACGAGGTATGACTTACATTCATACAGTCACACAATGAAATCCTGAAGCCAGTGGATCTAAACAATAAGACCACCAGAACAAGGCACTTGACTACTAGGAAAGAGGAATGGTAGAATTGTGGATTTGTAATGAAAGGATCTGGGTTCAAATTTTGACTCTATTACCTACTACCAGTGTGACCGTGGGGAAATCACTTCTTGTATTCTCAGCTTCTCATCTGGAAAATGAAGGGGTGTTTATTAGGTGGCCTCTCCTATCCCTTCTAGCTCTCAATTTATGGGATTATCATCATACTGTAAGATCCAGCTATTGGGACTGATCTCAAAATTCCATCTTCAGTAAATATCTATATGTAAATATATATACATATTCTATATATACACATACATACACTTACACACATATACCGAAGATTGAATTTATATGTATGTATATATGATGGAATTATGTTCGTATATAACATATGTGTTTATATATGTGTAAATACACATATATACATGTATATATATATCCAGTATATATGTATATATGTGTGTGTGAGCACACGCACACATACTGGATTAGTCTAGGTTTTATCCAATATTCTTCATCTTATAAACTGATGAGTTTTTTTAAAAGAGGATTTTATGCCAGTGATTTAGGGGACTTTATGGCTAAGTGTCAGTTACCAAAAGAAAAAAAAATTAAAATACATTATCCCTTGAGCAATCTGACTTATCTCTAATAATCTATAAACTCAAATGGATAAAGTAATGCTGAAGAGCTGGTGAATTCAAAAGATCAAATCAAATGTTCTGAACAGTTATTATCACAAAATCCACTGCAGCCAGATTTGACAATTGTCTCTATACAATTATGAATTCCATGTGATGAGCTAATGTGGCCCCAAACTCAATGTACTTTGAATATGTAGGAAATATTTGGGCCAAACAATAAAGTAAAGCTGAGAATAAGTTTGCCACATCTAGATTACCCAGAATTCAAATATGAACTTCCAAGTGCTATAGCTTCTTCTTCTTCTTCTTCTTTTTCATTTTAAAGTCTGCTTTAAGGGGAATACAAAGAATGTTAACATTTATGAATTTTGGTGAAATATGGGGAAAGTGATGTTAATAGTAGTAAGTTCATTAAAAATGAGGTAACCTGAATACTACATGATTTAGGGATGCAGGCTTTCCAGTGGTCAGAAAGCAGAGGAAAACAAAGTGGAAAAGAAGATAAAACATCAGGAGGCCTGTATAATTAATCAGCAATCTCACAAAGTCTGCCATAAATTAGGGCTACAATTATACCACTGTGCCTGAAAAATAGGCAATTGGACTCTTTTATATAACCATTCATATTTATTTCTTAATATCTATCTCCAACATAATGCAAAATGCACTTTAAGAAATACTGCTAAGAGAGTTATGCTTTCATCTTTGGTATTTACAGCATCATTTGCAATTTTTTTATAGCATCTCAGTAGTCGCACAGAGGCTGCAGTTAAATGCAAGAAGGGAATATCCTGCCATTTTTCAAACTCCAGTTAAGCAAGTGAACTTTAAACGGTGCTAGAATATGAAACTAAGTTTGTTCTAGAAGTTAAGATAGATTATAAATAGAATCTTCATATATATAAGTATACATATGTAATTTCACTTTAAAGGTATACTTTTTATAATTTTCAATAGAAAATCTGAGAGCATGGACTGCCCTTTGCCTCTTTCCATATCACCTGTACTTCACATAGCACCTGGTACATAATAGGTACTTAATAAGTGTTTGCTTGATTGAGCAGTTCTTTCTATTGACTATTCATATATATATATATATATATATATATATATATATATATATATACACATTTGTCTATATGTATACATTTGTATATCTACACTACACTTCCCCATTTAAGTTGGTAATCCTTAGAATATATGCTAAGTCATTTAGATAATTGACTAAGTCAACATTCTATTGACAATGCAACTTAGAAAACTTGGCTCAGAAGCTGTTCTTTCCACACTAGGAGATTTAGGTGTTAAACTCGTTTTCATGCACTTGACCATCCATAGCAGGCCTGTACAATCTGCTGCCCAAGAGCTGTAAACAGCCTGCGGCCTGCAGGTTGTGCAGGCCTGATCTATAGTATTTATACGTGACCTTAACAGAAACTTCCAGATTACCATACCCCCTCATCTCAGAACTATTTGTCCAGACTTTTTTTTCTTCCCTGAAATTTACCACAGAGACTAAAAGAAGCACAATGAAAATTTTTTGCTCTGCCACAGCTCTAAATTTTGGCTGTCCCATCAGACAGCATAAATCAACAGATTTAAATTAAGCACTTTCAATGTAGGAGGCTCTTTGGGAATAAGAGACAGCCACTGCCTCAAGGTGTTCAGAATCCAGTTGAGAAGAAATCGTAGACACATATACAAAAGGCTAGTAACAGTATTATGCAGCATGTTTCAACACCACCAACACCATTAATCAAGTGCCTACTATGTGCAGGGTACTTTATTGGATACTGGTGACATAAAGGTGAAAAATAACAGATTTTTACTTCAAGAAGATTACAGACTAAGAATGTGCTCAGCTATGAAAGCAAATGACAATAAAACAGTGTTGTAATGAGAGGAGCAATTCAGAGCAGGTGCTACAGGCAAATTTGAACAGAAAGAATGTCCTTTCAACAGAGAGAATCAGAGATTTCATGGAGAAGGAGGTACTTGAATTTGGCTTTGATCGAAGAGAAGGGCTTCTACAGTTAGGAATGAGAACAGATTTCAATCTAGGGATAGGGGAGGACTTCCAAGAATGGGGCATAGGTAGAAGAAAGCATGTCAGATTTGGTAACTGCTTGCCTGGAATGTAAAGTTCATGAAAAAAGAATAACAGGAAATAAAATTTCAAATACATACTAGAGTGAGATTAATGATTTTATATTTCACGTAGGTGGGAGCCATTGAAATATTTTGTTTTTGCATGGCAGTTTTGTGGTCATCAAGAAGTATCCTTGCATTACAGAGATTTTTGTGGCAGCTTCACGGAGAATGGACTACAATGGAAATAGAATGGACACAGGGAGAGTAGTTGGGAGGCTATCATACAGTTAGAAAAGAGATGATGGTGCTCTAACTTTGGGTGGTTGGTAGTTTGAGTGGAGAAAGAAAGAAAGATTGTAGAAGTTATTGAGGAAGACTGGTCAAGATTGGCAGGATACAGGACTAAGTGATGCAGATAGTAAGTTCTACATGAGTTCAGAGAAGGGTGAGGTTGCTACGGATTGATGGGGTCAGGGAAAATTTTATGACATATGGGACTTGAGCTGAACTTTGGAGAATAGTGGGATTCAGAAAAAGGGAGAAGCGGGAGGAAGTGGAAAGGCAAGGAGGGGAAGGTGGGAGCAGAGGCAGGGAGGTGAGAATGCTCAGGGCATACTAGTCCTGTGAAAAACATTTGCATGAGATTTTCTAAATAAATAAAAGGATTTCTATGGTTTAGCCCTTTAAAATAATAATGACTCAAAGATCGTGGCAATACTTAAAAAAGCAAGATACTTGAAGACTATCTTAATTATTCAGATATGCTGTGCAGATAATTTTCACTCAGTAATTGACTTAATGTTTTTAAGGGATCAGATGAGATAATGTATGCAAAACACTTCGCAAACCTTCAAATGCTATATAAATGTTAGCTATTATTATTGGTACATGCAAATATGGGAGAATCTGTGATTTCAGCAGCATAGGGGGACTCTTTGATGTGGGAACTCCCTCTATCAGATTGCTGCCTACTTAGGACTTGGTAGACAAGGCCTAGCAAGTTCTCTGAGACATAAAAATCAAGTGGCTCATAGTAAATTTCAGAAGGAGGATTTTCACCCAGGCCTCCCAGATAGCACTCAACCCCATATGCCTGGCTTAAATCTCTCTCTCTCTCTCTCTCTCTCTCTCTCTCTCTCTCTCTGTCTCTCTCTCTCTCTCTCTCTCTCTCACCTGGACGCTTCTGTATGTTTGACAACACTGACAAAATCTACCAGATAATTGTTCAATTTTCTCTTTCATTTTATCTGGATAGTGGCAGAGATGAATGTATGATCTGAAGGTCTTATGAATCACATACGTTCTTTTAAAAGGGACCTTCTCCGTCTCTTCAGAGATTCTATACACACTCATAGCTAATATTTAGGAATCAACCTGAAACACTGAACGATCAGTTCTGATTAGTATCTTTCTTTTGAAGAGAGAAAACATTGTAATCAACTCACAGGAAACTTGAAAAAAAAAGTGATTTTCTTGTGAGGAGAAATATGTATCCACATCCAGGTTTTATATGTGAATCAGCTGCCAACACAACCCATTTTTGGAATCATTCTTGAGATTAGTACAGAAACAGCGAATGCATTCTCAGCTTATTTTTTCCAGCTGATACCATCTGAGCAGAAGCCCACAGGCACAGTCTTCCAAAGATGAGGCATTCTTGCCTTAGTTTCAACCAAAAAATGCTCACATTGTGAAGACAGATTACTTATTCCACTTTGAAATGACATAACATGGATCATGATAATCTAAGATTACCTGGTAACATATTTTAGGTTAATTCTTAACAAAATAGCCACAGTATTTCCTATAAACTCTTAGAGAGGGATTTTAGACAAGCCTTTCTTATCTTAGATTTACCTCTTTTTTTTTGGCTTTGTCTATGAACAACCAGTTCAGCTGTTTTGAATAAAATGACCACTGGGTGACATTGGGCAAATTATTTCAACTATTTAGGCCTCAGCTTCACATGTCTGGAGTTGGCCTGAATTTAAATTTGGCCTCAGACACTTTGTGACCTTGGGCAAGTCACTTAGCTCTGTTTGCCTCAGTTTCCTCATTTGTAAAATGTGCTGGAGAAGGAAATGGCAAATCATCCCAGTATCTTTGCCAAGAAAACTCCAATAGAGTCATGAAGAGTAGGACATTACCGAAAAACACTGAACAGCAACAAAAACCTCTGATTCAAGATTCAGCGCTCTATTATATTGGTTTCCTTTCTGCTCATCTCTCAAATGAGAGAGCTACCTTGTGTGATCTTTGAATAGAATATCTTCTAAAATTTTGCCATTCAATGTTAAGTCAAGTGTTTCAACAATCCAGCTAGCAGCTTCTGTGGGGGTGTAAGATCCACCAACAGCCAGCAGAAAGCTACCAGCAGGCTGCAGAAGCACAGGTTCTTTTGATCTGCTTAACTAAGGAAAGCTATGTGAAGGGGTTGACAAGCTTACTTTAATTCAGCATACAAATACAATTCACTTAGTTCAGGGGAAAAAGACCAGCACACTGAACTTCAGAGCAAAATATAAACAAAGTACAAAAATCAACAGACTGACCTTGTCTGATTCAAATCCCAATACATAGTTACCAGAGTTCAACAAAGTTTCAGCATCCAGGTTACAAGCTGGAGGGCCCTTAGCTACATATGCCTGGAGTCTCAGCATCAACACCATCTCAAGCGAGAGCCCTGAGCTCAAATGGCTCTGTCCTCTCTTCTTATAAGGCTTCAGACGTCATCAAATGTCATCTGAATGACCAGAACTTAGGCTGCTATGATTGGCTCTTGAGTTAGCCCCTCCCCTTAGGTCCCTGGGAGGTTCACATCCACACAGGTTAGGTTAACACCTAATAGGGGTTAGAGCCTGGGGCTTAGCACTTAGTAAGACTAAAGACAGGCATGGCTCTGGAGTTAGCACCTCCCCTTAGCCAGCCCCACGTTGGGCCCCACTCCAGTCACCAATCCACACCCACATAAGTTCCACACCTAATAGGGGTTTGGGCATGGGGCTTAGCACCTAGTAAGGCTCAATGAAATACACTGAATTACTCAAAGAAAACAAAGGCCAAGCTATTCAAGGGCACTTGTTGAACTAAGTGCTAAGGAGCCCATTTTGCTTACCAACACATCAAGTCAAACAAAAATTCATTTAAAACAATTGTATAGTTTAACCGAATTGGCCAGTCCGTTAAGACTGGATCACAATGTCATTACTAAAAGTGGCCTTATTATGTTAAGTTCAAGCTCCAGGCCAGAAGTTTCAGTACCTAACGTTCATGGTACTCTGTATGAGCTAGATCAGATGGCAGAATGAAAGAATTAGCAAGGTAAGTCTGTCCTCCAATCATTTTGTTTCAAGTTACCTAAAAGTTGAACTTAGAATGTGTTCACTTGAATTACCCAGACAACTATATCTGAAGGTCTCAAACACATCCACAGTTGGTGGGTGGGGTCCCAGATATTTGCTGCCTCAGAAGTGAAGGCTCAAGGAGGTCTTAGACTCCATAAATTCACCAATACTAGAAGTTGACCCTTGACCAGTGTTGCACATAGTCACAATGCATGGATACCATGGGGTGGGGGTGGGAGAGGAGAAAAATCCTAGCATCATAAATATAGAGCTTAAAGGGACCTCAGATGCCATCTAGTCCACATCTAGCAAAATAGATATGGGGTCCACTAAACTGTACATAAAGATCCTGGAGGACTCATGATGGAAAATGTCATCTGCCTCCAGAGAAAGTAGTGATAGGAGTCTGAATACAGACCAACACATACTATTTCCTTCCTTCCTTCCTTCCTTCCTTCCTTCCTTCCTTCCTTCCTTCCTTCCTTCCTTCCTTCCTAATTTCTTTTCTTTGTTTCTTCTTTCTTGTTTGAGTTTTCTTCCATAAAATGACTAATATGGAATGTTTTACATGAAATTTTATTTAATTTTTAATTTTGAAATAAAACAAGCATTTCCATAACATAGTAGAATAAAAAAAGATGATTAAACATGAAACTACAAATCTATCATGTACAATTTGTTATTTCTTTTAAACAGATGATAAACAACACATAAATTTATTTTTTCCTCCCACTTGCCCTAGAGATGGCTACCATTAGGCACAAATTATGGGTATGTGTGTGTATATGTGTATATATATGTATGTATGTATGTAAAATCATTCCATGCATACTTTTATTTATCAGTTCTTTTTCTGGATGCAGACAGTATCTTCCTTCATTGGTTCTTTGTAGTTAATTTGGATATTTACAATAGTCACTGCACATGTATAACCTATATCAGATTGTTTACCATCTTGGAGTGGGGTGGGGGAGAAAAGGGAGGGAGAGAATTTGAAACTCAAAATTAAAAAAAGAATGTTAAAAATTGTTTTTAGCTGTAATTGGAGAAAATATTATTTTAAAAAAGATCCCTGGGGGTCACATGTTGACTTAGTTTTAAACTGTAACGTTATCTATGTTTTATTGAATTTTTATTTACTTTATTAAATATTTCCCAAATCCATTTTAGTCTGGTTCAGGCCATATTTGGGTATAGTTTGGGCTTCATGTGGGCCACATGTTTGACACCTCTGATCTAATCTGTCACTCTCACTTTAAATGATTTGCTAGGAGTCATGCAGATAGAGACACACACTATAGATCCCCTGGCTCTTCTGGTGTCTCATGGGTCAGTGTTCTAGAATAGACACACGGAAATATGTTGGCCATGGGCAACTCACTTAAAAGGTTTCCTGGTTGATCCAAGGGAATGTAGCTGTTTTCTTACCATGCCCCAGATGCTTGCCTGGATCCTGTTTGCTCTCTGCAAATGACCAAATCTGCCCAAATTTCCTCAAGAGCAGCCATTCTAATTACCACTGGCAATTGGAGTCCTCCTATGCTTACTTGCATGTCATCCTTGCATGACTGTAATGGTAGCAAAATGCCAGTCAGCTATAGCTGGCATCTCTACTCACCTAAACTCATTGCTACCAATTTCTCTATCTGTGCCGCTGCTGCACATAAGATTTCATTGATCCAACTTTGCATTATATCAGAGCCCAAGAGAGTTTCATGATCATTGAATCACAGCTGTAGAGCTGGAAGGGACCTCAAAGACCATCTAATTGAATTCCTTCATTTTACAGATGAGGAAACTGGAGTCTCAAAAGGTGAAACAAATTTTCCCATGGTCATATGGGTAATAATTATACATGAAAAAATGTAAACAACTTCTTAGCGTTTGAGGGATTAAAGGCTTTAGAAAACGTTGTGTGTAAGCCTCTCATTTAAAAAAAAAATAGAATACTGAAGTCCATGTAGAATAAGTGAATTACCTTGCCTAGTATCAAAACATAGTACTAAAATCTCATGACACTCAACTCTATACTTTTTTTCCAATCTAGAAAAGGAAGAAACACAATGGAGGGACAAAATAAATTTGAGGAATTATTTCTCTACCACTTACTATTTGTATAATGTTAAACAACTCACTAAAATTCTCTGGGCCTCAGTTTCATCATTTGTAAAAATAGATGAGATAACATGGAAGTTCTCTCCCAAGTCAAAATATATGTTCTTGTGATTGACTTATCCAGACTGACTTCTCACACTAACTGAATTAACTAGATTGATGGTTTCCAAACTGGGGGACATGGCCCTCTGGAGCTATAGCATAACGCCAAAGGAAAATGTAAATTGACCCTAGAGGGTGAGTAATTAACCAGTCAGAGGGTTCACCATCTCCCCCACAGCCAATTTTGATTCTATTTTCAATGTATTTACACCACTCTCTTTGACACATTTATACTTATCCCTCTTTGCGGGGCTGGCCTTCTGTGGCTGTGTGGGGCAGGAGCCCTTGAGGTTAGATAAAGCTTAACCTGACCCAGGATCTCCCAGGATCCTCAATACCCTATCCTCTAGATCTCACTGGCTTGGGATTTTCCCTATACTTGCTAATCCATCCACACAGCTGCCAAAGTTGTTTTCCTAAAAGTCAGCTCTTACCATGTTACTCCTCTGCTCTAAAAACTAAAGTGGCTTCTTATTGACTCTAGAATCAAATATAATTTAACCTTTCATCTCCTTTTAAAATTTCTGCTATGATGTACATAATTGATAGCAAATGTATGGGGATAGGGATTAGACCTATAATTTAATTGGTCTGGGGAAATCCTAGATGAAGAAGCTTCCACCAATGCAGATTGGTACTTACCTTCTTTATAACTTAAAGTCTCAGTGAGTTGCCCAGAACACTGAAATTATTCAACTCCCTCAGGGTCACTTAGCTGTTATCTGTTATATATGGGACTTGAACCCAAGACTTCTTGGCACAGAAGCCAGCTCTCTACTATGCCAAGCTGCCTCAATAATATGATGTACACATAAACCAATATACATAAATTAGGAGCAAGTAGATAAGCATTTTTTACTGATAGAGATGCATGGAAAAAAAAAAGTTTCTAGAGACCAACACACTAGAAATTCATTCAAATTCTCATTTTACTTTGGCCATGGGGTTATTGCCTTCCAAAAATTTAAAATTTTTATGACCCTTTACAATGTGTCCATATTGTTTTATGTACAGTTCAGGCAGTGGCTATGTATAACCTAAGGCATGTTTATGCATGACATAATAAGCATTCCAAATTTCAATAGGATCTAAATAGAAATGTCAGGTTGTTTAGAGCATCACCTCTTTTAAAGGTATTTTTTAAATAAGTGATCATGAGTGTGCATATGTATTTGTGCATGTGCGTGTGTATCCCCAAAATATAGCATCCTGGGCTAAACTGTAGACCAAGTAATTGCATTCTACTTCTTCCATGCCTCTGGCACTTAAAAGAGCTATCATAGTCTTGGTTTTCACAGGTGTTGAAAAGTTTCTGTGCCCGGCTGAAGATATGGCTCGTTTTCATCCTCAAGGTGACTCTGATTCAAAATAGGGTAATCCCTCATTGAAAGTTAGTAACCTTTTGAAAAGTGGTCAATAATCCTTCTTTGAAGTATTTGTTGATGGGCCAATATCACTAACTGCCATTCTTGCAGGCACGGGGCCGTATCAGTAGCCCCTGAAGCTGCTGATAAAGAGGAGAGGGGTCAGAGAAGTTTTATTATATAAATATTACATATTACATACTTAAGTATTGTATACTTAAACTTCCAATTTATACACATTTTTGCATTGGTCATATTGAAATAATAATTCTCCTTCCATTTGTACTGTACTTTACAAAATGCCTTACATAAATTATCTCATTTGAGCATCACAACATTGAAAAAGTATACATATTATATATATATTTCTTTTTATAAATGAGGAAACTGAGTCTCAGAGAGTAAATTATCCTAGGCCAGATAGTTAGGGAGTGGTATCTCAAGGAATTTAATTCAGGTCTTTCCACTATCCCACAATTGCCTTGGCCATTCAGATTTATTTCTTTAGAACTTATAACAAGCAGTACACAGGTTCTCTGAATACAACTGAAAACATAAGTTTATCTGAACATTTTATCTGCATTTATCATCTTCTAGCTCCTAACATATTTTCATACATACAAATACTTTTCCAGACTACTTTTCCCTTCATGTCTGCATATTGGTCTAGCTTCCCGTAATGAGATTTATACCTCTTCGTGAGAAGATGACTTGTGCCTGCATAGTCTGCCAGAATAAGCCCTGGAATTGAAGTCAGCAACCTTGGGCATTACTTCTGGTCCCAACAATAAGCTATACAAACCTCAGTGTCATCTTTTTATGTCTGTACAACTTGCAAACAATTGGTCAATTCATTGGAGGAAAAAAAAATCCATCAAAACAGTCTTGTCATGCTTAGGCAGGTAGATATAAGACATGGTTTATGATATCTATTTTTACAGATGATAAAAGTGAGCCTTAGACAATCAATCTCCTTGCCACAATAGCTAACATAAAAGTGAAAACATCCATTTGTTAGCCAGCTGTTTTGCATAAACATGGCAGACTACTCAGTATATAGTTTAACACTCACTTTTTATGCTCTATAAAAATGGATAAAGTACACCTCAAATCTACATAATAGGGAGACTGTGAAGACACAATGGGGAACAAAGGATTATATGCACTGCTTAGCAAATCTTTCTTTCAGATTTTGTTACTTACCACTTACTGTACTTAAGGACTTGCATTATAGAAAACTCAACTCCTATTTACTTTTCAAATAAGGAAAAAACACATACACAAACTCTTTAAAATCTACATGTTTCACTACTTCTGCTCCAGGAAGGGTTTGGGACCAACATTCTGTGAGTCCAATAACAGAAGCTCTTTATTAATAAGAGTACATTATTGTGCACTTTAGTGTCAGAATTAGAACTGTGTAGTCTCCACAGGTAACAGGCCTCTGTTTTACTCACTAGCATTTGCAGAACCCTGATTCTCTCTGGGGACCAGAACCTTTTCCTGGCCCTTGGTTATCCTAGCAGGGAAACATACTTCAAACCAAAGAAAAGGGGAAATTTAAAAAAAAAAATTCCTAGGGTCAATATCCATCATATCCGAAGTTATTCACGATCTCCTAGTTGCCAAATCCAATGGCCTTTTCGTAATCCTCCCTACTCTCTCTTGGCTTTCCTCCTATCTATCGTACCTCTCCTTCTCTTACTTCTTCACTGGATCCTCCTCCAGACCCCATCTCCTAACTTTATGTGTCCCTCAGGGTTCGAGAAGTCTTGGGCCCTCTTCTCTCCTCCTACTTGCAAATCTCATCAAATCTCATCAAAATCCATGGATTTAATTACCATCTCTATGCTGGTGACTCTCAAATTTACCTTTCCTGGTCCGATCTCTCTACTGACCTCCAATCTTGCATCTCCAACTACCTTTCAGATATCTTGGACTGACTGTCCAGTAGACGTATTAAACTTAATATGTCCAAAACATAGCTAATTATCTTTTCCCCTAAAGCCTACACCACAGCCCTCTTATCTTCCCTAATTCTACAGCAGGCAGCACCATTCTCCCAGTCCCTCAGTCTTATAACCTAGGTGTCATCCTGGATTCCTTACTTTCTCACACCCCTTATATCCAAGCTACTGCCAATGCCCTATTGATTTCACTTTTGCAGCATCTCTTGGATACCACCTTCTCTTCTGTCCTTTGACACTGCCACCACTCTAGCACAGGTCCTCATCATCTCACCCCTCTGTTATTTCAATAGCCTGCTGATGGGTCTGCCTGCTTCCAGTCTTTCCACTGAAATCCGTCCTCCATTCAGCTACTAAAATGATTTTTCCTAAAACTCTGATCAGGTGATAGCACTTTTCTCCCCAATAAACTCCTGGGACTTCCTATTGCCTTTAGGATCAAATACAAAATGCCTCTATTTGGCATTAAAAGTTTTTCATAACCTATCCCCCTCCCTCCTTTTCAGTCTTAGTTACTCCCAGATACATACTCTTTGACCCAGGGACATGGCCTCCTGGCCGTTCCATGAACAAGACACTCCATCTCTTGGCTCTGGTCATTCTCTCTGGCTGTTCCTCATGCCTCTCATGCTCTCCCTCCTCTGCTCTGACTACTAATCTCTCTGTCCTCTTTAAATCCCAAATAAACTCCCATGTTTTACAGGAAGCCTTTCCCAACCCCTCTAAATCTCGGCGGCTTCCCTCTATTAATTATTACCTATTTATGCAGTACATAGCTTGCTCCATGTGTATTTGTTTGCATGTTGTCTCCCCCAGTAGATTCTCTCACCCATAAACTCCTTGGAGGCAGGGCCTGTCTTTTCCCCCTTTTTTTTGTATCCCTAGTGCTTAATATGGTGCTTTGAACACAGTAGGTGTTTATCAAAAGTTTATTGATATATCATTTGCATATGGACTCAAGATCAGATGTTGGTTGAACTAGCTGAAGCAATTAGTGGTATTCATCCCAGAGAAAAAATGGCTTGGGGGAAGCTGATAGTTATCTTCAAGTACAAGCATTGTCCTGCAAATCATGGAGTAGATCTGTTATGCTGGGCTCCAGAGGGCAGCACTAGAAGTGATGGAGGTAAGTTGCAGAAAAGGTGGATTTCAGCAGAATGAAGGACAACTTCCTACCAACTAGAATGATCCAAAAGTGAATGTGATGCCTAGGGAGGCAATGGCTCTTTTGTCACTAGAGGTCTTTAAGCAAAGGTTGAATGACTCATGGCAAGGGGATGCTGAGGAATTAACACCTCTTCTGATGTGGATTGGACTAGATGGTCTTGAGGCACTAGAGTTCTGCTATTCTGTGATTCTGAGTAAGACTAGCACCATATACATTTTTTTTTTTTTGGCTACAATATTATTCCCACTCTGAATACTCTCAGGTAGTTAGGTGAGACAATGGATAGAGTTCTGGACTTGATGGTAGGAATAAGACCAGATCTCCCTGGGCCATCTCCACCAGGTAACAATCCACTCAGCTTTGGAATTCTCTTGGGGGTCTGAGTTGTCTTTATGTGTCAGTAAGTGCAAACTTACCTAACCCACTATACGTAGATGGCAATATCCCCTCTTCTCTCTCTCTCTCTCTCTCTCTCTCTCTCTCTCTCTCTCTCTCTCTCTCTCTCTCCCCATCATTTCTTTCCACCTGTCCTGCTATGATGAACACATGCTACCTTCCTTCCCCCCATCCCAACTTTTTACCCCTTCCTCCGCAAACTGTTATCAAGTCAATACTACCATTACTTTTGGAAAGGACATGCCAATCAACTGTCCTATGACTTCATTCACTATTCTTATGACTCACTAGATTAAAACTCCCTTCTCTGGTCACTGCTTCCTAGATGTATGGTTTTTACTTAGTTAAAAATTCCTTGAAAGGAGGGGAGATGAGGGGAAGGAGAGAACAAGCAAATTGATATGACCTACTACACAAATTCTTATTTCTTCCCTCTCTACCTTGAAGGAGCTTACATGGGGAGGAATTGCCTTTGTTATTTGGATCCTCCCTACCACTCCCAAATACCTCCCATGCAATAAGCAGAACTGCCTCTTGAATTCTCTCTTTTTCTTATAAAAAGGGAATATTCTGCCCCTTCTATGGGAAGGTCTAATAAAAGATATTGTCTACTCTCAGATGCTCATTTCTAGACCAGAGGAAAAATGACTTAGAAAATGCACAACAATATATTTTTTTTAAAGTCTGTTTAGTTCTTGGAAAATTGTGACTTTTCACAGTAGATCTTCTCTTCTAATTAATTTGGCTTCGGTGAATGCTAAAATGATATTTTATTCCCTGACTGTGTACAACCAACGGGCAGTTGTAGAAAGTCACCCAGAAGTGTGCCAGGTGGCAGAGGGAAGCAGGCCTATGGTTCAACACTGGCTATGGTTTTGCTACTTTTGTGAGAAACACAGAGACAAATGGATAGCAGGAATATCTAAAGGGAAGAAGAAACAATAGTGGAAAGAAACCAAGTTTTCATAGCACAAATGAAATAAATTGAGCACACTAATGCTTAGTCTTAATAATATATGTTCAGGATAAGGAAACTCTCTCTCTCTCTCTCTCTCTCTCTCTCCGTGTGTGTGTGTGTGTACGTACACTGGGGTGTTTTCCATATGGCACTGCAGAAATATTTCATATCACTCTGAGTTTCCAGATTTCATGCCTATTGGGTTACTAAATTACAGGACTAAATGTGCCAGCCATAGTTCTTTGCCCTCCAGAACAGACAAAAAGCTATTGCTAATAAATGAACAATTCTTCCGTATGGTGAAATAGAGTAAGCGAAGCTGGCATATAAGTCTTTGTTGGCTAGATTGATCTAGACAACACGTACTCTCAGAATCACCTAGAGCCATTCTCTGTAGACCAGATAAGATCAAAGGTCAGAGGAAAAAAAGAGGCAAATATAATTGCAATTTCTCTGCAGCACCTTATTGGTTGACAAGACATCTGACATTGTGACAATTTAATATATGGGAAGGGGGAGAATGACTAGACCTTATGTCCACTTGCAGGAATTGATCTTCCTCAAAATTCCCAATGGCTTTGGTGGACGCTCCTGGCGAATCACTCTCTGGCGTCTTCCAGAGGGAGAAGGTGAAAGACCTTGCTCATCCTGGAGAAGTTTTCTCTCTTTTCCCTCTCTCTTAGGTGACAAGATGACACCAGGTAGAGGCTTCAGAGAATGTTCAATCAAGACAGGACTTGTGAATACAGATTTCATCTGCCTAAGGTCAGGCTTACACAGATGCAATTATCTACATAAAATAAACACATTTTTTTGTGGGGTGGGGGGGAGGGAAGGGGGAATCCCTGCTTTATATACAATTATATAAATACCTGTGACGAGAGTGGGATTTTAGAGGGAGTAATTTGACAAACTGTTTAAGACTTCTCTAGACAATGAACTGGTGATTCTAAAGGAAGTTCTCCAAGTCATCATGCTAATTTGGAATTAATCCAACTGACTGGCTCCCAGGAGCACTGAGTCTCAGGAAGAGTACCTCAGATGCCATCTAATCCAATGCACAAACAGATAGGCAAGCATTTCTTTTATAACATTACTGACAGGGATCACCCCTGTCATCCTTGATGAGTGAGGGGAAACCTACTCCTTCTAGAGAATTATTCTTTTTGGTAGCTCTACTTTTTAATAAATTTCCCCTTATTTACTCCCAGAACATGCCTCTCTTTTAACTTCTACTCATCTTCTCAAGCTCTGCCTTCTGGGGTGAAGTAGAACAAATTTTATGCCCTCTCCGCTATGACATATCTTCAAATGTTTTAAGACAACTATCATGGCTCTCTGACTTCTCTCCTTTAGGGAAAAATCTTTCAGTTCCTTTAACTGATCTTTGTATGGCATGAACTCAAGGCCTGTCATCATCCTGGTTATCCTCTTTTGGACTGTTTTGGCTTATTATTATCTTTCCCCAAATAGGACAGTAAGAACTGAATTCCATATTCTAGATGGGTACTTACTGGGACAGAGCATGGTGGTACTGCTTCCTCCCACAGTCTGGGCACCATCCCTCTCTTAATTCAGTTTAAAACTAATCTTTAGTCATAAAATAGAAGGAATTTTACTAGGGTTACTCCTCAGAAAGTTCTACATGTGGAATTATTGTTGTAAATTTCTTTGGCAAAGTGACAAAAAGGAAAATCTTTTTATATGTAAATAACAGTAAGAGAGATGACAATTCTGAAAATGGTGTAGCAACTCTTCTTTCTTAGTCAAAATAGGAGCAAAAATATCTTGAGATTTATGCCTTTCTTCCTTCCATCATTTTCTTTCTCTTTTCTCTCTCTCTCTCTCTCTCTCTCTCTCTCTCTCTCTCTCTCTCTCTCTCTCTCTCTCTCTCTGTCTCTCTTTATTCCCTCTCTCCTTCCCTTCTTACCCTTTTTATTCCTTCTCATTGACTAAGTATCATTCATAGAATGCTTGATTTTAAATCAGTAGACCTATATTCCAATTCTATCTTTGCCGTTTATAAACCATAGGAAAGAGAAGGGCACTTATTAAGTGACTATTATGTGCCAGGCTCTATATTAAGCACTTGGCAAGCACTAGCTCATTTGATCCTCACAACAATCCTGAGAGGTAGGTGCTATTATTACCCCATTTTACAGTTGAGGAAATGAGGGCAAACAGAGGTTAGATGACTTGCCCGGGGTCACACAGCTACTAAGTGTGTTTTAAGCTGGATTTCAACTCAGAATCTTCCTAACTCCAGGCCAGAGTTCTATCTACTACACCACCTAGGTGCCATAGGCCCGGGGCAAATTATTTAAACCATGAGACAAAATGTCCTCAAGTCTAAATTTTGATTTATCCTCAAATATTGAGCTGAGGATACCATGAGACAATGGATAGAGATTTGACTTTGGTGGCAGGAAAACCCATTTTCATATCCTCCATTCGACCCTGGGAAAATCAGTTAACATCTAAGAGTCCCCAGGCATCTCTCTAAAACCAATATGATGCAGAAAAGGTCCTGATTGTATCAGCAAAGAGGGTTTCTTTATTGAGAGTTTCTTATAACAATGAAATCACAGCTCCAATTCTATTTCCTATTGACTAACCTACATTTATGTAATACTTGAGGGTTACCAAATGTTTTACACTGGTTATTTTATTTTTCCCTAAAATAACCCTTTGAAACAAGTAGTATAATTACTCTGTCCTCCATTTTACACATGAGGAAAATGTGATGGTGAAGGATGAACTGATTTACCTATTGTTAGTTCATATTATTCATCCGTATCTTGAAGCAGACTTAGTGTTTCATCTCCCAGTTCTGTGCTCTCCTATGGGAGAGCCACCTTCATGCTGAGAATTTACTCTTTCTTCCTTTCTGCCTCTCCAAATGATTGTTTTCCTTCAGGATTCAGCTCAAGTATCACTTCTCTCATAAAGAAGCCTTCCTTGATCCCCTTTCCCAAATGGACCGTGCTCTCTCTTCTTCAGTTTTACTTGAACTAACTTGTATAGATATTCTATCATTCTTCCCCTTCCCCCCCCAGTAGAATGCAATCTCCTTGAGGGCAGGGACCATTTCATTTTTGCTTTTATATCTCAAGTGTCTAGCACAGTACCTTCCACAAAGTGTCTGCTTATTAAAAGTTGGTTGAATTGAATTGATTTTACTGAAGCTTTATGTAGGGCTCCTGGGCCTGAACTGGCTGACTTGTCTTCATTCTCTGTTACAGCTTTGACCTGTAAAGGGCCAGTAACTTCTGCCGTAGGCCCAAAACTCAATTCTTGTTTAAGCTACAAAGAAAATCTTTGGATTCAGGCCTGGAGTCCACATATTTATAACTGGTTAAGAGCAAGAAGGTCTGAGAGGCAAGCAAAGAGAACACTAATTTAATTTCTAAGTGATAAATGTCAGATTAGACCCATTTATTCTTTTGAGTTAGAGTTTGGGGGAATAAATTTAAAGCTTTCTCCTGGTAACATTCCATTTGGGAGCCACGTGACTTCTTGTAGTCCCAGGGCAGACTAAGAACTTCCTTTTAATTTATGCAGGGCTTTGGTTTACTCCAGATTTGAAGATTCTTATGACCTATGTAATTGGGATTAGAGGTGGGTGGGAGCCTTTGGGACTCAGAGAAGAGTCAAATAAAAAAATAAAAGTAACCCATCTCTGATTACTGAAGCTTCTTTTCTCTTTCCCAACTTTTGGAACTCTGTCAGCAACTGAAAATTAAGCAGATCCTGTTAAAAATAGCAGTATTCTTGGCCAATGTACTGCAAGGTACTTAAATAGTATAGACAGAAAGGGATGTTCTAAACTCAGAGAAATTAATCTGGGTTCCATGAACTTGTTTTTTTTTTTTTTATTCATAATAATAGTTCAATATAGTTGCTTTTTTTGTAATCGTATGTATTTTATTTTGTGAATTTAGAAATACTATTCTAAGAAAGGGTCCATAGGTTTTACTAGACTTGAAGAGGGATTTATAACACAGAAAAAGTTGAGAATTCTTGGTCTAGATCGTCTCTAAAGTCCTTTCCAGTTTCCTATGACTTTAACCTAGAGACTCACCCCATCATCTGTGCTTTTGGTCATGACTGAATTTCTTACCTGTCCTGCCTAGGGTGGGTGGCTTTGGAAAAGGTGACCCTGTGGCCCATCACAGCCTGACTGCCAAGCTTAAGATGTATATGAAGCAAAGCTGCCAAAGGGATAAGAGGTCATTTTGTTGATTCGCCTTGCCTTCAAGGAGGACCAACCGGGCATAACAGAACAATGAGCCTGTCCAGGAGGTCAATGATGCCAAGTGATTTGAGGCTGCACAAAGGCAGTCGAGGTATTTCAGGCAAGAAATTCAGGCAAGAAAAGTCATATGTTAGATCCGGAAAGATAAGCACATGATGACAAGGGCGACCATCAGTATATTCTAACCCCGTCAAGAAAATAAAAGTTTCTGAGAACCAGTTTGGAATAATGAATAGAGTACTGGGCTCAGACTTAGGAAGACCTGGGTTTCAATTCTACTTCGGATGCTTGTTAGCAGTGAAAACCCCCCGGGGTAAGACATTTAATCTCCGTGAGCCTCAATTTTCTCATCTATAAAATGGGGATAATAATAGTTGCAGCATTTATCTCATATGGTTATTGTGAGGATCATATGTAATCATGTGTATAAATCATTTTGTAAATTTTAAATCGCTCTATGGAGCATCTGCTTTTTTTTGTTGTTGTTGTTTTGTTTTAGTTTCTTTTTGCTCTGGACTTATCTCCTATAAGGAAAATCCTTCAACCAGTGCATTATCTGGAACTGTGCTGCAATTTATGGTCTTAGACTGTGTCAGTGACTAGGTAAGTGACCTGCTCAGGCTTAGAGAGTCAGGATCACTGAGAAGTCCTGGTCTGGTGAAAACAAACTATCAAAAACAGCAATCAAACACTTTCCAGATCCTCCAGCACGGTCATAAAAGAAGGGAAGAAGAAGACGGAACTGAAATAGAGGAGAGGGAGAGGGAGAAGAGGAGAGAGGGAGGGAGAGGAGTGGGGAAAGGGGAGAGGGAGAGGGAAAAGGAGAAAAGGAGAGGGGAGGGAGAGGGAGAAGGAGAAGAGGAGAGAGGGAGAGGGAGAAGGAGAAGAGGAGAGGGGAGGGAGAGGGAGAAGGAGAAGAGGAGAGAGGGAGGGAGAGGGAGAAGGAGAAGAAGAGAGGGGAGGAAGAGAGAGAAGAAGAGGCAGAGGGAGAAGAGGATGGCTTCCAACCTGCAAAAAATTTTTGCACATTTCTACTAATGCGCAAAGCCCCTCAAATGCTCCCTGCCTTGTGAGCAGCTTAAAAGTGCAGTAGAAAAAAATATTTATTGTTAAATAACATAAAAATAAAAATGTAAAGAATATATGAAAAACAAAATCACACACATCAGATCATTAGTTTACACCGCAATCAATATAAGATACAGTTTCATATTTTGCTAGTTATATAATGCAACATATTTAGGATCAATTATTTGAAAAATATAAATACCTTTTGTTTTTCATAGTATGTTAAATTTTTATAATTTTGACCTGATTAGATTGATTTGAAAATTAGGAGAAATTGAACTTAGAAAACTTTTAAAAACAGATTGCATTTTTAAAAATATTCATGCTGGCCACTTAAACTGGTATAACTAAAGAATAACTAAAATTTTTAAATATATACTTATCATTATCAAATAAATTGTACTCCTCAAAGCAACTTTCTTCTTAGAAAGTGACATTTTAAAAACAATTCAGGAGATTTGTGACTGTACATAATACGAAGCTCCGTTGTCATAACGTCAAAGTCCAGAAGCGACTTTTTCTATGGAGTCAGAAATACGTGGCGATGCTCAGTTTAGCCACACATTCACAAACAGTTATTGACAATTGCATGTTCATTAAACACACAAAAAATACATATCGTTTTAAAATTACATTAAATTTAATTATATTCTGAATACATAATTAGTAGTTGTTTGGTTGAATAGTCTATATTGTCTGACGACTGGTAGAATTTTGTATATCATTATTATTTTTCTTAAAAGTCACTGATTTTACAACAGATGCAAAAAAAAAACCCCAACAATAATAATACAAAGTCAAAAAGGCAACGCATACAATACCCCCTCTTTCTGGGCCTATAGGCCTGGTGATTTTCCCTCTGTATCAGCCCTATAGACAGTATGTGTCCAAGGAGGGTTTTTAAACCTAGGTCTTTCTTCTCAGAAGCTGTCTCTCCATCCACTCTGGCATGCCGCTTTCACATATCCACACCTACATGTTACTTAGCAGTATTATTAGGGCTGGGCTGGGGAATCTGCTATTTTAATTCAAGAGCTCTTGAAACTCTAAACATCCAAGTCTACTTTCCATCAGACCACTTAATCAGGCAAGAGACTAGTCAAAATAAACCTGTGTTAGAAGCGAGTTGTTTGAAATATACAGCAGTGAATGCATTTTCAGATGTTCAAATGAGATAAACACACTGATACCAAAATGTCACTTCAAAAGAAGCTATTTACAAGGTTGCTTTTCACTTTTCTCAGGCAGGCTGTACTGACAAACCATTATGTTACTGATGATTCATCTGTGTGATGTGTTGACAATAGGTGCTTTGTTTAAAAAGAGAGTCAATCCAATTGACATAACAGCCATTGAAAGATTCTTTGGAGTTCCTTCAGGAGATTGTTAAGCAATACATATATCACACCCAAATTTACTATTATCTGTTAAAGGATCTGATCTCTAGAAATTATTATCTTTCCTACCAGGTGCTGTTGGAACATTATGAGTAGTCCATCTTGATATATAGCTGCTGTCTTTCCTGTTATAGCAATTGCTGAACTGCTACCAAAGATACTTCCAAGTTTAAGCTTGCAAAGATTCAGCTTTTCCCTAGAGTACTATGTTTGCTTTGAAATGCTATTCAATTTCAATTCTAAATAGTTTTATAAATACAGAACTTTCTTCTTAGGATATTTTAAACTTCTTCATCATTATGTACTTTTACAAGGAAAAAGGTGAATGGATAGAAACCAATCAATGAAAGGATAGTATGTTCAGAAGGAAGAAGTTAATGGTCTGTCCCAAGTACTCTGCATTTGTTGGATCCCATCTGGACTATTGTATGTGGTTGTGGGCATTATATTTCAGAAAGTGGAAGGAATCCAAAGGAAGGTGATTCGGATGGTGAAAGGGTTGAAGGTGTCACACAGAGAAAAGTTGAAAGAGCTTGAGATGTTTACTGTGGAATAGAGAATGCTAGGTATCTTCAAAATTGGAAAAAAGTCATACGGGAGAGCTTTCATTTGCTTGGCCCCAGAGGGTAGAAATAGGGGCAATGGGTTTCTAGAATAAAGCCTAAAAGAAGTACAGAAGTTTGAGTGAGCTCCAAAGCTACAGAGAAGCATATCTAAAGACACTTCTTAAAGTTCTAAAATCAAAGTTTTCAATATTGGAGTTGATTAACTACTTTTCTCCTAGTTTTTCTTGGCTGTTGGTTTTCTCCTCAGAAAGATCTGGGTTGGAATCTTGCACTTACTAGCTTACTACTTGTGTGACCCTGATGAGTCACTGAACCTTTCAGCCTCAGTTTCCCCATTTGGAAAATGAGATAATAACAGAACCTACCTCACTGGGCTGTTCCATCAAATGAGATAATGTGTAAAGTGCTTTGTAAACCTTTAAGTTCTAAATTGATATTAGCTAGTTTTAAAAATTGTTATTATTATTATTTTTAATATTCATGGGGAGGCTAGATATCTGGAACCTTTATGATGGATATTATAGAGAGGGTTCTTTTTCAAGTACAGATTGGACTCAGGATCTCTGAGATCCTTTTCACTTTCAAGATGCTATGTGCTTCTGAAATTCTCTTTCCCAGGCATCACCCTATTCAGGCACAATGAAGTGAACCAGGCAACATACAGAGGAAGAAATAGATGGTCATATTTTGTCTCATACAGTCTTTAATTTATTTTGTTTCCAGTTTTCACCCTGAACTTCAACTTTTCCCACCTTTGGGCTATGGGAGAGTGTGTGTGTATCCATCTATCACACAGTATGTCAGGGTAGCAGGATAATGGGACCAACTGGGAAAAAAAAATCCCACAAAGGGAGAAAGTCTACCTATAGTTTCTAGGTCAGAACCTGCTCTAACGAAGTAAGCTGTGAAGGGCCCTTTATTTTGTTACTTGTTTAATTAAGATAACAGATGTTACTTATATAAGTCCTAGTGAGTGGCTGTTTAATAGGCTACTCTTTCATATGGTTTGTGACTGGTGAAAACCAGCTCAAACAACCATTTCCTTTGTAGGAAATTGTCCTACAATTAAATTGAATAAACAATGCACCCGGTGCCCATTCATACAAAGGAGACAGCTTTAATGGAGCAAGAGTGTAATAGGAGCAGTAATGTTCCAATGGAAGAATTTCCTAGTTTAAAAGGCCACTTTAATTCTCTGTTTTATCTGTCAGGCACTAAGTCGGCCTGACAATCAGACACACTGGGAAAATATTTCAAGACGGTAAGAAGCTCAGTGTTACATCGGAAGGAAGTGGGTGTGTGGGTCTGTTCCTTCTTTTCATTTATTTTAATAAAAGATGAGTTAAAGTTTCATTGACAGCTCTCTGGAAGCCTAGTAAGTATGGGAGACAGGGAGAAAAGAAAGAGGAGTAAATTTGATATATTTCCAGGGTACACAAAACAAAAGGCTTTGCTTTGCTTTCTTTTTGTTTTATTTCATTTTATTAATTCTTTTGGTGACGTTGAGAAATAAATCATGCTAGACAAGTTGGTGGACCAAGGTCCAGTTTGTACTCTAATTGCAAACTCATGTGCAAGTCAACTCATCTCCTTAGATCAGGGCTGTCCAACCTTAGGCTTTTATTGAAACAAGAGACAATATATTTTTGACTTGCCATTTTAGCGAGAGCTCTGCAGTTGCTCGGCTTCGTTTACTAAAGCATTTGTGTAACTTTCTATGCTCGTAGGCGGGCCATGTAAATTGCCATGCAGGCGCATTCTGGACAGCCCTGCCTTAGATGTTGTGGAAATTAAGGGGTTGGTTCAGATCAAGCGTTCTTAATATGGGTCACATAAACTTCAAAGATATTTTAATGACTATGTGAATGAAATTAGTTCTCTTTGTCATCCCATGTATTTTATTTTATTTCAAAAATATGACATTCAGAAGGGATCCCTAGGTTTTGTGAGATGCCCATGAGACAAAAGAAATTAAGAGCCTCTGGGCTAGATGATCTCCAAGCTTCTTTTGAGCTATAAATTTGTTCAATTCTATTCCTATTTTGGGAGAACAAATAGAAACATTAAAAATAGAAACAAATACAAACATAACTTGACCATTTTATTTAGTTATCTGCTTTTCTGTCAGTTTTTCTGTCCATTCATTCATTAACTCATTTATTCCTTCCTTCCTCCCTTTCTCTCTCCCTCCCTCTTTTCTTCTTTCTTTCTTTCTCTTTTCTTTCTCTTTCTACCTCCTTCCTTCCTTCGTCTCCTTCCTTCTTCCTTCGTCTCTTCCTTCTTCCTGCCCTCCCTTCCTCTTCCTCCCTTTTTCTTTCTCACTTTCTCCTATCTTGCTTCCTTCCTTCTCTTTACTGTTCTCTTTTTATCTCCCTCTTTTCCTTCCTTCCTTTCCTTCTTTCTTTCGTAAACTGATTTATTTCTCATGGGGTTGAATGACCCTGCCTTTTTAAAGAGACCATACTATTTTGAATCCCAGCCAAATTAGGTTACATTCAATAAAACCATTTAAGTAATGGTTATAAATTAAAAATAGATTTTTTTTTCACAGCTAGATCTGCATAGAGGCAGCAGAATTGGACATATCCCCAAAGTCTGTGGGGATTTGGCAGGCTACAGCAAGCAAAGATTAGTGTGGAGGAGGAGTGCTATAAGAAGGTCCTTGTGGCTCTGAGTCAAATGGTTTAACGATGGCAAACTGGACCCCTGTGTGACTCAAATGCCGCTCTGATCCATCTATTCAATATGTCCTCCACCGATGTCACACTTGGTTGCCCCTTCATGGCAGGATGGTACACCCTTTTTAAAGGTTACAACAGGGCACATACTCAGACAGTTCCTACCAACCTGGAAAGCTTATCTCTATCTTACTCAGTGCTTGGCACTTAGGAAGTGTTTAATGACTGCTTTATCTACTCTACCTGGCATGTAAGCACCAAGAAGTCCACCATCAGATTGGTTACGGTGTAATGCATTTTGCAGCATTTCCTGAGAACAGCGATAGCATAGAGTGAGAAGGGCACCCAATGTGGAATCAAGGAACCAAGCTTCACATCTTGGCTCTGTTCCTTACTCCCTGTCTTACCTCAGACAGTCATTTCACTGTTTTCGTCCTTGGTTTCTCGGTCTGTAAAGTGGGAGAGTTGAATTCATGGGCTTAAAGATTTAGAGCTGGAAGTGCTCTTTAAGATCAGTGAATACAAGTGTTCTTAACCAAGATCTATGAGGTTTATGCACACACACACACACACACACACACACACACACACAGGAGAGATAATTGCATTTTAAAATGATTGATTTCCTTTGTAATCCTATATAATTTATTTTATGCATTTAAAAACATTATTCTGAAGAGAGACCCATAGGCTGTGGGATCCAGGCTGCCAAAGACTGCAAGACACAAAAAAAGGCCAAGAAGCCCTGATCTAGCCCAATCTCCTCTTTTATATGTGGGTAAACTGAGGCTGAGGGAGGTTGTGACTTGCCCTAAGTTATACATGTAGCAAGCAGAAGGAAGATTTGAGCCAAAGTTCTCAAGCTCTTAAACCAGTGCACTTTCTACTACACCACATCACCCAAGTCCAAGTCAATGATTCCTAATGTCTAAATCCAGCTTCAATCCTTATAATCCCATGTTTTAAAGTGTTTGAAAAGACATGAAATATTTTACAATTGCAAGGCAATAGAAGGAAATATTTTTCATCTATCCTGTTCCTATTACCACAATTAAAGTATGCTTATATATTATAAAATGGCAAGGAGAGACTCAGCTTTCGGATTGGCCAAAAGTTCTTAATTCTTAATAAAGCATAGTCAAAAGGTGGCACAGTGGATAGCATGCTTAGCCTGGACTCAGGAAGACTCATCTTCTTGAGTTCAAATCTAGCCTCAGACACTTAACTAGCTATGTGACCCTGGGCAAGTCACTTGACCCTGTTTGACTTAGTTTCCTTATCTGTAAAATGAGCTGGAGAAGGACATGGCACACCAGTACAGTATTTTTGCCAAGGAAACCCCAAATGGGGTCCTGAAGGACCAGACACAACTGAAATGACCAAACAAAATGAAAGGTGTTCAGACAAGCTCAGTGCTTGACTAGATGCATCTTTCCCACGTAGCAATTTGGCCCAAAAGAGGGCTGCATTTAGATTCTTTGGCTTATTCCATGATACTATTGTTAGGGTTAAACAATTTATCCTCAAATTACAGACAATGTGTTTACTTTTAATTATGTCAAAACCCCTCTTCTGAGCTGAGTTGTAAAGAAATATTTCCCCTTCTGGAAAGGGGCTGGAGGAGGCGTTACCTACGTAAAGTGTAACCACACCACAACTTTTCTAAACAGAGGCTTTTACCAACCACCTGGAATTCTCATCAGGCAACCTCTAATTCCACTCTATGCTCACTCCAGGTACCATATGCTGTAATTATATGGCAAGCCAAGTTCTGCTTTAATTAGATCATTTGGCAAAAGGGATTTAGAAACACCAGGATAGATATTTACCAGCACCAACCTCATTAACATTGGCATGTTATCTGCGAGTGAAATATGAGGGTAAAAGATATCCATCAAATACAAGGGTCATAGATCACATGCTATCTTGGATGGGGCAGTCTGCTTCTGCACATGAGAGGGCTGATGAGTGGGCATCATTACCAGGGATGTGATGGCATCGTTGGGTCCTAATGATCTGCCTGGCTTCTGCTAAGACAGAGAGGGCACAAAGCCATGTTTACATGGTTCAAATATCCAGCCACAAGCATGAAGTTCTCACTGCACTTAAGGACATGCTACCCCTGGTTTGGTTGTGGTCATGACCACTTAAGATCCCTTGATGGTATGCAGTTGTTTTTTTTTTTTCAGAACAGACTCTCTGATGAGATCTTTCCAAATTATAGTTGTTTTTTTCCTGAGATGTACATGGAGCTCTTCACTAAGAGAACTGCAGTTTTGTTATACCTAATCTCTTCCTTGTTCTACAGTGTACTTAGAGGATTCAAGAATCTCCCTTAAACAATGTTTTCTGCAAGTTCGTCCCCTGCTCCAAGACCACCAGTGGTTCTTACTGCCCAACATTATCAATTCCAAACTTCTTGGATGGTCCTTCAAACTCAACACTTCCTTGACACTTTTGAATTTTATTTTCCTATTAGGAAGCCCTTCTCCAATAATTCTAGTAAATGTGGGCTAAGCCTTGCCCACACTATGGACATTCCAATGTATGTGTTGTTTCCTGACCCTTCTTTCCTACTAACTTCTATCACTTCCTTCAAAATACGGTTCGAATTATTGTACTCTGGTGAGCCTTCCTTGATTTACATGCTTTACTCATGAAGGTTTAATCTCTTGTGTTCCCCCAGTAACTCAAATGTAGATTCAAATCCAATAAGCATTTATTAAACCACATGCCAGAGAGTGTGCTGGAAATACAAAGAAAAAAAATTGAATGATTCCTGTCCTCAAGGAGCTTATATTCTACTGAGGAGATACACGTAGACATACAAATATGTAGGAATAAGTAAGCACAAAGCAGATAGGTAGATAGATATATCTGTATGCATATGGATCTATCTGGGCAGCTGGGTAGCATAGCGGATAGAGTGCTGGCCCTGGAATCAAGAGGACTTGAGTTCAGATTTGACATCAGACACTTATGAGCTGTGTGACCCTGGGTAAGTCATTTAACCCTGTATGCCTCAGTTCCTCAGTTGCAAAATAAACTGGAGATGGAAATGGCCAAAAAAAACCCCAAATGAGGTCATGGAAAGTAGAACACGACTGAATAACAACAACACCACCACCACCACCAGCACAACAAAAATCTATCTATATTGACATGTATACATGTATACAAGTAAGCAAATATATGTAAATAAATAAAAAAAATAAACATAATTATATCACATGTATGAGATGTAATATACATTATTGTATAGAAAAATGGCTGTGAAGAAAATCTGAGTTCAAGTCCTGCCTTTGAAATATACTGTTTGTATGTCCTTGGTTAAGTCACTTAATCTCTCAATGTTCTAGGCAATTCTCTCAGACTCTAGGTCACAGAGAAGGTACTGACTGGCATTGGTAGAGGGAGTTTCCTCACATAGTAATTCCCTATATATGAATAAAATCGCAGAGAAGAGCCTGAGAAATCATTAACAATGGCAGGAATGGGAGTAGGAAGGGAATCAGGAGAGGTCTCATGTAAGATGTGACCCCTGAGCTCTGCTTTGGAGAAATATGCAGATCCTAAGAGGTGGAGAGGAGGTTAAAGATACTCAGCACTCAGACTCATGGGCTACTTCACAAGTGGTCATTTCCCATTTATGCTTTTGTTCATAGCCACTAGATTACAAATTCCTAGAGGCAGGCCCTGCATCCTTTATTTATTTGCAATGTTCTTCCTCTCCCTTCTCCCCCTTCACTTATGTTCAGCGTACGTAAGTGCCCCATAAATGATTGATTCATTCAATAATTCAGTAGACATTTACTAAGTGCCAACTACATACAGAGCACGGCAGCAGGTGCTGGGGGAAATGCAAAGTTGAGATAAGATGAAGCCTTGCTCTGAATGACTCTATCCACAAGACAAGGCTACACACACACACACACACACACACACACACACACACACACACACACATTATAGATATGTACACATACATACACATACATATATATTATATATAAATTTAACTGTTATACAGAATAACATATTAAATATATTACATAGGTATAAAAGGAGGGTTAGGGAATGGAAGATTGTTCCTCAAAGCAGCTTCAGGAAAGTGTTCATAGAGTTGTTGGCATTTGATTTGAGCTTCAGAGAATGGGTAGGAAGTGCCAGGCAAGAGGAGAGGTGGACATTATAGGCATAGGGAGCAAAAATGATCAAAATCACAAAGGTGGGAAAGTACAAGGCTAGTTTGGGGGACAGACTAAATTAAATTTGCTGGGATTATATTGTGAATCAACAGGATTTCAAGCTGGAAGGGATCTCAGAAGCTATCTGGCTTAAAGATGAGGGACCTGAGGTGCAGAACAGTTAAAAGACTTGGCTCTGTTTACAAAGGTAGTGTCAGAGGTGGGATTTGAACACAAGTCCTCTTATGCTAGAGGCATTGCCTTTTCCTCTATGGTGTCTGGTGGGGATGTATGGTGAATGCCAGACAAAGGTGTTTGAGTTTTACTTGGTAGGGGATAGGGAGCCATTTGAGATTTTCGAGTAGGGGGAGATAGCATGCTACATATAAGAAAGTTTAGTCTGGCAGTGGTATGAAGGGTGCATTAAAGTGGGAGCATTGTGGAGGTATACTTCAAATAATGTTAGGAGGCTTCAAATAAATTATGTCCTTTGATTCTCACAGCAAACTCATGACATTGGATGGCATTTTATTCCCCCCATTTTACAGAGATGGGGACTGAGGCTCAGAGAATTCACATGTGTCTTTAAATTTGAAAAGCTAGTAAGAGCTAGAACCAAGTTTAGAATTTGGGTTTTCTGACTTCAGATCCAGGACTCTTTTCACTTTATAAACTCAATGTTTTATAGTGCAAAGGGTATTGGAATTTGAGTGAGGAACACCTGGGTTCAAATCTCTCCTCACACTCTAGAAATGTCATCCTGGACAAGTCACTTAACCTTTTAGTCTCTCAATTTTTTCATCCATAAAATGAAGCAGACACATTAGCATCTAAGGTCCTTTCTAGCTCTAAATCTATGATCCTATGAAATGGAGATGTGAAAATTAACCATGTAAGTTAATTCATGGGAACCAGAGATGGCCAAGCAATAGACAGGACCTACCAGTAGGACCCACCGAGAGATCCCAGAACTTTAGCCAGTAGATGTCCAAGCCTTGTTGCCATCCCCACCATGCTCCCCTTTGACCCTTCTTCAGAATTTTCAAGAAGTAAACAATCACATACTGCCTCCTACAGTCTACGTTGCCAGGCCTATTTTCTCAGCTTCAAGCCCTGTCTTCTTTCACTCTGCATCAGGCGGGTCCTGTGCGATAAGAGAAAAAAAGCACAGCTAGAAGGAACCAACGTTCTCTAAGCAATGAAGGAATGAAACAGTCTCTCCAAAAGAAACGAGAAAAACTGAGCAAAGGGAAAATCTGACTTCAAGATGCAAAGAAGGCGGCTCAGCAAACCTTGTTTCCGGAAACTTGTCAGAACTTAGACTAATTGTACATACTCATTTGACAGGAGAGAGAAATTTGGCTGCCGTTCTGTACACTGTTTTAGGTCTCTGCCAGGGAGTGCAGGGTTTGCTATTGGTATGTTTTATATTTCCCTTAAGAGCCCAGATGCTAAGGTGATGGGTGCTTATGTAGGTTTCTTATACATGAACATAAATATTCTGACAAGGAATGAGTGGTCCAGGGATGGATTGTTAAGAGAAGAATGGCCTTTTTCTGGAGATTCCAGTTAAAGCACTTGTCTTTTATTCTAGCAACTGGTCCAGCCCTCACTGGAGCAGAGGATTCTTTTGGGAGTTGGGGGGATAAGACTGGAAAGGTAGGCTTGGGTCAACTCATGGAGGCCAGCTGAGCATTTTGGTTTTATTTGCTGGGCAGCAAGTAGGGAGTTACTAAAAGTCTTTGAATAAAGATATGACATGATGCAGATATGTTTTAGGAAGATGAACCTGTAGAAAATTTAAATTGTGAGGATGTGCAGGAAAGAGCTAAAGACACAAAGTAGAAAACTATTGGATAGCCAAGTGGCACAGGGGATAGAATGCTGGGCTTGGAGTCAGTTCAGGACTCATATAATCTGGCTTCAGACACTTTCTAGCTGTGTGATCTTGGGCAAGTCACTTAACCCTGTTTGCCTCAGCTTCTCAAGTGGAAAACGAACTGTCAAGAAAACCCCAAATGGGGTCACAGAGAGTTGGACAGGGCTGAAATGACTAAACCACAACATGGTCCCTTCTGGCTCTAAACCTAAAACCCTATGTTCTTCCCTAGATCCTCCACTGATAGATGATCCAGCACCACAACCAGCAAATTCTAAGTAGTATTGCCTCCAGGGTATGCTTGAGCTCTGGCTATACTCCTCTTCCTCCTCCTCTCTCTCCTCCACCTCCTCCCCATCATTTTCCTTCCCCCCTCCTCCTCCTCCCTCTTCTCCTCCTCTCCTTCCTCCTCCCCCTGCTCCTCCTCCCCTTCCTCCTACCTCCCTGCTCCTACCACTCTCCCTCCTCCTCTGACTTCCCCTCCTCCTCTTCCTCCTCTTCTTCCTCCTTCTCCTTCTCCTCCTCCTCCTATCCTTCTCCTCCTCTGTCTTCCCCTCCTCCTTTTCCCCTCCTCCCCCTCTTCCTACTCTCCTCCTCCCTCCCCCCTCCTCCTCAGCATCATAATGGTATTTACACAGTGTGTCCCAGAAACCTAAGTGAAGTTTTAAGCTTTAATAAAGACCCTGTAATTCGGAGTTGGGGAACCAGGCCACAGGTTCCCCATCCCTGCTTTAAAAGGTACTTTTTGAAAAGTGCTTTATATACCATTATTGAATTCAAACCTCACAAAACCTCTCTGAGATAGATATTAACACATGGCATTATTCCTGTTTTACAGATGAAGAAGAAATTAAAGCTCAGGCCAGTTAAGTTATGGGTCCAGCACTGCACCAATGGTAAACATCAGAGACAGGATTAGAAAACAGTCCATGATACATAAAGAAACCTTAACTCCAGGTCCAATTCTCCACCACCACAGGACATACAAATGAGAGTGGGCACATGGTCGAAAGTTGCAGGTGCAAAGTTAAAGTGCTCCTGTAACCGCTGTCCCCCCCCCCCCCCCCAGTGCTGAAGGAAAATTAAAATGATAGAGTACGACCAATATGCAGGGTAACAGATTTATATCCAGAGCAGTGATACTAGCATTTCCTTGATGTTGCTTTGCCTCCCAGGCAGGATTTCCATTATTATGGAGATGAACTGCCTCTAATTATTGCAATAACATAATTGTTCCCCAGGGCAGAATTCCTAATAACATCCTTGTACAGCTCTCCAGCAATAGTAAGAGATATCCTGAGGGCAGGTTTCTCATTAAACCTCACATCCAGAGCCACTCTGCCTCTGGAAGAAAAGCAGGGGGCCTGGAGCAATGAACCCTCTTTCCACCCCAGGATGGGCCTGCTGGGCATCGCGTTTCCATTGCCTCCCAGACCACAGGTGTATCCAGAACAGAATTCTATGTAATGCAGGCCTCGGCGGCCCTGGTGCACAGATTCCACCTCTCTACTCCACAAACACTTTGAACTAAAAGCCTTTGGGAAGAGAATCAAATTAGCGACACAATACAATTGCATCTCCAAAGCAAAAATCTCTGCATCCCAGACAACTGACACATGAATGTGATTTTTATTCTCCTTTGAGTTGAAATGATCTCTTCACAGTGTGTCAGATGAAATCTGATTATGCTGTTGGTGGTGCCAGGCAAACCTCAAAAAATATGGATTTCAGGTCGGTCTCAAAGTCCTAAGAATAAGAATGCTTTTTAAAAAAATGTGGTTTCAAAATTGATCCCATGCCCTGAAACTTGACCTATGTTTCTTAGTCTGAGAGGGCTGGGAAATATAATTATATTGAAATCTCTTCCAAATTAAATGCTATTTATAGGTCAGAATTTCTTTTCAGAAACAGGAAGTGGCTAAATTTAGCTTCTATTAATAAATTACAGTTACATTAGGATGTTATCCGTTAATCCTGCTTCCAGTTTCTCCTCTCTCTGATCCACTCTTTATGTGTGTGCCAAAATAATCTTCTTAAAGCAAAGGTCTGACCATGTCATTCCCCTGCTTGAAAATCTTCAGTGAATAAAATACAGACTCCTTAGCTTGGGACATAAAGGCCTTTGCTGTCTGGCCCAATCTGCCTTTCTAGACTGATTTCACTTTCCTCCCCACATGTTCTATGATACAGACAAACTGACCTCACTCACTATGCCCTGAACTCAGCACCCTCCTCCTCATCTTTCTGCCTCCTTCCTCATTCTACCTCCTACTCTCCTTACCTTCCCCTTCAAGGCTCAGCTAAAACATTAGCTCTGACAGGAAGCTTTTCCTGAATCTGCTAGCTAGTCAGGTCCTCTCCTTTTTCAAATCATCTTATTTTTATTCCTATGTGTAAATATTGTATGATTCCTCTCCCCACGGAGTACTTCCTTGAGGGGAAGGTATATATTCTTTATTTCTTTTTAATCCCCAGTACCTAATATAAAGGCTTATAGGAAAGAGCTTGTTGAATGAATATCAACCCAAAATCTGCCTCACAGCAGATTGAACGAGATATGTGAAAATGCCATCTAAATTACATTGTCCAGTCATGTCCACCCTACTTGACCCAATTTGGGGATTTCTTGGCAAAGATATTGCATTGATTTGCCATTTTCTTCTCTGCTTCATTTTATAGATGAGGAAACTGAGTCAAACAGTATTAAGTGACTTGCCTAGGGTCACACAGCTAGTAAGTATTTGAGTAAATGACTTCGGGCCTGGTACTTTACCCACTGTGCCACCTAGCTGTCATTAGGAACTACAAAAATTCTAAATAAATCTGTAGCTATCCTAAGTCAAATAGCATAAACTCTCATTCATTCCTCCAGCATTATTGACCAATGAAGAAAAGTGCCTAAACATTTTTTCAGTTTATCATATTTATCTATAACTAATAATCTTAGACAGTTATTTGAGGCCCAGGAAAGTTCATTAACTCACCTATGGTCAATCAGTCAATCAGTAAACAAGCATTTATTAAGTTGTTACTGTATTTCGGGAAATTTGCTAAGTTTCAGGGTTACAAAGAAAGGTAAGAACAATCCTCGTCCTCAAGGTGCTTATATTTGAATGAGAAAACAATATTTCAATAAACAGTTATATATAATCTATATCTATCTATATATGTATATCTGTCTATATGTGCATATATCTATATCTATTTATAGAGATCTATATACCTATCTATATGTATATATCTCTATCTATATCTCTGTTGATCTCTCTATCTATCCATCTATATGAGAAATGCAGCCTTGCTGGAAGGTAACTTGAGAGGAGAAGTCACTAGGTAGAAAAGGCCTCTTGATGAAATCAGAATTTGACCTGAGTCTTGAAGGAAGCCAGAGAAACTGAGAGAGGAGATGCAGGTGCAGAGCATTACAGGCTAGCATAGTCTGTGAAAAGACATGGAGATGGGAGAGATGAAATGTTGTATTGGAGAAACAGCAAACAGGCCAGAATAAGGTAAGGGATGAACAATTTATCAAGAAGATGTAATATCAATTAAGTTGGGACATTTTTACTGTTTTAGAATGATAAATTAATTAAGTCTCTTTGATTGAGCCTTACTAGGTACAAAGCACCAGGCCCAAACCCCTAACTACTAGGTGCTAAGCCTACGTGGGCCTGAAGACCTCAGGGCCCTAAAGGAGTTGCTAAGACCAGAGCAAATAGTATGCACCTAAATTCTGGTCCCTCAGATGATGGTTGATGATGTCTAAAGACCGTATAAAAAGAGAGAACACAGCTACCTGCTTGGAGCTCTCACTCACTGGAAGAGTCGCATGTGACTGGAAGAGACTCTGGACAGCTGTAGTTAAGAGCCCCCAGCTTGTAATCCCAGATGTTGGGACTTTGTTAAACCCTGGTAACTATGCATTGAGATTTGAATCAGACAAGGTCTGTCTATTGACATTTGTAATTTGTTTGTATTTGCTCTGAAGTTCAGGGTGCTGGCTTTTCCCCCTGAACCAAGTGAATGATATTTGTACATTGGATTGAAATAAGATTTTTAGCCCCTTAATGCTGCTTTCCTTAGTAAAGCAGATCAAAAGAAACTGTGCTGGCAGCATTCTTGTTGATGGGCTTATATTGGTTTTTCACCCCCACAGCAGCTGCTAGCTGAATTGTTGCAACAGAATAGAACTTTGCCAGCCCTGTGAAGAAACTCTCATCTATGACAAGAGTCCTAGGGTAAGAAGTGAATAGAAAATGACTTGCTCATGGTCGTACAACCAGTATGTGTTAGAGGAAGGACTTGGAGATGGATATTCCTATCTTTAAATCCAGCATGTCATCCACTATGCCACACTGCCTATCCTTACGTTTCATCCTTAGAGTAGGATTACACCACTACAATGGTCATGACTGGTTACCCCTATGATAAATGGGATACAAGAATATCATATTTAGTTCTGGCTAACATGTTTTAAGAAAGCTATTAGCAAAGTAGAGCATATCCACATGATTCCAAAACATCATTTTTCTTCTTTAAGATCAATTTCAAAGGCATAAGAAAACAAAAACAGAATATTTAACCTTATATAGATATTTTGTGTTTCAGAGATACTGAAAATATGAAGAGATATCAATACAAAAGGATAAAAACATACCTTTGCATTTTGAAATATCCTCTCAAATACTGACATGGCTACCCCCAAACCAAAATTAACTTTCCATGGTCTTAGACAAATTTTACCCTTAGATAGTCTTTCTCAGGCCTTTTGACTCTCTTCAATCACTGAATGTCAACATTTTTATTTATTTTAGAGGCAAGAATGCAGGGGACAGGGTGTTGGACCTAGAGTCTGGAAGACCAGAGTTCAAATTCAGCCTCAGGCACTTACTAGTTTTATGACCCTGGGAAGTCACTTAATCACTGTCTGCCTTAGTTTCTTCATCTGTAAAATAAGGAATAATAAAGGTGCCCAAGTCTTAGGGTTGTTATGAGGTTTAAAAATACAGTGTTTATAAATTTGTTTTGCAAAACATAAAGCATTATATAAATACTAGCTTGGCATATCATCATCATCATTATTATTATTGTTATTAGGAGGGCTTTTGTAAATGCCTCGACTCAAATTTGCCATCATTTTTCTTAAAAAAGGTACAAAGATTTCCATTCCCCTGAGAAGAGAAAGAAAATGACAATGACCTCAATGATAATAACTTACATCTTTTCCTTGGTCTCATCTATTTCAGCCCTGTTCTGGTTTACCTACATATAGTCTCCCTGTTTAAGACTCTTTGGGTTAGAAAGGAGGAGGGTAGATGACTGAGATGCTGTGTTGTTAAGAACAAACTACTAATGGGGAGGGACAGGTCTAATGATGTTGATGGAGTTGATAAATGGTAGGAAAGATGGTGGCAATGAAGACTTGTTCCAGTTTTGCCACATGGCTAGTGTTTGCAAATGTTGCAGTAATATTAGGAATTTTGTTATCAGGATGCTAAGTGCAAACATTTCACTTGCTATCACAGGACCGTATGGACAGATTGATTATGACTGGTTATAGGTGATTACTAGATGCAATCCTTTCCCACCCAACCCATATACCTTTTTTTTTTTTTTTTGGTCTGAATCATTGTTTTTTGGCTTTTGTTTTTATCAGTGTAGTGAACTTCCAACAGAAAAAATGCTTCCTCTACTAAAGCAAGTTCACAACTATTCTGCAGTGGATGGTATTTGAGTTGACGGAGGCACTGAGGTTAAGTGACTTACTTGCCCAGGGTCACACAGTCCATAGGGATCAGATGTGGGACTTGAACCTTTGACTTCCTGACAGACAGTGGCTTTCCATCTACTACACTACACTGCCCAAATAGACTTACTAATTAGAGTATTTTAGGAAGTCAAATTGATGTAACAACCAATTAAATTCATGGAAGAATTAATGGAATTAATATAGAGTAATATAGAGTATTTCAAAGGGTAATTAGTGATCATGCTATACGAATTAATTTATATTGTGGCTTGACACTGAATTCAGAAGCTGTAATATAATATGGATACCCAGGCTCCCCAAGTTTGACTGAAACCTTGATTAGACCATCCCAAGTTCATGCAGTTACATGGCTCCTCTCATCCAGCAGAAATCAAGGAGGACTACATACTCTGAATTTAATATATGTATGAACATGCCAACTGTAAACTATGTCAGATTTGTTTGCAGAAACCATTAATAAGGACAACAAAATTATAGGCAATTATCCAATTTGCATATGCAAATCCAGTGTGTTACAGGTATAAAGGCTATGTATACATTTTTACATGCTTCCCCAGTGCCTCCTTGAGCAGTTGACCTTTTGTATCTATTCAAAATCATTATGTTTCCAGATGGCAAGTGCTGTCTTACCTGTGACAAGTACAGACACACAAATAATTGCCATTTTCAGACAGACTAATTGAGTAGTTTGCAAAAAGAGGGTATGGGATAATTTGCAGGGATGACAGCCAAAGAAACAGTTCTACAAATATCTGCATTTTGGTTCCATTCATATCCATTATACCACTTATATTATATGTTATACATACATATACCCAAATTCTAAGCATAATCTGCAAAGAGAAAGCTATGTGTGGAAAGTAAGTTGTATTATAACAATTTTGTATGAGAAAGAAAATATACTACATTTTCTCACTTATCTTTAGGAAATAGAATTATATCCCTTAGATACATGGGGTGGGTGGAGAGAGAGAGGGAGAGAGAGAAAGAGAAAGAGAGAGAGAGAGAGAGAGAGAGAGAGAGAGAGAGAGAGAGAGAGGGAGAGATTGATTCTGTCTTTGTGCCAAATTGCCAATGGACCATTGTAGATTTTCACCAGTCTACAAAAGTTTTACCAAAAGCCATTATTTCTTAAACCATAAAAAACTTCAAAACAACAACAATGAAAGCAACAACTCATCATCCTTAAAAAAATTGATACATTTTCCTTTTTAAGAAATTCTTTTCCTCCTCCTTCTCCTATCCTTCCTCCTTTCTTTTTCTCAGCTCTGGGAACCCATCTCCTGAGCTGTGCTTTGTCTGTGGTTCAGTGAGGGCCCTGTCTATAGTACAGCATTTCGATAGTGCTCAGGGTTATTTGGGTTGGAAAACACTGAGTTTATGATAATAAATCTAGAGCCAAAAGGTCCCTTAGTGAGGGTATGTACTCCAACCTCCTTCATTTTACAGATAAGGAAACTGAAACCAATAGATCCATGATTGAAGATGGATGAGTTTCCCAAGGCCACAGGAATTCAGCAGAACCAGGATTCCAACCCACATTCTGTGAACCCAAATCTTGCATTCTTTCCATTGCATCCAGCCTCACTCCAGAGCAGTGCTGCTTAAAATGTGGTTTGTGATCCCATATGGGGTTGTGTAACTGAATGTGGGGGTGGTGAAAAATTTGGCAACAATAAAGGTTTCTGAACCCACAACAACTAAAGATTAATTAAAAATCAAATGCATAATGAATCTGGGGTGTTTCTGGCAGTGCTTGCCCTTGTTGGCATTGTGCGACTTCACTACAGCCTAGGTTCTGAATACACGTCGGCACTTTGCACTGCGCATGGTATCACACCATGGGAGGCCAACGAACACTGCCAAAACCAACTCATTTCAGACTTGAGACTATTATATGTCATGAATTATAGTGTTTTTACTCTACATACAAAGTTTTCTGCTATCACAGAACTATAATAATTTAAGCAGAGAAAGTAAAGACTTTTAATATTTTCCTATCATAAAAATAAACAAGCACATCTATCCATTAATGTGCAAATTTGCTTTCATCTTTAGTAAATGCCAAAATATGTATACCAAAGAATTGTTTTAGAATAAATTTCTTAATGATTTATTGTCAATATATGTTTGATTTGTATGCCTAGTTTGTATATCTTTTTTCCCTGGGGTTATGTAAAAATTTCTCAGGTGAAAAGGGGTCACAAGTGGAAAAAGTTTAAGAAGTCCTGCTCTAGGGCAGATGCTGTCAATCTGGGTTCTAGAGAGCCTCAAGGGATCCATGGAGAGATTTTAGGGTCTCTGTGAACTTGAATGGGAAAAATGCATTTGTATTTCCTTTGTATAATTCATTTCCTTTGTAAATACTATGTATTTTATTTTATAAATTTAAAAACATTATTCTGCAATGGGTTCTTAAGCTTGGCCAGACTTCCAAAAATGTTTAAAAACCTTGCTCTCAAGTCAGTTTTACCAACGTGCTCGTCTGTTTCAAATATCTGTTACTACAGTTGGTAGCTTCATTTGAACCAGAAAGTTCATTTCCAACTAAGCTTTTGTTTTCAAAGCATATAAAAGGAAGAGTGACTTTTGGACATTACCGTTCATTTTCCCTTATGATCTCCTTCCCTTTTTTCCACGTGTAGACAGGCCGAGGGGAAGCCTTTGGTTTACACTCAATGACAACTTCACCTCCCACTTTAACAAGGGTCATTCTTTTCAAGAGGGTTCTGGAGAAGTCTGGACCCAAAGCTGAAAGAGAATATAGCAACTCAATTGAGGAGAAATCTGACGGTGACAAAATGGGCAATAAAATAAGATAAGCTTTGACTTTTATATATATCTTTCATTCCCTTGACTATCAGAAGAAGTTGGGCACTTTCATTAAAGATGGGAATTAGGGCTTTGATTTCAGGAGAAGAAAAAAAATTGGTCATCTCTTCAGAATGGGTTATATTGGAAAAAAAATATATTTAGATGATTGACTTGTTTATATGGAAGACTCATGTCATCCAAGCACTGAAAATGTTAGAAAGGTGGCATATGGTGGTCACAGGGTCATAGATATAGAGCTAGAAAGGCTCTTAGGGGCAATGTGGTCTAACGGCTTTATTTTATAGTGAAGGACTGACTCCCAGGGAAGCCAAGTGACCAGAGATGGATGCACAAGTCAGCATTAAAGGCAGGCTTTGAATCCAAGTCCTCTGACTCCAGAGGCAATATTTCTCCCCTTGTATCATGGGACAGAGTGATAGCTTTAAATTCAGGAATATCTAGGTTCAAATTCTGCCTCTGAAACACACTGGCTAAGTCATTTAATTGTTTAATGTCCCCGATAACTCTCTTAGACAGTAAATTATAGCTGAGTCATTGACCTGTATCAATAGACTCCATTTTGACATTGGGAGTTCTCTACACTTTTAAAAGCATTGTCTCATACAAAAAGTAACAAACAAATTAGCTTATATTCTAGCAAGAATTACCTGGAATATATTAGGTTGGGCGAGCATGGGATTGAATGGTAGACAGCTTTCTAATTTGTATTCATGTTAAAAGTGATTAAAATGTACATAACCTCTGATATAGAAATCCTACATCTGGGCCTAAATCCCAGGCAGGTCAAGGATAAGAAGAAAGACCCCATGTATACCAAATATTTATTCATTACAACACTTTTTTGGATGATAGTGTAAAAGAATTGGTGACAAAGTTATCATCATAATAGCTAGCATGTATCACTCTTTAAAAAGGTTTGCAAACTGCTTAAACACAAGTTATGTGAGTCGATTCTCACAATACTGAGAAGGAGATGTTAGCAAAAGTAACTGGGATTAAGGGACTTATCCAGGGTCACCTAGCTAGTAAGTATCTGAGGCAGGATGTGAACTCAAATCCACAGTTCTATTTACCATGCCACCTAGCTAGCTGGCTATCGGATTGGAAAATAGTTAAACTTCACAGAGCAAATCCCCTAAATAAAAGCATTTGCTCTGTAAAACTTGGATTCAGTCAAAGGGCTGAGGACCTAAAGGGCCACATACAGCCTCGAGGCCACAGGTTCCCCACCCTTGAGCTAAACCAACTGGGGGCACGAATTTAATGGAATATTATTGCCATAAAAAATGAAAAAAAAGAAAAATTAATTCACGTGGGAAGAAATGTGAACTGATATAGCATGAAGTGAGCAAGCCTCAGAAATAATCTACACGATGATTATGAAAATGTAAGTGGAAAGAACAACAAAATGAAACTGAATACTGTGTAATTATAATTATCATTGTTGGCCTCAAAGGAGAGATGGGAAAAAATATTTCTCCTAAACTTCCTAAGGAAAGTAGGGGACTGATTGGCAGAATTAAAGAATTGAAAGTTGGGAGACACCTCAATGGCCATCTAGTATGGACCCGACACCAGTGAGATATCCATAATACCATACCCACTAAGTGGTCATCCAATCTTTGCTTCAAGACATTCAAGGAGAGATATCTCACCACCTCTCAAGGAGATCATTCTTCTTTTGGATAGCTCTAGTTAAGAAGTTTTACCTGACATTAAACTTAAATTTTCTTTGAAACTTCCCCCTATTACTCTGGGTTCTGCTTTCTGGGGTTAAACAGAAAAAGTCTAAATCTATTCATATAGTTGAACATGGGTATCATATGCCTCTTGAGGGTAAATATGTCCAGTTCCTTCGACCAGTCCTCATATGACATGGACTAAAGGCACTTCACCATACTTGTTGCCCTCTTCTGGACATTCTCTTAAATTATCAATATCCTTCTTGAACCTCAACACCATATTCCAGATAAGTTCTGAAAACAGAGCACAATAGACGAGCACCTCCATTTTTCTAGAAGTGATGCCACTCTTGATGCAGACCAAGATTGCATTAGCTGTTTGGCCTGTCATGTGACAGTTCACTAAAAGTCCTAGATCTTTTTCAGAATAACTAAAATTTAACTATGCCTCCCCTATGTGGTACTTGTGAAGCTGTTTATTATTTTCTTTTTTCTATAGCCAAATATGACTTAAACTTTATCACTATTGAATTTCATCTTACTAGATTCAACTCCATACTCTAAGCTTGTCAGATTTGGGATACTGCCTCTAACATCTGATGAGTTAGCTATCCCTTTCAGCTTTGTGTCATCTACAAATATTTGGTAAGCATGACATCTCTACTTTTATCCAAGTCATTTACAAAAAAAAATGTTAAACAGCTCAGGGTAAAGGACAAATACCTGGGCTATTCTACTGGAGACCTGCTAGCATGGTGACCTTGAACCATTAATAGCTACTGCCTGAGTTTAATCATCTAACCAGTTAAGGAGCCATTTAAGTCAGATATTCTCAATCTGGTACATTGACCTCCAAAGAATCCAGGAATAAATTTCTGGGCACTTGTGAACTTGGAATGCTAAAAGTTATGTCATTATTAGCACTATTATACAATTTCCTTCAATCATGAAGAGAGAGAAGGAAAAATTATTCTGAGAAGGGTCCATTGCCTTCACCAGACTGCCAAAGGGGTCTGGGACACAAAAAAGTTAAGAACTTTTCATCTCATCTAATTACTGTGTCTTCATTCCCACGTGCCCCCACCCCGCCCAATAGTATGAGTTACTTTCTCAAAAGTCTTGCTAGGATCTAGGTTGGGGGCGGGGAACCTTGGGCCCCAAGGCCACACATGGCCCTCTAGAGGTCCTCAAGTGTGGCCCTTTGACTGAATCCATGTTTTACAGAACAAATCCTTGGCCCTTGGGCCACACTTGAGGACCTAGAGGGCCACGTGTGAACTTGAGGCTGCAGGTTCTCCACCCCTGATCTACGTAAACTATATTCACAATATTACCCTCACTTGTTAGTATAAATCATAATCCTGTCAAATAAAGGAAATGCAGCCAGGCTAGCTCTTAGTGATCATTTTTCCACTTTCCAGATGCTCACCAGCCATCACTTTATCAAAGGAGTTGAAGTCAAGCTCACTCATTGAGTGAATGAGGTATGGAATGTTGCACATACTATCAGACATGAACCAAATGTCTGTTGGTTTTGCAGAATTTGTTTTCTATTTTGTAGCTTTTATTATATGGGAAGGCTCATTGGACAGTAAAAAATGGGGAGAGTATGTTATGAAATGAATGAAAGCTGTCAATTAAAAACACACACAATACAACACAATCCTAACAAACAAAAAAGAGACATCTTCATGTTAATAATAGAGAAATTGGGGTTTTGTTGCTCTTGTCCTTGAGTAACATGGTACAGTGTGTGTACTCCAAAAGTGATGGACCATAGTTTTAACATGGTAGGAATGTGGGAAAGTGCAATCAGGTCATGTATAGGAGCTGGAAGGATGAAACAGACCAGAGCAGGGAGTTGAAGTAAAGGGTAGGCCACCATTATACCTTCTGCTACTCTATCTCTACCTTCTCTGCTGTAACATTGCAAGACGAACAAAGAGAATTCTGTGACCTTTAATTCAGCCCAATTCAAGAGTGTGTGTGTGTGTGTGTGTGTGTGTGTGTGTGTGTGTGTATGTATGTGTGTATCCTTAGCATACACTTGTGTGTGATCTTGCCCAGGCTGGATAATAGTCAGAAGAATAAGAATAGAGAAGAGACAGCCACTAGCTCGAAATCCTGCCACCTCCACCTCTGTCCACCATCCCTATCTCCTCTTCTTCTTCCCTCTGGAAATCATGCACCAAGAATCACCCTGAGTTTGCATAGGTGAAGTTTTATTTTATCTTTCTTGGACCTAGGCATCCTCTTAGCTTCTTGGCCATCAATCAAGTTAACTTAAGTCAACAAGCACCTACTATGTTTCAGGTGCTGTGTTAGGTGCCTCAAACCATGCAGGGGCACATAGCTTACCACTCCATCCTGCTTTCCAGCTCCCCATTAGAATATAACCTCCTTAGCTCAGGGGCTGTTTTGATTGTTTATATTTGTAATTTCAATGCTTAACATAGTGCTTGACACTATACTTATGGGATCTCTGTCTCTCTCTCTTTCTTTACACATACACAAACATATACATGTCCACATGCCTGTCTGTATATATATTATCAAGTTGCTTCTTATGGAAATATATCCTTGTGCTTTTTCTTTTATTTTTTTAATCAAATAATAACTTGGGGGCTGGAGGCTCAGAGGATAGTGTGCTGGGCCTGGAGTCAGGGAGATCCAAGTTCAAATGTGGCCTTAGACATTCACCAGCTGTGTGATCCTGGGCAAGTCACTTAACCTCTGTTTGCCTAATCCACTGGAGAAGGAAACAGCAAATCACTCCAGTATCTTTACCAAGAAAATCTCAAACAGGGTCATGAAGAATTAGGCACAACTGAACAATTTGGGGCTATAGAGTAATTACTTGCTCATCTCTAACCTTGTGACTAGTTGGAGGTCTTCAAAAACATGAAGTGTGTTCCAGTTCCTTGGCAAAATATACTTATGCCATTTTCCCCCTAGGATAGCCCTTTCTATTCTTTTTCACTCTCTCTCACTTTTACTCCATAGTTGGCCTGGGGCTTTGAGGCATTTCCTTGGACTTGGGATCTGCCCATTGAGACATATCTCTTTACATTCTTGATATAGAAATGGATTTTGAAGATTTCCGTATTAGCATTTAATTCCCCAAGCAAGAATGGTATTTTGTTTGATTGCCTTTGAGCTAAAATTTTCCCAAAGTAGTCAACACATACTGTATTTTAATCCTCTGTGCTTGATAAATATACTCCCAGTTTCCAAGAAGAAATCTCTGTGTGTAATATATTGAAGTGTAATTTACCAAAGCCCACTGCTCTCAATATCTTAAAGATTCCTAAATTTACAAGACTAATTCTGTGGGAAAATTGGGGAAATCTTGTTAACAATTTCAGTAGCAAATGAAGAAACAGAACAGTATTAAAAGAGAGGGACATTCAAGGGCCCTTTGTGGGAAAAGGTTCTGGAATGGATGAACTAATCTCTTGGTGGATATCATATGATATCTCTAGAGTTCATTTTCTTGTATTTCAGAAGTATAAATTTTGGCAGTTTGTCCCCATACACTTCAAAGATCAGAGACTCCTTTGAATGTGAAACAAAGAAAAATGCACATCACAATAGTCTAGAATTTAAAAAAACAATTTCTTACATCTGTTGAAAACAAACACAGGCAATAGAAAATGACTTTACTAGATGTAATTTAAATCTTTATAGAATTCCTTTACCATAACCCTCTCGTGCATTGGTTTCTTCTATCTGTAAAAATGAGGTTAGATTAGATAATCTTTCAGGTCCCGTAGCTGGCTAGCGTTTAATAATAATAGCTAGAATTTATATGTATAGATATATGTATATAGCTATTATATATATAAAGTTTGCAAGGTGCTTTATTATCTCATTTTATCCTCATAACAACTCTGGGAGGAAGGAGCTATTATTGTCCTCATTTTACAGATGAGGAAACCAAGTCAAATAGAGGTTAGTGTCCCAGGGTCATGCAGCTAGCATCTAAAAGCAAATATGAACTCATATCTTTCTGCATCCAGGAGTAATATTTTATCTATAATGCCACAAAATTGCCCCTTTCCACTCTAAATTTATGAAAGACTCCCCATTAAATCTGAATGATAAGAAGAGTCAACATCTACACAACACATGAAGATTTTCAAAGGATTTTATATACTCATTTAATTCTCACAGAAACTCTGGTGAAGAAAGTGCATTATCCCCATTTCGCAGAAGAGAAAATCAGCTCAAAGAGTTTAAGTGACTTGTCCATGGTCACACAGTTAATAAATGTGGGCAGCAGGATCACTGATCATAGGATCATAAATTTAGAGTAAAAGGGACCTCTGAGGCTATCTAGTAAATCCTCACATTTTACAGATGAGAAAACTGAGGGCCAGGGAGATTAAGTAACTTTTCCAAAGTCACCCAGGTAGTAAGTGGCAGAGTTGACATTTGGACCCAGATCTTCTGAGTCTAAATCTCATGGTTTTTCTTTCCCCATTACACCATGCTTCCTCCCAGCAGTGAACCTTCTTGGAGACAGAAGACAGGAAGTTCACCATTTCTTGATTAAGAAACTTAATAATTAGATGAGCTTCACGCCATATAGGACTTGTTCATATCAGCAATGGGGATTTGACAAATTAACCTGGAAGGCACTAGAGGACTCAGGCTGTGCACCCTTGAAATCATCACACTTGAGCTTCACAATGGGAAGCCATCGCTGAAAAGATCATAAAGTAACTTTGTGATGAGTAACCACAATTAAGTTCTGGAGACAAATTCTTGCAGTGTGCATAGTATGTTTTTCAACTCAGGCAAAGTTTATCTGATGAAGAGGAAGAGGAAGAAGAGGAAGAAGGAGAAGCCAACATATTACAGAGGGAGAAAAAGCTAATGTCTTCAGAACTAAGGTATTAACAAAATAATTAATAACTATACAATTAAAATATAATCGGAATTAATGAAAACTTTTAAAAACAGGCAAAGAAGTCAACCAGTCAAGGATCCTGCAAACCCTCCATTAATCTACATGGAGAAACCCTCAAATTTATGCGGCAATCCACTGCCCTTTCTATAGGTGTTTATATTGAAATTTCAGAGTGGCCATTTCTGTAGTGCTCAAGGCCCAGGAGAGTCTTGGTAGAGCTCAAGTAGTTACTCGCACGGTTTGATTCTGAGACAGGCTGGGACTAGAAAAGTCTGGCCGAAGTTCTCAAGCAAGGGTTCAAGAAGAATGAATTATTAGTCTAGTAACTCACCATGTGCACGTGGATGTGCAAGTGCACACACACATACACATACACGAAGGCATTCACAAAAAATTGTACCAAGACTTCTCTAGGATCCTGAGTTTGAATGACAATTCCAAAAGACCCTCATTAACAGTAGAGAAATATTCCAACCACTAGCTTATTCAATGTAAATGTAGTTAATGGGAGAGAGAGGATTAATCAATCGACAAGCCTGTGTTAAGCACCTCCCAGGTACCAGGGTATCAGTTCACCAGCACAGTAATGAGTTACAGCCTGCTGGATTTCTTCTGCATAATAAGCATGCCAGCAGTCTACCAATAACTTATTGTACTTGAAAGGAATTATGATCTCACTGATGGAAACACTCTGTTGGGTGGTTCAGAGCTAGAGCCATACACACCTCTCCATCCTTTGGGTCCCCTGTTCATGTTGTCAAAAAATCCAACATGCTGGGACCTTCCCCTCTAGATTCTTATATTGCATGAATACCAGTGGAGCCAGAGGGTTGCTGTCAGCTATCTCTTATTTTCACTACACTTAGGGGCAAAAGGGTAGGGAAGGTGAAGGGAATAGCATTCATAGAGTCTACTATGTGCCAGGCTCTATGCTAAGTGTTTTTTTTACAGATAATATCTCATTTAATCTTCACAACAACCTGCGAAGTAGGTGCTATTATTATCCCCATTTTATAGTTGAGAAAACTGAGGCAAACAGAGGTTTAGTAACTTGCCCAGGGTCACAAAATTATTAAGAGTCTGAGGCCAAATCTAAAATTGTTGACTCCAGGACCAGAGCTCTATCTCCGAGATGGCCTACAATATCACTATATCACCAGCTATCTCATTGTATGACAATAAGCAGGAAATTTTGAAATTGGGGGAAGCAGTTGTTGAGGATATTGGGGGAGGGAATACAGCGCATCATTTCATTAAAGGGAGAAAGAGACCATGAAAACTAGTCCCACAGTGGGACACTTGAAGGCTGCTGAGTAAAACAGGGGGTAGGAGATAGAGAAAGAAGACATATACCGTATAGCTTCATATTTAAATCAATTATTCTTACTAATTGGGAGTTGCTTTAACCTGCTGAAGAAATACAAGTATTGTTTACACCCTCTAAATTTCCACACCTTGGGGAAAAGTTCTGCTTGTTCCTCCTTAGGTACAATTCTAGCCATGTGACTGACTTGCCTCTTTTTCCTATCATACGTTTCACCAAGGATATCCTTTACTTGATTGTTCTTGTTCGATTCTTTGTGGTAACATGTTACAGTCTACATTCATTAAAATGATCAGAAGCAGTGATCTGAGAAAAGCTTTTAATGCAGTCCTCAAGCACTTATTTTTATTTAATTAAACTATGCTATATAAACTAAGCTATGCTTCGCCACACTTTGATGTTAATTACTCTAAGTGGCCAACAGGGGGACTCTTGAAGATAAGTGCCCGGTGAATTAGGAATGATTTCCACGAAGCATAAGACTTTCCCAATAGTTAAGTTAACTTCTAAGCCTAATCTAGAAATGCAGCCCTAATTGGGGAGCATGCAAGTGTGATATTTGTCTCTAGTTATTAATAACAGGTTAGTTATCACACAAATCACCCCACCCCTCAGGGTATCAACGTCTCCTCTTCAAAATGAGGTAGTTCGACTGAATGACCTTGAAGGTCCCTTTCATCTCCAAATCTGTGATCCTATTCTAGTCTATAGAAACATCATTGGGAAGACAATTGATAGTTACTGTGTAGGATGGCCTTTTAAAAGTTCAGTATTTCATACTGAAATTTCATACAGGCTATTATCTCACATTTTATCTCATTATACAATAAAAATAAAACCTATAGTGCATTCATTCAAAACTTTTCTCCGTCAGTGAGATGATGTTAGTATAGGTATAATAGGTATATAGAACCGGACGCATTTCTTGACTCATTGTGCATGCAACTAGTTGGATGGGCACCGTCTATGAGTTTCTTCATATACAGTTACAGCTCATTGAAAGAGATGGCCCATTTGTTATTTGTGATAATATGTATGGGTTTGGACTGAAGTTCACCTTTACACAAGATTGGTCTCAGCAAAACCACTAAGAAGTAGGAGAAATTTGTCCTTGGTAAGTTTCTATCTCCCTTTTTAGTATTCTCTTCCTTCCCAGTGCTTGCCTTCCCATTGGGCTTGTACCACACTGCTGCTGGGTCTCCCTTCCAGCTAGCTGCCATCATTCCCTATAACATGTTTACATGTCTTCCAAGCTATATTTGAGGCATCTTCATTGGGAACTTTTATTTTTAGAATTTTGCAAGTTTGTATTGGTACTCCTTCCCCAGCGCTGAAACCTCCCTTAAAACAGTTCAACAAATACAACTAATACAATGACCAAGTTTGACAATATATGTAACAATCTGCCTCTGCACCTCCCCCCATCACCAAGAAGAAGGAATATTTCATTCTGTGTTCCAATATTGATCACTACAAATACTCAGAGTTCAGTTTCCTTAGTGGTCTTTTCATTTGCATTGTTAGAATCACTGTACATTGTTCTTCTGGGTGTGATTACTTCACTCTGTTTCAGTTCTTATAAATCCTCCTTATATTTTCTGAATCCCTTATATTTTATTTCTTCCTTCCTGCATCATATTGATATGTTACAGCTTATCCAGCCATTCCCCCAATCAATGGGTACCCCATCATAACTAGTTCTTTGCTACCACAAAAAATTCTGCTCTCAATATTTTGGTATGTATAGGACTTTTCTATCTATCTTTTTCCTCCTCAGGGTTGTATGCCCAGTAGTGAGACTGCTGGGTTTGTAACAGGTAAACTTTAAGGACCTCAAGTAATGAATATCTAATGGTATAATTTCAGTTAGCAGTAATTAAGGAAATTTTGTGGGCTTTCTTAGCACCCTGCCAATACCATCGGATTGGCCTCTTTTTGTGCCTATGAAAAAGGGATCAGTTGCAAAAATTTACCCTTTTCCATCTTTTACAAAGAAATCTCAAGAAAGTGAAATATCTCCATGGATCTAGGTACTTGAGAGAACAGGAGAAGTCTCATACATGTGCAAGCTTCCCTTACCTCCAGGAACAACTAATATTAACATTGGGGCAACAGATACATGCAAATTGCACATATTCTCACACATATGATCCAACAGAGTTCTTGACTTTCAATGTTCTGGATAAAGGAAAAGAGATTTCATGAGTAATATTAGATTCTTGGAGAGGGAAGAAAAAGCTTCCAGATTTTTAAAGAGAAAAGGGAGATCTACTGGGTAGCAGGGGCATTGGGATTACTTCTTGCATTCCCCCAAGTCTGATAATTTGGGGATGTAGCTATCCATAGAGGGGAGAATTTTCAGGCAATACTGTCTTCCCAAAGCACAATTTCTTTATAGCAAATCCTGCTTTCATATCTGTTTGCTATGATTATGGAGAAATGGAAGGAAGAGAGCCACATGGCCCATCAAGGAAGCCAAGGAATTGAGGGAAAGTGGTAATGGCAAAAATGAAGGTGATGGCAACAGCACTCTATGTTTAGGGATAACTAGCCTAAAAATTTACTGGGACCATGAGGCAGGGCACTTCTGGCGGGCTCCCTTTTCAAGACCACATAGTATAACAAACACAGTTATAAAACCCCTTGTAGAGACTTTTAAACACCCAAGAGTACCTTCCTCTATGGCTCTATCCATCTTCAGGTATATTTACCTAACAATTTGGTGGCAGCACCAATCACTGTTGATCAAAGCCTAAGAATTCAGGTTTGCCTGTTCTTTTAGTTCTTCAGCATATTTGGAATCTCCTGGTGTGATAGTTGCCATAATTTCCAGTTTCTAATTTGAAGCCTACTTGAATTTAGCCTCCTATATTTTCTGCTAATGTGGGCACTTAACTGGAAGTTTTCTAGAGGCTGGGGAAGGCAAGTTGCCCTCTTGCTGGAGGCTGACCACACTTTAAATGATTTGAACTTTTCATAATCCAGCTCAACTGGGTAGTACAAAAAAATCAACCTCCCTTGTAGATAAGCACTTAACGAAGTCTGCATGAAATAACTTTGAGTTCTGTCTGAATGCTTTTGTAACTTGGAAACCAATCATCTGGATTAATGCCAAACTAACCAGATAATTGTTCCAGTTTGCACCTCATTTTAATTACATCATCCATTACTTTATGGTATTTCGAATGTCTACTCGAGGGTCAGATGATCTCCACAAAATTGCCTGGCAGACCATTAAGCAGGGCTTCTTGAGGGCGAGGGCAGTAGATACTACTGTCTCCATATCTTCTTTGGACACACCAAGGCACCCCATAAACTCACACTCTGGACTAATACCTAACTGTTCCCTAGGCTCCTTTGAACCTCATTGCCATCAGGACTCCTCTGTATTTAACTAGTGAATTAATAAGTTAGATATTAATCCAGGTCCAGAAGGCAATGCGAGGATACCCTTTTTGAGGCTACATTTCAGTCTCCCTCTTTTATGCGTTTACAGTACTTTGATTGTATAAGTTAGGCCCAAAATTAAGAAAGGAAAGAGAATGAGTTGTTATCATTGGGAAATCACACAATTATTATAATGACCACCAATGTCTTCCCTGTGACAGTATATTATGACAAGTTGTGGACTCCTGAAGAACAGAAACTGCAGATCATTCAATGGACATTGGAGAGGAACATGGTAGGTATGAGTGAGTTGCAACACATTAAAAGCAAATAATTATCTAGGGGAACTGGTTTAAAGGCTATGACTGGGAATAAAGATGGACTTGACATTTGGTAAGAGCAAGGGATAACTAAGTGACAGTGTCTATGCTCCATTGGTATCTACTCAATGTCAAGAGAACAAGAGGAAGGTCTTTAGCCCAATAGGTAGAACTCCTTCCTTTTCCTACCCCTACATACATTCATAATATTTACAGGAAAATATGGATGAGAGTTGAACAAAATGTTCAGATATGAATGGGCTGCTATCTGTATCACTGGAAGGTATACCCTCAATCTCTGTTCAAATATTAAGTCACTCAGTGAGATAATTATCGGTCACTGGCTTCACCTCTAACAACCACACTATATTGACTTTTATGCTTTGAAAAACACTTATCCACAGTAGATACATGTAATATACTATAGACCTACCCAAGGGGACTGATCTCTCCTCTGGACTACAGGAGCACTGGGTGGGCAGATAGCATATCCTACATGTGCAGATCAGTACGGGTAGTGGCAAGAGCCCTTGATCTACAGTCAGTAGATAAATTCCATCTGAGGCATTCACTAGTCATGTGACCTCGAGCAAATCATTTCCTCTCATTAGGCCACAGTATTCTTGATCCGTGGAATAAAAATCATCTGCGGTGCTGATCTAACTGGGCTGTTTTGAGAATCAAATGAGATAATGGATACCAATTTTTTTCAAATCCTTAAAACACAAACACTGTAGATGGGATGATGATGATGATGATGAAGCATATATATATATACATACATACATACATATATATGTATATATATATATATACACACACACACATACTAATCAGTAGCTTTCAGATTTGTTGGTTTGGTCAATATCTAGCAGAACTACTGCTCATAGAAATTCCAATTATTACTAACCACCAGGGCTGTGATTAAGGTTTGTATAGATATCCAAAAGAGAAAAATAAACAATTACCAAAATCCAGTTACAACCGCAAAGTGCCACTGATTTCTACCCCTTTTACTAATGTGCAAGCCTGGTCTAAATTACTAACCTAAAGGTGAAAATATCTGCATTCCATTTGCCGATCTAATTCAGTCTAGCATCCGGGTTAATTATTTAGGAGGTGAGCAGTTGCAATCCATCAAACATGGATATGTTACATGTACATTAAATACCTAGACTGAATGCATAAAACACGATTAAGGTAAAAGCTTATCAAGTTTATGCATCCTAATCATTGCATTTCTTATTCATGACTTGGGGGATTCCTCCCCACCCCCAGAGTTAGAGGAAATTTTCTTTATGGCTCTGGAGGATCCAGAAGTATGATCAATATCAGAGGCTAACATTACCTTTTAAAACATTAAACTTTTTTTTTTCCTTTGGTCAATATGAAAGCTGCCTCATTCGTGACTCACACAGGTAATCACCACTTACTGGCTTCACCCCTGAGAATTATACCATCCTGACTTTTACTCCTTGAATATCACTAGCAGGGAGAATTTATATACATGTGACATTGAATATAATTATACTATAAGCCTATCCAAACAAAGCCAATATTTGTGAACCTTCTCAAAGTTAAATGGTGTACTTACTCATATTTTGGAGGATTAGATATTATGATTTTAGATATTCAAATATTCCTTTTAATTTCCTAATGCTTTTGCTATTTAGGAGAGGGGACTCAGAATTAAAATAGAAAGTAATGCCAAATCCTTTATTCTTAGCCTGGCATGTGAAACATTCTTTGCATTCCAGAATCTAGCTCCAAAACTAATTTTCCAATTTTATGTTCCACCCTTCAGTCCAGTTAGGGTGATCTATTTATTACCCACTAATTAAGACCTGATTTTATATTAAACTATTAGCTCTGGAATGATTGTTATTTGTGGGCTAATGAACTTGACATTCTGACCAGAGCGTCTTCAGATTTCTTCTCTTCCAGTGCTACCCATTCTTCAAGGCCTGCCCTCCCTTCTATGAAGCCCTCCTTGACCACCATAGTACACATTAATCTCTCTCTCCTTAGAATTCCTATACCACTTCTGATCATTCATTTGGCACTTGGCACATTGCCTTTTGCTGTTTGCTAACTTCTTGTTGGATAAATTCAGTGGATGTTTATTGAGTGTTGATGCTGTACGAGGCATTGTGTTAAGTGCCAGGGATAAAAAAATGAATCATAGTATCAAAGAACTTAGACAGAGAAAGGAATTCGGAGATCATCAAAGACCAATCCTCACTTTTTAAAAAAGATCAAATTGCAGCACAGGAATGTTAAGTGACTTGTTCAATGTCACACAAGTAATAAATATCACAAATCCAGTATTACTTCCAATAAAAGAGAAGCAAGAGGAAGAGGAAGAAAAAAAGAAAAAAAATGTAAAATGATTTAGTATCTGCTTTCAAGTATCTTATGATCTAATAGGATCAAATAGGATAATAAGAAGTTGACAGTCTTCACGAAATCTGCGTAAATCCTGTCTCTCTAATTAGATTGCAAGCTCCTTAAGGACAAGGGCCATGTCTTTATAAAACTTTGTTACATTCCCCCATCCCTGATCAGTGCCTAGCACATTCCCTTTAACATTATAAGTATATATTTGTTTGTTCAATTGAAATCTGAAAAGTACCTGAATTAAATCTGCTCCATACAGCCAGTTTTGCTAGACAGTCAAAGCTATCTACCTATTTCGATGCTATGGGTGTTATATTGGAGACTAAATTGGGAGACATAGTTAGGGATTATGAAAAACAGGGGGAGTCATAGTTCACAATTCAAAAGTTGTCTCCTTCGCACTGCAGGGTTTCTCAGTAATTCCCTTAAGGATTCAGTTCATCTCTCACTACACAATTGATGGAGTAAGTTATCTGGGTCTATTACAGAGGCAAATCTGTGGAGACAAGATTTTGCATTTTAGGATAGCGTGAGTACATTCACAGGGTCTCATCTTTCTTGCCCAATATGTACTTTCCCAAACCATTGGGCCAGTTGTTTATTTATATTTGTACATTTAGATAAGTCCATTCTACTTTGGAAGGGTGCTCCTGTGTCATTGGGTGGAGGAAGCCAGGTTGGTGTGTATAAGTTTCTTTGGCCTCGTTTTGTTTTGATTTATAAGGTGAGAAGCACATGTGGTTGGGCCTCTGAAAGGACCAGAGTTTATCAATAGTGTCAGGGAAGAAAAATGGACATATCAGGTTGTCTCCTTAACAGCCACAGTCCCAAGCACTCTTCAAGTCAACAATTTTGTCTTCTCCAACCAGGGCTGTCTTAAGCTGAAATGATCATAAGTGGGGGGAATGGAAGGAGGAGGAAAGATAAAAATGGAAAGTGTTTACATTTGCCATTTCCTCTCACTTTTGTGCTTCTCACTGCATCTCAGTAGAGCCCGCTCCTCAGTCAGGTGAAAGGTTTTGCCATACTGGCAACAGGACATCCCGTTTCCCAAATCTGTGCTTTTGCCCAGACTTCCCCATGGGACTAGATCCTTACTTTTGCCTCAATGAACCTCTAACTCCTTTCAAGTCAAATCTCAAGGCTGCCTCCTTCAAAAGACCTTTCCTGATCTCCCTAGTTGTTAATTTTTCCTCTCTTCTAAAGTTTTGTTGTTGTATTCTTCATGACTCTGTGAACTATATTACACCAATACTGTCTATGGGGTTTTCTTGGCAGAGTACTGTTGTGGTTTGCTGTTTTCTTCTCCAGTTAATTAACACAAACAGAAGTTAAGTGACTTGTCCAGGGTCACAAATTATAAGTGTCTGAGGGCAGATTTTAATTTAGGTCTTCCTTACTCCAGCCCCAGTATTCTATCCACTGAACCACCTAGTTGCCTCCCTCTTATAAAATAAGTTTGAATTTATTTGGTATGCATTTTGTACTAATTTTCCTGTCTATGTATTCTTTCCCCCTTAGTAAAATGTAAACTCCTTGAGGTACAGCATTGTTAAGATTTTGTATTTGTTGCCCTGGTGTCTGGCATATTTTTATTAATTTTTACCCCCAGACCCGTGATTTCATCAGCATTGGAAATTTGGGGTTAGGAATTTCTGTTATCCCTGAAGATTAGTACTTTTTCTGTAATATACAGTTTGAGAGAATTATCAGGGGCAATGAGAGGTAAAGTTATCTGTCCAAGGTCAGTATTTGTCAGGGCAGATCTTCAGCTGAAACCTTCACGTCTCCCAGGCTAGTACTCTCACAATTATGCCACACTCCCTCTCATACAGTATGTACTTACCAAAAGCTTACTGAATTGAATTAAATTAACTTTTGGACAGAAACTTGAGGTACCAGGACCACACACTTGCAACAACCTTGTGAATGATCAGCAGGACTCTAGAGCTTATCAGATTGTAGATATCTGGGTAAAATATCTCCATTATGTCGACCATTATGCTAATAGTTTTTGCACTTATCACAGACTCCTATCTGCACCAATAGAGGGATACAGATACACAGAAATCCGAAGAAGCAGTGAAATCATTTAGGTATGAATTTATGCTGTTGACACAGCCTCTCCCCCCTAGTGAATTTCCCTTCCTTATTATATTTGGCCTTGGCGCATACTAAAATAAATTTCTATTAAAATGGACACTTTGTCAAGTGATGGTGAGAAACTAGGCCAGGGTACTAAACAAAGCCATGGCTAAAATACAGGATAGATAATGCATATGGAAGCTTTTCAGAGTTGCCTGTGCCAATTAAACTGAAGTAGCAAAGAATGAGTAGAGTTTGTTTTCCTCCATGTTACAGATTTATCTGATAGAGTTTAATCCAAATCCAATCATCCTGTGCGTATTTTTTCCCTCTACACTGAAGTTATAGGAGAGTTATGTCACAGTATCATGGATTTAGAATCGGCAGGAGCCACAGAGATCATTTTTCCCAAGTCCTTTCTTTCTACATATCATGGAACTGTGGCCTAGAGAGCAGAAATGATCTCCCAAGATCACATTGGTAGGAATAGAGTTGACATTTGAACTTGGGTCGTTTGACTCCAATACAATTCAGATCTTTCACTTGGTTGAGGTCAACTTAGGCATAAAAAATGAGCAGTAAATGCTTTGTGTTCCCAGTAGAAATAACTGGGGGGAGATGGTGTGGGAGGCAAGCTATACTAAGAAAATGGGTCTGTTTACTTTGCTTGAAGACCATATGGAGTATTCTTCAAGCAACCTATCTTCTGCCTGAAGAATTTCTTTCTATCGTCTCTTGGCTTGAACACTTAAGCTTGGCAAATGATATGTTTGTTTGGGAAGGGGGTGTATTTTAAAAATAAATTAAATTTCTTTCTTCATAAAGAAAATTACTCACCAATAACACTGAGTTCTGCACTAGCAAAAATAATTCCATGTCTGTTTTCAGCTACACATTGATACATGCCTGCATCAGAAAGGTTCACGGTGGTTATGTTCAGTGTCCCATGGTCGATTTGAATTCTGTCCTGTAAAAACACCAGGAAGTAAAAATATAACCCTCTAAAACTCAGGCCTTGAAACCATCGTACTTTATATCATATTGAGGGGGACAAAACAAGAAGAAAATGGCAGTCATACAAGCAATTTACATCTCATGATCTATTTGTCTGTCAACTGAATTTGTGTCAGGTCAGATGCTAAATGGAATCACCAGTACATCAGCTGGTAAATGGAATTTAAATTGTAGTACTCTCCTGAGTTCTCATTGATTTAATACTGAAACCATTCAGATTAATATCCCCTCCAAGTAGATGAACGTGAAATTTAAAATGCCTTTCTATTCTCAGGTTCTGGACAAGCTTGGAAAAAATGCAGCCAACTCTACCGTCTAGGGCATTTAAAACACTCAAATTATCGGAGGGCATGACTTAGAAGGTTAATAGGAATGTAATCATCTCAGATGGTATAAAGGGAAACATTTAATATGGGCTGAAGTTTACAAAAAAAAGTCTATGTTAATAATTTAATGGTCCCTTACTTTATTTCTGCCACTAATATGATTTAAGTTTGGGACCATCTGCTGGTGGCCAACACAAAGCATGTAAAATTAGTGTGTGGAACAAAAGACTCAAGTCTCGTTTATCAGCCCAAGGATACGTGATATGTGTTATTCATTTTCACAAGGGCAAAAAAGTAGTCCCCCCTCCCCATCCCTAGAGAGCTGCCATTTAAAAAGTAAATAAATAACATGAAGAAAACATTGGATTTTGCCTTGCTGTAGGGGGGCAATTTAGTGCAGGTAGACACTTATTAGGTTTTGATCAAATCTAGGCATCCATGTTCCCTCACATTAAGCAAAGGGAGAAAAATGCCACTACCTTCATACCTTCACGGCAACCATTTGTTTTCGTTTGGCTTTATAATTGAGAGAATCATGGGACTGACAGGATCCCCTCTGGTGAAAGGAAGGGAGTGTCTGGGCAATGGAAGACAAAACAATTATTTCTCTTTCCTTTCTTTTGTGTAGCATTAATCTTTAGGCTGTTCCTCATGCCAGTGCTTAGAGCACTGGGTGGCCTACGTGGGAAAAAATTCCAACGTGAAAAATTGGCTTACTCCTCAAGACCCAAGGAAATGTCAAATTTCCTTTAACTTTTGAAGTTCAGTTTGAAAATATAGCATAGGAAATTAAATCGAGACAATCGTTCTTCACCCTAAGGCTCCCTGATTTCATTTGGGATCTTTCATTGGGGGCTCCTTAAATTTCGATTTCCATTCTAAATGTTATCACACCAATTTTTCTTCACCCAGAAAGTGATATACGCTGTAGTCAAATGAAAAAGGACTTCAATTCTTCTTCTGGACACCCCTCTATCCATATAAAGCTTTGTCTTCGCTTACCTATTTATACGTTTTGTATTTTTCCTTTTAAACAAGTACTGATTACCTACTATGTGCCTGGCATTGTGTTAAGTGCTCCAACAACACTGAGAGGTATATTCTATTATTATCTCCACTTTAGAGATGAGGAAACAGAGGCAGATAGTAGAAGTAACTTGCCCAAAGTCACACAGCTAGTGAGTGTCTGAGGTCAGATTTGAACTTAGGTCCTTTTGATTCCAGGCCCAAGCACTCTACTTTGCAACCTATCTGCCATAAATTTGTATCATGAAAAAAAAATGTAAGCCTCTTGAGGCCATGGATTATTTTCCAATTTTGATTTTGTTTCTTCTTTGCCCAGAACAATGTTTTGCATAGATGATACGCAAAACAATGTGATTTCATTGGTGTGGGGAACTCTCAGTATGGAATCTTCCTTCACCAACGCAGACTGGCAACTCATCTCTAACTTACATACTTAGAGATTTGTCTAGGGCACTTCTCAGTGACATGCCCATGATCACACAGCTAACAGGTCTAAGCAACAAGACTTGAACCCGGATTGTCCTCACTCTAATTCCACCACTCCATCATGTTCTCACTTTGCTTCCTTCATACAACCAACCAGTTCATATTAAGCACCTACTATGTGCCAGGATCTTTAGCAATATCCCTCGCTTTCTCTGTTGCCATCACGTCAATCATGTCATATCATGCCAACCAGTTGTGGACATTGGAAATGCCATGTTATTCCTCTACTATTATAAAAGTATGGCAGTATTAAATATTAAACTTGCCATCCAAACAACCATTGTCATCAATGTTCTTACCTGAGTTAGTAATGGTTCACCATTTTTTAGCCACCTATATGTAGGCTTGGGTCTCCCATTTGCTTTGCACTCCCAAAAGATACTTTCTTCAATGGCCACATGGATATCATTTATTTTTTGGATCCAGTTAGGCTGAGCTATAGCAATTAAAAAAAATAAAAAGAATCCAAAAACTCATGAGAAGAAGACGTCAGTTACAGCATTATTCAATCTTTTTTCACTACTTGGATGATCAAGGTTACTTGAACATTAGTTCAAGGACCCATTTTCCTACTTCCAAAGATGATGGTAACATATGGCCCTCATCCTAGGCCCCATGTGTCTGGGCAATGACTTACTGTTGCAGCAATTAGGTGAAAAGGAGATGGTTGTACTAGCTATGGCTAACTAATAACAACCCTGAGTCATATATGCATGTGTATGAATGTTTATGTATGTAGTCTCATGTTCAGTCAGGAAAAATTACCATCAGGAACCCCCCCCCCAAAGTTCATGGAGTTATCATACATGTGCATATGCCTAAGTATCTATATGTATATATAAACACACTACTATTCACATAACACATACATGCATATACACATATATTCTTACACATACAGGTGTATACCAATATATTCAGTTTGGAAAATTCATCATCATTTCCAAAAATAAGATACATGATGCTGACCCGGCCACCTCCGTATAACTCATAGACTCATAGACTGTGTTCAGGCAACATCATGTTCTAGATTTGGGGTCAAAGATCCTGAAATTAAGTTGTAACCCTCATTCCCCTCCAGGCTGCCCTCAGGACTTCCTCTACCATGCCTCAGAATCCTCTTCATCCTAAAGCTTACTCCAGCCCTGGAGTTCACGGGTTACATGTCTCCTCTGCCCCTGAGGCCTCCTCTTCTCCTTGGATGGCTCCTCCGAGAACCTCCATTTCAGGGGGGTGCCTAGGCCAGCCACATCTCATTCCTCTCTAGGCTATACTTTGCAAATTCTCTACCATGCCCTCTCAGTGGGGATCTTTGCCTCCTTCCACCCTTCTTTCTCCTTTTTCTGTATAATCTTCCTCCCATTAGAACGTAAGCTTCGTAAGGGCAGGGGCTGTCTTTCTTTCTATATTTCTAGGGCTTAGTACATAGAAAACCAGCTCTGCTCCTACATGGGACCCTTGGCAGGTTATTTTACTTCTAGGCCTCAGTTTCATCATCATGAAAGACTTGGATGAAATGATTTTTAGGTTTTCCTTCTAGCTCTAAAGCTATGAACTGACCTGACTCTTTCATTCAAATTTTCATTCAGCTATTACCAGATGATTGTTTACCTGGGTTTGAAACACTGCCGAGGCATACCATTGCCTCCTGCTACCTTCTAGGGACTGACTTAGTGACTTCCTTCATGTGACATGGCTGATTTAGAATCCTCCTCCACTCGGTATTTTCAGACCCATGCCTCTCATGGCAATCTTAGTGTCAATCTAGAGTCCTCTTTCTCTATGTATCCAATCAACAGTCAAATCTTCCTAATTCTATCTCTACATTTCCTACATATGTCCCCTCCTTTTCACTCACACAACCATCATTCTGTGTTGTCTGGAAGTTGCATAAGAATGCTGACCTCAGAAGTGCCCTATCATTTCATCTTTAAAAAAAAATCAACATTATAACAAGCTTCCATTTGTCCTGGGGCCTTTTTTCTGGGGGAAAAAAAGTTCATGAGTTCAAGAAATTCAGTTTTTTAAAATTATTTATTTATTTATTATTTATTATTTTTCATTTCTCTCTACATTTGCTATGGTACAGGAGAGGCAGAATGGGGTAGCAGATGACTCCACTTGGAGTCAAGAAGACTTAGCTTCACATCCCCTCTGAGACACTTGTAGCTCTAGGGTCACCTAGCCTTCCAGCCTCGGTCTCCTCCTCTGTAAAATGGGAAATCTAATAGCACTTAGAACACAAGGTAGTTAGGAGGCCCTAATGAGATAATGTATGTAAAGCCCTGCACACTTTCAAGCATAACATTAATATCAGCTATTAGTAGTAGTAAGCAGCAGACGGAGCACCCTCCAGGGCACCGGAAAAGCTGCCCTTAATTGCTTGTATGTCCTTGAATATATCAATTTTACTCCCTGGCACGGTTTTCTAATTTGCAAAATAAGGGATTTAATTGAACAAGAGGTTTTTAACCTGAGGTGCATAGATTTCAGAGTGTTTGTGAACTTGGATAGGAAAAAAATTCCATCTTATTCTAGTATAATTTATTTCCTTTGTAATTTCAGGTATTTTATGCTTTATATGATTTTAGAAGCATTATTATTTTGATAATGTCCATAGGTTTCCACCAGACTTCCAAAAGGGACTAGGATCCATAAAAAAGGTTGAGAACACCTGAACCTAACAAAGGCATTTATTCAATTGTTCTAAGTAAAGAGGGATTGTTAATTCCAGGTTCCATATGATAACTTTATATATTTGAAGACAGCTACATCAATACCCAACACATGATTTCCTCTGCCACAGCCAGTGGACTGATCAGACATTCTTGAGGAGTAGCCTTTGAGGTCACAGACAATGGAGAATAATGTTGGGAATTATCAGAATCACGGCTGCTATTTTTGGAATGTTAATTGCTCACAGCATTCCAGTAGCATAACACCTACCAGTGCACACCTATTAGTTAGCAATTAGAGCCCAATATTACTTGGGAAAAGCTCATCAGGTTTTATTTCAGAGTGTTTGTTAACAAGGATGGGAAAATTCCATGTTATTCCAATATAATCTGTTTCCTTTGGAATCCTATGTTTTATATGAGTTTAAAAACATAACTGAGAATAATTTAACAGATTTGTAACTGTTTGGCTTTTCCATCCTTACTTAGTGTGGTTTCAGATATACATGTCCACAATTTAGTTCAAAGGGGAAAAGACTAGTACTGAGATGGAATTGAGAGAGCTCCCCTTTTTTGATAATACCCAAGCATGGAAATAATTTAACAAATAACATTGCCAGTAGAGGTCTCCAGGCTTCGCATAATGTTGCGTTAGCCTTTTTTCTTCTATAATCAGATAAGAAAATTTCATGTTTTGCAAAGAGCCAAAACACAATTTTGTAAATCCCTTTCAGATTGGGATGAGGTGTAGTTGCAGATGAGAAGAGGTTGAACGCACAGGCTTTGGAAAAACAAAAAACAAAGAACATCGATAAATATTAGCTTGAATTGGGGAGAGAGGGTTTATAGCCATTAGCCTAAAACATGCCCAAGTCTGTCATTGTTCTCTCTCTTCCTACTGCTCATCCTAGGGGAGTTCACAAGGTAGATACCTTTTTGTGCTCTGTTTGGGGAATTTGATACATAACCCTGTTGTGGCTGATAATTTTGCATGCAACCCACTGAATATTTACCCCCTGCAGAGTCTGTAAAAAACAAGGCAAACAAGAAAAGCTGCCGAAGTTTGAATAGAATACTAAACACCGAGTCAAACTTTTCAAAGGATCTTAGAAAACGGAAGGGCAAATGTAACAGTGGAAGCAAAGTCAAGCTGTAATTCAAAAGCAAGCATCGACACACCAGAGTCAGGAATGGATTTTAATGGCATAGATTGCCGGTAACATTTCGGCTCATTCGTTGTTTACCTTCAAAATATGGAAAAACTGAAGTAAAAAACCTCGAGATATCAAACGAGGGAAGAAGCTGGAGAGGGTATTGAAAGAACCTTGTATAATTCCACCTGATTAAATGCCTTCAACAGTGCACTCCCTTTCATCCAACACGGTTAGGGAGTTCAAAATCCGCTCCAGGATGCACAATGGCTGCTCTTTGCGTTGGTCAAGATAACGTCACTACCTGACTCATCCCTTGGGAGAATCTTGTAAAATGCTTTCAAAAATTACAGGCTTTGTAGACAAGAGCCATAGTTAAAATGACAATAGATATTATCCCGACAACAGAGGACTGAGGGCAATGAATTCAGAATAATGGAATAATTTGTACACAATTAGGTGTTCACTGCCACTGATGTTTACTACTCCTGTGACCTAGGACAAGTAAGTTACTGAACTTCTCTGGGTTTCAGTTTCCATAGCTGAAGGTTTGACTTTGGCCTCTGAGCTCTCCTCCAGCTTTAAGACTGTGATCCAGTGAGATAAATGTTTTTCTCCAGTCCCTCATAATGGCATGGAGGTGATCCTGGATTCTCAAAGGCTTAGCACAATGTCTAGCACATTAAAAAAAAACAAAAACAAAAACAAAAACAATAAATGTTCTCTCTAGCTTCCATCCATCTACCCATGCACCTACCTTTCTGATAGCCTATTTCTTTACAACAATAGAATACAGGAGAGCCAGGGAAAATCCCACGTTTTCAAAAGTGGAAAATTGTTTGTGTGGTGGGTGTTGCATACACGATTAAGTGAAATCAAAAGGTTTAGAGGGAAAGGCAAGTTGTGCTTGGGACCAAGACTGAAGTACTTCATAGACACATAAGTAGAGATGTCCTATAACACACAAACACACATGTATATGTACACACGTGTAAACACATACATGTATGTATATGTACACATATGTATGTATGCATGTATTTACAAAATCAGAGATGAGATTTTTTCAGTGCACAGGGCTACTAGTGAGGATTTACTTTAGCAGCTGGCAATTTCTCAACGACTTATATTCCTAGAGAATTGCCTGAGAACACAGATTAGTTAAATGAATAGCCCAATCACAAGGTCAGTATGTATCAGAAAGGCTACTTAAACTTCAGTCTCCTTGACAGCAAGGCCAGCTATCCATCCATTGTGCCACATTGTTTCTTTATACTATATTATAATTTATTTTTATATTTATAAATATATTTATATTATAAACCTTACAGCTCTCTATATTGATAAATTATATATTGAGTTAATTATTATTAATTAAAATTGGTCAGTTATAATTATTTTGTTATTAATTATAATAATAAAATGGTTTAATTATAATAATTAAAACCATAATATTTACTAACAATGATGATTAATTCACATATGGATATAGGTATAGAAATAGATGGATAGATGGATAATATCTTAAGGTTTATTATATTATTATTATTATTATAGAACAAAAAGGCAACGTGGTGAAAAGGCTAGAAAGCTAGCCTTGGAGGCAAGAAGACCTGAGTTCAAGTATCCTGTTTGACATATATTGTCCTAGTACAAATGTTATTACCACTCTTTCACATGTATATAATACCCCAAAATTTATTTAACACTTTTCTCACTTCAATATTGATAGCTCACTGAGGATCAGAGATGCTACTACTCGCCCATGGTCACACAGTAAGTGTTGGAGCCAGGACCTGAAAATGGGTCTTCTTATTCCAGTGTCCTATATAGTGCACTGTGTTCCCTCTCGGTGTCATTTGGCTTGGTTATAAAGATATGATCTTCAATCTCAGAAAAAATGGTTTGAATATTGTTAGGGGAACAGGAGTCCACTTCCCTAAGTAGAGGGAAGGTAAAAAGGATGTAGAGGCATCAGGTATAGATAAACTTTCAAGAACCTTAATAATGAAACCACCAAAGGCCTTCTCTGAAGCTTTATCATGTCATGACTTATGATCATGGTCTGTTGAAGGCTATGGCACAGGAACACATTCTGGAATATCCCACCAAAGTAGAAAACCTTTTGAGTGTTGGACCACTATGCCATCTAGGGCTAAGCATGTCATTTGTGTGCCAGTAAAGTTTTTACAGGCTCACCCTCATGTTGATCACAGACATGACAACTCATAAAGCATATTATAGTCTGCATTGGTAGAAGGGATGAGCAGATCAAAAGGAGTCAGTGAGGCTGGCTGAATGAAGAGGGTGAGATTGAAGGTGTGTGAGAAAGGGAAAATTTTCTGGGCAAGGTCTTCCAGGACATAGAAGGGGATAGGATCAAGGATGAATGTAGAACAATTAGCTTCAGCAAGGAATCAAGCTATTTACTTGAATTATGAAAAGAACCATGAATAACATCGTCATGTCATTTCTTTACTATTATTTCAGAGGAAGGTTACATCTAAATGTTTTATTTTTCTTCTGTAACATTGTAAGAGCATAAATTTCTAAGTCAGATGGATTATCCTTTGTTTTTCTAGTGCTTTTAATGGTTTGGGAGTAAAAAGATAAAGCTACGTGCTAGAAAATATGGGTCTTTTAAATTTATTTTTCTTAAGTTATATATTTCCAATTGTAGCTTAAATAATTGTGCTATCCTGTGAACTTGTGACATGGCAGGGCCTTAGATAGATGCATTAGCCATTCATTTTCATCTTTTGTTTGATAACTACAAAATACAGGTCTGCCACACAACATCTGAGTTCATCCATTCTATTCACTTGAACTGGTTAAACTTTTTATCGTCTAACAATTTATGCTTTGGACAGAGTGGAAGCTTGGTGGGTCAAACAGAAACTGATGTTTCAACGTTGCCTGGTTATGTAGTTCTCTAAAGGACAAATTCCTAGCATCAAGTAGCTTCACTGTACAAATTAGCCCTGATTCACTTACAGTCCCTGGGCCTTTAAGATGTGTGTTGGGAAGCACATACTCATATTGAAAGGCGAGCTTCACTATGTGTGTGTGTGTGTGATCTTTTTTATTCCATGAAAAATTGTTCTTGGTCTCTTTTTGCTTGGTGGCTTTTTTGCTCTGGACTTGTGATTTCAGCAGAGCAGATAATTGTCAATTTGGATCAATTTGTAAACTCTCTCTCTTAATACAGATCAGTAACTCATCCATAGTTTGTATATTAGGGACCTGCCTGGGTCCCTGAGGGATTAAGTGACTGGCTCATGGTCATATAGCTAGCATGTGTTAGAAGCTGATCTTTTGGATTCCAAGGCCAATCCCTTTATGTACGACACCATCCTGCTTCTCTTCCTGATCATACACAGGAAGATGAATTTGGAGCTGAAAGAGACCTCAGATATAATCTAGCAATCCCCTCATTTTACAAATAAGGAGACATGCCCATAAAGGTTCAATGACTTGCCCAGTGTTATCGTAATCCGTAGCAGAGCTGAGATTTAAATTAAAGCCTTCAGGTCCTGTGACTCCAACTTATCCCTCTTTCTAGCACCCCATGCTGATTCCACATATAATTGTAAGGCTGAAAAGAAATTTAGGGACCCACATCTCTGCTTTTTTTTGAGGCAATTAGGGTTATGTGACTTGTCCAGGGTCACATAGCTACTAAGTATCTGAGGCTGGATTTGAACTCAGGTCCTCCTGACTCCAGTGCTGGAGTCCACTGGACCACCTAGCTGCTCCTCACACATCTCTACTTTTCAGTGGGAATATAAGCCCTGAGCCATTGCTGCAGTTTTTGCATTGAATATCCATCCCCAATCTGACTCTCCTATTCTAGTTGTTTGTACCCCTAAACTCCCAACTCCCTAAACTTAAAATACTGTCATCATCTATTCTTTCATTCCTTCAAACCAGCACCCAAGTCAGACTCCTTCTTATGAAACATTTCATGATTAAGCCCTTCCCCTCTATCCCCAGAGCCATGGCTTTGAACAGCTAAATCCCTTGCCCTCAATTACTCCACACACAACAGCAAGAATTGTTCTCAAGCATCTGTCACTTTCCTTCCTCAGTACCTTCCAAATGTCTCCTCAATCACTGCAAATTATGGACTTTGCATTCTTCTACCCATTTTCCCCTTTTATTTCCTGTTGCATCCTACTTCACCCTCACATTCAGGCATTAACCCTTGCGATCTCATTATCTGACTCCCTCCCACCACCAAACCATATGATAATGTCCCAGTTCACAGGACCAAACCCTCAATAACAAACACTACTCAAGAGAAACCTGCTCTACTGGCCCTCCTGCACACAACACCCCTGGTCAGGCCATACCAATACTACCACCACCACCACGACCACTACTACTTTTGGATTATTTCACCTATTTTTCTCATTTAGTTTCTTTTCTTAGAGAGTTGATTAGTAGACAGACTTCCCTAGATCTACAGAGAGGGGACCCCTGACTGTCTTGGGTAGATTCCCTCAGACTTTTTTTACCCATCAACTCAGCTACCACCCATAGCTTAAGTTCCAATCTCAATCTTTCCCTTCCAGTTCCTCAAGGCTGGAGCCCTTTATTTTGCAGTAAAACAAAACAAAACCCTAAGACTTTCCTCCTGCTGGGTTTAACTTTGTATTTTTATTTAAAAACAAACAAACCCTAAAAGCAATCTACAAAACATCATCAGACACTATGGAGCACCATAGGGAGTCCAAGAAGGCTTCTAAAAATGTAGATCAAGGCACTCAGATCTAGGCAAAACCCTGTAAATGTGAATTTAAGACAGTACATAACAAATCTGTTTCCTAATATATAAATTCAGTCACAGTGAAATTCTGCATTTGGGGTCACTGTATAATGATGGATACCAGCATGTGTGTGTGGATCAATTTCCATTTATATGTCTCCTACATTCTCCAGGATACTTCCACTAAAATCCTACTCTGAAACCTCTTTATGGTATATTGGTGACCCTGGGAACACAGGCATCGAGTGCAGACTGGTACTGAAACTGTTTTCTGAGAACCAGCTTAGCCAGGTTGGGAAAGGCTCATCACCACATTGGCCACAAGGTTCTGCATTTTCTGGGCTACAGCAGCCCTGGACCTGGCATCTAATAAGTGCTTAACAAATGTTTGCTGATGGGATTGATCTCCTAGGTCACAGAAGGTCTACAATTCTGCAACCACAGAGGAACTACCATACCCATGAGGTTATATATCCATGAAGTATTGAAATGTATCTTCCTTCACCCCAAGAGGATGAGAAATTCCATCATGCCTTCTTCCTCCTTTGTTACTTTCCATAGAGCATGGTGGGCTCTCAAGTATTGGCCCTCTGCCATACTGCTATAGTTCTCCAGATCAGATTGAACAGAAGAGAAACAAAGAAATGCCTTCTGAACTTGATACACAGGGGAATGTCATGCAGTCTATGTATCCATTTAGTGTGGAGCAATTAGACAGACTGCTGTTCCACTTTAATTGGCCATAGGTATTGTTCCTTCTTGGCCACTCTGTCTCCCAAGGCATTGGCCACCACTTATCCAATCATCACATATCTGTATCATAGCCTGGGGGAAATTAGTATTCTGTGGGGATATTCTTCTGTCACTCTCTCACTAATGAACCTAGAGATTCTGCAACGCTGTCTGCAGTGTGACCATGCCTCCAACTTTTGCCTTTGAACCAAAACCAATGGATCACATTGGATAACATCTGTGCACCTTCTTACTAACAACTTTCAACTTCACAGAAGAAGCCTGGGAAGAGGCTTCAATGATTTATATATTATAAGAGGATATTGATTAATCGAAGAAATTTCGGAGGTCATCCAGACCAACAAAAACAACCCAAACCTGAAGCATTTTAAATGTGAGGAAACTGATAGTCAGAGAGGTTGTGAGTACAAACAGCTTGCTATGTGGAACAATAGATATAGCCCTGGAGAGAGGAACACCTGCATTCAAATACAGCCAAAGGCACTTACTGTATGACTCTGGGAAAGTCATGTAACCTCTTTTTGCATCAGTTTCCACAACTGTACAATGTGGATAATAAGAGCACCTACCTCCCTGGGTTGTTGTAAGGATCAAATGAGATAGTATTTGTAAAGTATTTACCACAGTGCTTGGCTTATAACAGATGCTTAATAAATGCTTGTTTCCTTCTTTTTTCTTTCTTTCCTTCTTCCTTTCAACTTTTTTCCTCCCTCCTTTCCTTCCTTTTATCCTTTTTGCCTTTCTTCCTTCCTATCTGCCTGCCTTCCTTCCTGTCATCCTACTTTTTTATTCCTTCCTTGCAACCTTCCCCCTTCCTTCTTTCCTTCCTTCCTTGTCCAAACTCATACAGTATAAAAATATGTCTGGAGTCAGAGGACTTGGTTTAAAATCCTACCCCAAATTTGTGCTACTTGTGTGACCTTGGATAAGTCACTTACATTTTCTGGGCCTTTGTTGCATCATCATTAAAATGAAGGGTTAGATTAGATGATCTCTGAGGTCCCTGAAAGTTCTAGATTACCAGCCCTATGAATATAGATAAGTAAGTAACAGAGATGAGTTTAAACCCAAGGCCTCCAAATCTAACACTTCCTACCATTTCACCATGTGGCCTCTCTAGAAGGAATGTCTAAATAATTATTATGGATTGAAAAGTTTCTTTGAACTTAATAGATGAACACAGAAATATCTAATCAGTTACCTGGATATCTACCTATATTCTCGAGTTGGATACGATATAGATTTACTTCCCTTCTTTCATCCCATTGTTTTGATGTCATGCAAATACAACCTATTAGCAAAGGGAGTATTCAATTCTTTTTTCCCCTTCTGATCAAATGTAAGCCCTATCCAATCAAAACTTTTTAGTGAGAAGAAATTTCACAAAATATATTCAAAACATTCTCATTCAAGCATCATTCTTCCAGATGGCAAATAATCTTATTACTATTATTTGTGTAAGAAAGTTGTGTTTATGCAGACAAGCTGAAATGGAAAGATGACTAATTATCTGGTGAAGTAAATCAATTTTCGACATTCATGGTGGATGATTCAAAAGTCAGCCCCCTTCTTTTCTTAGAAGATGGACATCTGAGCTTTCTTACTTTACTTTGCTTGTTTATAGTGGCTGATATGACAGCACAATAATACTCTTCCTAAAACACAGTTGTATTTTTTCAGCAAATTGATGAATTTTTGCTTTTACTAGAGCAGAATTCTAGTTTCAAAGAATAATATTTTACTTATTGAAGGGTACAGGTAGGTGGATGGGTAGGTTGTTACCTTCAATTTAATTGTTAAATACTTATTGCATATAAACACTGATCTAGGCACTAGGAATACAAAGATAAAAATATATTTAGTTTCTGCCTTCAAGGAAGTTACAACTAAATTGAGATGCTTATGAGCCATTTATCAGATAGCTGTGAATATAGAACTGGAGGTCTCAAGAGAGGTTAGAACAAGAAATGAAAATTTAAGGGGTATCTCTATAGAGAAGACAATTGAAGATATGAGAGAAGATGGAATCAACAAAGAAGACAGGGAAGAAAAATAAAAGAAGAGGGCCAAGGACAGAGCCATAGGAGAAACTTCCACTTTTAAAGGATGGAAGGAGAAAGCAAAGGAGACAGAATGAGTAGTAATAATTAGGAGGCCTATGAAAGTTCAGTGTCATAGAAGCAGAGGGAAGAGAGAGAGACAGAGGTAGATAGAGTGAGAGAGAGAGAGAAGAGAAGAAAGAAAGAAAGAAAGAAAGAAAGAAAGAAAGAAAGGATAATTGATATTGTTTAATGTTGAGCAACTGGGAAGTTAGAGAAGAAATGAAAAAGAGCATTGGGATTGGTGATAAATAGATCATTATCAGTCTTTCAGAAACCACGAATCTTGGAGTTGGCATGGGATCTGAAATAGCACATAGCTTAGTCTTACTCAAACAGGGAATTCACTCTACACTAAACCCAACAAGTGATAGTTCATTTAGTATTTTCTCAAAGAACTCCAGTGAAGAGGAACCAACTATGTCCCAAGATAGACCATTCTACTTTGGATACATCTTAGACACTAGGGAGATGGCTTAAATAAAGCCCAAATTGACTTCTCTGTCTCTCATTTTTCTATACAAGGCCCAGAAGATTAAGCCTAATCTACTTACATAGCACTTTATAAATAGATGGAGATAGCTGTCATCTTTTCCCCTCACCAAGACTTCTCTTCTGAGATTAATCATCCTCAATTTTTTAATCAGTCTTTATTTGGGATGACCTTAATGCTACTGATCTGGTTGCCCTTCTCTGGATGCTCTCCATCTTGTCAACATCCTTCCTAATGAAACATAATACTCTAGATATTAAGTGGATCCTATTCAGACCAACAAGAAGGAACTCGTTGTTGGATTACAAATAAAAGTACCTTTGGGGTGATGCAGGTAAGTGAACACTCTAAGTTATTCATGATAGAAAAGAAAAAAGGGCTCAAGGAAGTAGATGCCAGTATTGACTAGGAGGTAAGATATTACCATCTGTGATCAAAGAGAATGAAGAAAATAAAAGTGAAAAGTGAGATAGAGTAGTAGAAATGGGGAAGTTTGAGGGAGCTCATATCACATGGTCTCAATCACCTCAGGATGAAAGAATTAAGGTAATAGTTGAGAATAAGGGCAAGGAGTGTAGAGGGAAATCTTAAGGAGAGAGGTGAAAGTTGGGAATAGTAACTGAGAGGAATGTGACAGAGCCAAGAAGAAACTGTAAAGCAATGAGGGCCCTGTTGAGGTTAAATGATCCAAATTTGGAATGGAGCCAGGCAGTGTGGTTTTGTGATTTCCTCTAGCAGGACTTGGCTGCTCAGGGCTATAGGAACGGAGAAAGACTGACACTAGGAGTTGCCCAGTAATGCAGAGTTGGCAGTTAGCAGGTCAGAAATAGAAGGCCAAGCAGATGATGGTTTTTAAGACAACTGACAAAAACTAGACCACAGGCTAAAAAGCAAGCCATATAAAATATTGGATGCAATAAAATATATTCCTTTGTCATTTTGTTCAGTTTTACGAAAGCCCCCAGACCTCAAAAACACAAGGCAACTCACTAACATGGCAGCAATGTAGATCAGCCATCAGAAGCCTTCCAGCTGAGGTTGGGAGGCAGACGGGGGAGGCAATTTTCTCAGCGTCTTAAAGCCAGGAGGGGTAGAAAATGCACACAGGCCCTGGCCGGCCTATTCAGAAGGCTCATTCGTTTTAGTGCTGAAGTGAACAGCTTGCCATTTTATCAAGCCAGAAATAGCTCCTAGCACACCTGTGGTTTTTAAAGTGGAAAGGTGAGGAGGGGATTGCAGTGAGGGAAAAACAAAAGAGAGGCAGAATTCTAAGCTTATACCTACAGCCTATAATCTCTGAACTCAAAATACCTGCATGTTGCAAGAGCATCTCTCATCAACAAAGACAGACTGTTTACAGATAGGATAAACAACTCAGATGACTCCCCCTCTCTCTGTGCCAGAGACTTTAATTATAATAACTCTTTATGTTTAAAGCAGAGAGGTAGGTAGCTGGGGGATGGGGACAAGAGCATTTGGAAAACCCAGTGGGAACCATTTCATATTCCAGAATCATAATGTTCTGGAAAGAGAATACTGTACTTGGAGGCAAGTGACCCAACTCCTGGGTCTGATCGTCACTGACTCTGGGAACCTAAGTTGTTTCTGCAGCCTGTCCTTTCTTTCCCCCATTTTTAAAAGATGATCTCCAAGGTGACAGAGTCGTACTGATGTAAGGAATGTCTACTTTTACAGAAATAACAATTCAGTAATGTCCATGTCATCACTGATATGCTAGTTGAGGGAAAAAAAAAACAAATAGCAAAACCAATATAAACATCAATTCAACAAGAGTCATCGATGTGACAATATTGTAACTAGCAAGAGTAGGTAACAATAAATGCAGAACTGGGTTATCTATGGAATGCAAGAAGATTCCCTTCCCTCTTTTTACCTATTCATAGCTATAGATAACTAGATTTCAAAGAATAACACTGTAACACTGTTGAGTGATTTTAATCTCTAGGGCAGGTATTATGATAGAATATTTCACTGGGTAAGGCTGGAAAGTAATGACAAGGCTGATTTTTCTACAACAAATACTCTGGAGTATCTCTTCCTAAGATTGGGAACCTCTCACCAACTAAAATGACTTAAAGAGGCAGGCCAACCTTAATGCTGAGAGTTTTTCATATACTATTTTACTGTGGTTGTGTACTTCATTTCCAAAGCCACCAAAAGGAGAATATATTCATTCAATTTCAGCTGCTTCCTTGAGATTCAGGAGAAAGATTCTTTAAATTTGACACCCTAGGCTATATCTTTTGAAAAAGAAATAGAAGGGAATGGAATAAATTTTGACCAATTACTTAGATATCCTTAAAGCACTTCTATATGAAAATAATAATACCTGACATTGTTATAGTGTTTTACAGTTGGAAGATCACTATACATGCATTCTGTCATTCAAATCTGTACATTGGGGATTACAGGTATTATTTTCATTTTACAAATGAAAAAAGCTGAGACAAAAAAAAGGTTAAGTAATGTGCCTTTGGACACATAGTTCAAGAATTAGAAGTCACACAGCTAGGAGGTGTCAGAGACAGAATTTGAACCTAGATCATCCTGATTCCAACACTAGTACTCCATCTCTATCTCCCTCTTCAACAAGGAGAAATTAAAACAACAATATATACAAGTCTGAACTCTCCCCACTGGCTGTGGCTGTGAAAACCAATCTTAAATAGATATAAATTTGCTACTGGCATCTCAGAGGGTTAGTTTATAACCTTCAGGCTTGTGCTTTTCCAATCAATCAACTGGGAAAACTTTTATTTTTCAATCAATCAAATAAAGTATCACTTCACAAAGTGCAAGAAGGAACAAAGATAAGACACTAAGTCTGTCATGTAAAGTTTTTTCTCAAATTATTCCTGAATATTGTCAGGCATTTTCTATCCTTGAAGAATGGCATATTATTAAAAAATTCAAATTAAAAAAAACACAGGCTAATTTAAGAGTTATACCTCATTGGTTCACGAAAAAGTAAAGTACTCTCTTTAGGCTTTCAATAAACAAGGACTTTATTTTTTGCTCCTTTCTTGATTTCTTATCTACACTATAGATAGAAAGCCGGCCTTGGAGTCAGGAAGATCTGACTTCAAATCCAATCCCTAACCTATCTAGAGCTAGTGCTATATGGCCATGGACATCTTCTCACTGCCCCAAGTAACTATAAGCTGATATAATTTTGATTATTATAAATACCCAAATTAATTACAAGGGACATATGAAGGAAGATGCTACCTGAATCTGGAGAAAGAACTGATAAGTAGAAGTAGGTAGAGAATGATTTACATATATGTATGTACACACACATATGTGTGTATCTGATGGTAGCCATCACTAGGGTGGGGAGGAGGTAAGGGAAGAAAAAAAAAGGAAAAAGAAAGCTATATGATAACTTTAATATATACTTAAAAGGAATAGCAAGTTTTATGTGCAATCATCTCTCCCCACCCCCCAATTCTACTATGTTATGGAAATGTTTGTTTTATTTTTTTAGTTCAAAATTTTTAAAAATGGCTGATATCTTGCAGATGGGTTACAGATTTGCTTTGGTGGTGCGAGTTCAAGCACTGGATTAAATCACAGGCCCTTAAAATACATGCGTGGGTGTGTTTAACACACACATCTATACACATGCATACATACAAATGTGCACACAGAATGCTAACTTCTTGAGAATAAAAATTACTTCATTTTTTTTTTTGCCTTCATATGCTTGGTGTCTAGCATAGTGCCTGAGGCCAGAGATAAGAAAAGGAAATAGAGCTGTGACCTCACTAGAATAAGGAACTTCTAGATGTGGACACTCTACAACATGAAGGTGAGCCTCTACTATTCTGCAATTTATAATTTAGTGCAGGGGCTCTTAAAAGATCCATGAACTCCCACGCATTTCTTTTCAGTACAATTGGTTTGCTTTGTAATCCTATGTATTTTATGCATCTCAAAGCATTAGTCTGAGGATGGTTTTGCAGGTTTTACCAGACTGCCAAAGTGGTCTGAGGCAAAAACAAGGTTATGGACCCTTGGTTTTGAGAGCTTCCTACGGTACAGAGCAGGTCAACGTCTTGCAAAAGGTCATCCAACCAGCATGCATGAGATGCTGGATGTAGTCTAGGGCTTCCTGGCTCAGAGGCCAGCTCTCTTTTGACTTTACTATTCTGCCTCTTGGTATATGTAGCAAATAGTTAATGAATGCTATTTGATAATATATGTATATATACAAAAACAACAAATAAAAATTCATGTGATGTGCATGATGCATATGAATAATGTTACAGTTCCTACAAATGATTCACAGATCCAAGTAAAAAAATAAATATATGTCTTTTCCTCCTATTTGAGTAATAGGATGTTACTGTACTGTTAGAAATGATGAACATAATAAAGCGAAACATTTATGTCACCTTCTTACCACCCATACTCAATAAACTCCAGTCACCTCCAGAATCAAATACGAAATTCTTTTTTTGGCATTCAAAGAGCCCATCTCCTCTCCTCTCCCCCCCCTCTCTCTCACGCACACACACACACACCCCACTCTTTTTTTTTATTAACATCTTTAGTTTTCAGCATTAATTTTCACATGCGTTTGAATTACAGATTT
>CM053624.1:345059091-345074229 GCA_028646595.1 Phalanger gymnotis
GCTGTACAAATATTATCTTGATGACCCAGGGATGTTGGTGATATTCTCTCCATTTTATAGATGAAGAACCTCTGATGATTAAGAGATTAAGTGACTTGTCCAAGGTCATATAGCAAGTGTCAGAGACAGGATTCGAACTCCAGTCTTTTTAACTCTGGGTGTGGTGCTGTAGTCACTATTTCATTTTACTAGTTGTCTCTGTCTCTGTCTGTCTATGTGTCTCTATCTCTCTCTTTTACTATTGAGAAGAGAACAGGATAGAAATGACTGGAGCCTTCCTACAGCCCATCAGATTCACAAATTGCTTAGCATTTGTTCAGTTTGTCTCCTTGATGATGCTTGGCCCCTGTGCATACTTAATCTCTCAGGTGATTGATTTAACTGCTCTCTAAAAATCTTACCGATCCTTGAGGCAGGGAGATGATTTCCAACTTAGCCTTAATTTTTCTATCCTTGGATAACTGCATGTCTTTGATTGACCCCAACAGAGAATGGGCAGCTCGTGAATCAGAAGGTTCACTTTGACTATTAGAAAAGTAAGCAGTGACATATCATTTAAGGCACTTGCACCATACTTCATGGATAAACATAAAGAGAACTGGAATAAGATAGCCTATAATATAATGGTTCAAATAAGATGACTAATCCAAAGTACAACATGAGGTTAGAAGAATATGCAATGGAGATAGGAAGCTGGGGTAGGAGGTGACACATGCTTTAATACTGCTTTATAAATAAAACTAAATTCACATGTCTTTAACACCAATAAATTCTGCCCTCTATGACCTATTCATTTTCACAAATAGAGTGCTAGACTTGGAGTTAAGAAGACTTGAGTTTGAGTCTAGCTATGTGAATCAACTGCAAATCATTTAATTTCTTGGTCTCAATTTGCTCACCTGTAAAATGGGGATAACAATAACACCTAGTTCATAGAACAGTTGTGAGTATGCAATGAGAATGTATATATTTTCCTGTATATATAATTTTCCTTAAGTGAAAATTCAAACATGTGACTGCTCTACTCAATTAATCCCAGTGGTTTCTAGGATAAAATATAAATTCATATGTTTAACTTTTAAAACCCATCACAACTTCCTCCCAACCTATAGTTGAGCCTCTTGACATTTCTCTCCCTTCTGCACTCTGCACTCAAAACAAACTGGCTTTTTCTGTGATCTTCACATTCCATTTCCTGTCTCTAAGCTTTTGCATTGGCCATACTCCATGCTTAGAATATACTCCCTTCTTACCTCCACCTCATAGAGTTCTTCTCTTCCTCAAGATACAGCTCAAGAGGGGGCAGCTAGGTGGCACAGTGAGTAGAGCATCGGCTGGCCCTGGAGTCAGGAGGACCTGAGTTCAAATCTGCCTCAGATACTTGACATACTTACTAGCTGTGTGACCTTGGGCAAGTCACTTAACCCCAATTACCCTGCCTTCCGCCCTCCAAACAAAACCCCCCAAGATCCACCCACTAAAAAAAAACAAACAAAAAATAAAACAAGATACAGCTCAAGAAATATTTTCTGTAACAAGATCTCCCCCTAATGGTAGTGCCTTTTCTCTTTCAAACTAAATTGTGTTTATACTTTGTATAAATTTGTATTTAATCTTGCTGAATTTATGTTGTATATATTTATGGAGGAAGGTATTTGTAACTTCATTTATTTGACTGTGAACTCCTTTGGAGTAGGCATTATTCCACCCTTTGTACTGGTATGCCCGATGCTTAGCACCATGCTATAGAAGACACAATAAACAATTTTTGATTGATAGAGCGCTTGGCAAAACTTAAAGTGTTATGTAGGTGTCAGCCATTATTATTGTGTGATAACTCAATCAGGTATCATTAGGGAGGTTAGAACCCGCTACTAAAATACAGGGGATATACTTTTTAAGGATAACACTTTTAAACATTGTTTAGAGCTCACCAATGAGTATGTGAAAGCAGAACTTGAAAATAAAATATAGGGAAATCATAAAATAACTTTAGGCTTAGTACAGTTCTTCTGCACAATTTTAAAGGCATAAACACTATGATGGCTCAATAAGAACAATATTTCTAATAGAGCAAAGTTGTCTAATTATGCTCCACCAATTTATATATGTGATCATCTGGGTAGATGCCATGTTGAATTATTTTGGTTCATTTGAGAAGAAAAGGGCTCAACAAGTACATACAAATATTGTCAAAGGGTTTACATAAAATAAAAATCATAAACCTTGGAACTGCAAAGGACTTTGGAGAACCTCAAATCAACCTTTGACCCTTCATCTTTTAAATGAGAAAAATGAGGCTCAATGATTTGTTTGAGGTCATATGGCTAGTTAGTGGCAAAGCCTGTTAGAACCCAAGTCTCTAGGCTCCCAGGCCAGGGATCTCTCCATTCTAGCACAGTGATTCTCTGACTCCATGGGGCTGCTCTCTATGGCTGAGTTAGCCTTAAAATGTAAGAACAGGGAGCAGTCTTAGTCAACTGTGCCAATGCGATGGTGGGTGAAGGACTTTGATAAACTTAAGGTCTTTCTGATGATGACAGTATGTGTAGGCTCATCTTTCTTGAATGACTCATGTTACTCCCCCTTAATCACTCTTATAGTACAGACCTACTTGGTCACAGCACATGACATTCCATTTCCCTTGCAAGGGCCTGCATCACCCACCCCGAGTGCCCAGAAAGCTATCCTTCCTTAGCTGTCCCTTTCAACTACAAATCTATGATCTTTTGGAGTCTCTAGATCCTTCCAGACTTAGTTCAGTGTCTACTTCCAACATGATCCCTTCCTCTCTCCCCAGTTCTTAGTGCTCTCATTCCTTCCCAAAATTACTTTCTATTTGGTATGTATCCCCTTCTTCCTTCCCCTAGTAGAACATAAGCTGCTTGAGGACGGGGTCTTTTTCTTTTATCTTTCTGTCTAATACATAACATATTGGGTGCTTAATAAATGTTTATTGATCTTGATTGAATTGAATTGGCAATATCAAACTTGAAGTAATTTTATCAAATATAGCATACCGATAATTTCACTCAATTCCTCTTTGCCTATGTCCTTCTTCTTCTTCCTGTTACGCTCTGCTATGTCATCAATGTAACATTTGAAGGTTAAAAAGATTTCCAAAGGAACAGCTCTTAACTGATGCAAAAGGACTTTGGGGTGACCCTACTCTAAAGTCATTACAACATATGAACTCTACAGCTGAGGCATCAAACTGGCCTGTAAAACTCCAGAGTGAGGCCAGAACCGGATTAAAATGTTATTACAAAATATTTAGCTATTTTGTTAAATATAAAAATACAGTACACCATAGATAATGTTAATAGGTGGTTTCCTAAGTCAATATGAAACTGCTAGGTTCTCTTTCTATTTGAGTCTGAACCCACTGCTTTATAATATCCCAATGGATTGGTGATTTTCTCCATTCCTCTAAGGATACATACCACAGAACATCCATCTATCTGCCTACTCTGTGTGATTCTTGTTCACATCCTCCCAGAAATTCACCATACTCATTCAACCTTCTTCCTGTTCTTCTGATAATTACCCAAACACCAATGGGGCAACTTCAAAAACTACAGGAATGCAAAAAGACAGAAAATGTGTCATAGAGCACCGTAGCACTGCCTGGATTGAACAAATCCTTCCCCATTCAGGTACTTCCTGAACCACATTGGCCTGCCCACCAGAGCCCAGCCACTCCTTTGGAAATTCTGGCCCATTCCCTCAGGGAGGACCTGACTCTCAACTAGTGAAGGGATAGGCTGACTTGAGCCCAAGTGTTAATGTCAGATAATTGCCTAATATTTTATTATACTACAGATAATATGTGCATTTTAATAATGCTGCATTTCAAAGGCTGATGGGGATTTCAAGCAGAGTAACAGGTAGGAGAAATCTTCTGGGCCTGGGAGTATTTCCTGCCTTACAAATCATGGATGTCTCGCCCACCTAATGTTAAGGTTGGCCCCATTGAAGGGAGATAATTAGGACTAATTTGTCTGGCCCTATAGAAAGCCTAATTGTTACTAATATGGCATAAGCCTATTATGTACAAGTGAAGATATAGTAACACTTCAAAGAATAAATCACCAATTTAATCCTTTTTTTCCAGCTGGCTGTTTTTTTGTTTAGTGATCAGGGCATTTCCTATGAAAGGGAAAAATACTTTGCCTCTTTGTGTATATGTATTTTTACTGAGAAAAAAATAAGGCTCAAATGCTATTTTTTTAAAAATAATGCCTTTCAGTATGACCCAGCTAATCCTTTAATGCCATGCTTTCACCACCTTTGATCAGCTTCTTATTGTAGCTGGAAGAGATTAGATCCAGTCTTGAGAGGTAAGTATCCTGTGAATAGGTTCGTTCGTGAAATGTATTAATATTGTGGTTCACAGCAAGGCTGATGTTGCTACACACCCTCCTGGTGGCAGAGGAAAGGTGCTCTTTAACTGACCAAAGCTAAAACTGCTGCTTATCACTAGTGCCTTCTCCTCACCACCTACCATGACAATTAGACTTCAAGATTATCTTGAAGGGCTAATCTTATGCCTGGACTCTGCTAAACTTAATAAATGTAGACAGCAAGGTGGCACAATGGATCTTGAGTCAGGAAGACGTGAGTTAAAATCAAGCCTTAGATGCTTACTAGCTGTGTGACCTTGGGCAAATCACTCAATTTCTAACTGCCTTAGTTTTCACATCTGTAAAATGGGAAGAAAAAATAGCAACTACCTCCCATGGTTGTTGTAAGGATCAAATGAGAAGATATTTCTAAATTGCTTTACAAAACTTAGAGAGCTACAGACACTCCATTATTATTATATGATTATTATATGATAATAATTTAATAACCTCAGTAAGGGCCAGAGCCTGAACTAATCAATCAGAAGAGCCTGGACCTAACAGGTTCTTTGTTCTCTGAGTAAACTCAGAGAATACCTCTTCCTATGTCAACAAGCCCAGATGGGGCTGACTTAAGAGCATTCTTTCCTTTTTCCATGGCCATTAAGGATGAAACCCTTAACCTGAGACACTATCTTGAATAACGTGACTTTTCCTTATCTTAATGTTTTATGGACATATACTATGTTATGGCATGTTAATGGTAAATTAAATACAGAGATCTTGGGTTGTAATTTCAACTGACACTTCGTCAACTCTCTTACTCTATTTACAATCTATTCAGTTAAGGAAAGCCCTTTTCTTGAATCATGGTTAAACATACATGGAGATCATAAATTTGAGTGACACAGACATGCTGAGTTGGGACTGTTCTAAAATGTATTTAAGCCTTCTCATTCTTTTGTTTAGACAGTCAAATTTTATCTGGCTCCATACATGTATGCATTCTGCTAGCTTTAAGGGAATAAATAATATATATATAAAAAAAAAAAACATATATCACCTAGCCTATTTGCCTCCTTTAAGCAAACTTTCAGGTCAGCATATATTATTAATCAACAAGCATTTATTAAGTACCTACTATGGGCCAGGCACTGGGCATACAAAGAGAAAAATGAAACAGTCCCTGCCTTTAAGGATCTTACATTCCAGTAGCAAAATCAACGTAGCCAGCTTTTCCTCAAGCCAAGAAATTCATAGCATTTTCCATAAGTAAAGGGAGTCCCAGCTATGGATCCATAGCCTCTCTTCCTGGACATCTCCAAGACATGTTTCTTCTACGCTGGCCATCAAACCCATGTACCTCCACTAATCTCTTTGGCTTCCTATCCAGGGCCACTGGGTTTTGATAGGTCAGCTTTTACCTAATCCTGCCTAGAAAGAAGCCTCCATGACACTTGCTGCTCCCTCCCTACTGTTACCTGGTTCCAGCTCTCCTTTATTTGTGTCTCTTCTCATTAGAGTATTAGCTCCTTGAGGGCAGGTTTTGTCTTGCATACTTGTATTTGTATCCCCATGGTAGCTTGGCTACCCTGACCCATAGTAAGCTTTTAATAAATGTTCTATCAGAGATTCTCAGCTATGGATTTGTGGCTCCTGACATCTTCAGTTGGTAAGGGATATTTCCACACCTCCTGATTCTTCATTTGCTTCACTCCACCCAAATCACATAACAAAACCAGGCTAGATCCCTTTTCTAACAAAATAAATTCCATGAAACCTCATTCTGGATGGATCTTATGGGGTTAGTGTGTAGGGACCTAGGAAAGGGTTAATAGTTTCAACAAGAAAATAGTTGAAAATACGTGCAGAATGCACAGGATGATAAAATTGTTTATGGGTACATGGCACCCCAGATGGGACCTGAACCTACAGATAAGAAGAAGAAAAACATGTCTATGAGACTTTCCCAGGGTCAGGTTGTCCAGACCTCAGGAACTGATAGGAACGGGAATGTTGACTAAGCTATGTATGCATGACAAGATTAACTACCTTTTTGTTTTCTGTACCCTATAAATTCTGCCTTAAACCTGGAGACGGGGTCTTCATCTTTAAGGTGAGGCCCTGGTACACCAGTAATAAAGAGCTCTGTGTGATTGCCTAATCTTGTTGTCCCTGGTCTCTTTCTATTCGCGAGCAAACGGACCTTAACAAGTGGAACTGATATGTGCCTGATTCTCAGAGGAAAGAATACAGCCACAATACAAAATAAGTAGAGACTTACGACTCCAGAAAACACAAACCTGGGAAATATTGGATTAGAATGTAAAGGAAGGAATCGGTCGATCAATAAGCCTGACAAGTGCCTAATTAATAAGTACGCTTCAAGATAATCTCCATGAAGACATCTGTAACCTCGTGTCTTATCTCTTGAAACTGGAAGCCCCAAACCCTGACTCTCTCTTCTCCCAAGTTCTGGATAACTCCACCCATCACAAAGGCACAGAGCAAATCAATCTCCCTCAATGAGGAGGATATTATGCAAATCAGTTTGAGCCCTGGGTTACATTCATATTACTACATGTGCCATATTGCAGCAAAACAAAATCTAAGAGTACAGGATCTGGAGTTGGAAAATATGGGTTGGAATCCTAGCTCAGACGCTTGGAAGCCTTGTAACTGTATGCAGGCCACTTAAGCCTCAGTGGCATCTGAAACTATCTGTAATCCCTACCTCACAAGGATGTAGGGGAAAATGATGTGAAGTTGAAGCCTATGTGTGCGAGTGGTTCTTACTGTTACTAAAATGTATCAGCAGTGTCACTTTCACTTTTATAGCACTAAGGATTACATCAATGGGAAGAGGGCTGAGGGAGGAAATGAGTGTTTACACTTGACCTTCCTTCTGCTTGCACACTTGGCTGTTGGCCCTGGATGTGGGCACATGGACTACAAGCCACTCTGTTGAAGAAAGCAATGCATCTCAGCTTCATCTAGTTTCTTGCCAGTATGGCAAGCATCAAATGACTAACAAAGGGTTGGTCCCCTCACCATTTATATGGAGATTTCTCAATCACTCACCTTCTGCCTTGCCAAGCCAACTATTTGCCCTTTCCTATTATTATTAGCCAAGTATACAACACACTGGAAACTGCTACCAGCCCTTTGGTTCATTAGATTTTCCTATCTTCTCTCTTCCCTGAACCTGTGTTGCTCATCTGTTTCAGTCATGCCCAATTCTTGGTGATCCCATCTGGAACATTTTTGGCAAAGATATTGGAGGAGTTTGCCATTTCCTTCTCTACAGGTTACATGATTTGCCCAAAGTCACACAGCTAACCAGATTTGAATTCAAGTCTTCCTGATTCCGGTTCCTGGAGCTTTATGCACTGCACCATCTAGCTGCCCACTCCTGATCCTGTAGCTACTTCCAGAGCAAAGTAACAAATAAACTTGGGGGAGAGTTTCTCAAAGGCAGTTTTGATTCACTTCAGAGAATTCTTTGTAACAATTAATTGGAAAATAGGTTATGACAATGTATTAAGCTGTTACATCTTAAGACAATTCCTTTGCAGATGGTAAAAGAAACAGTGTTTTCAAAATAATTGGGCTTTATCTCTAAGGATTCTGCATGACAATTAGAAATATGTCTCTTAAATAAAAATTGAAGCTAAGTAGTTTTTTTTTCTTCATTCTCCCACACCAGTTTTAGGCTGTCAGTGAGCCAATAAAAAGAATCCCATTAGCATTGCATTCCTCATCCCTTCAATATTTTCTGGAACTTTATTTGAGAGATCAATCTACCTGCTTTCGATTTCATCAACCCCATATGAGTTACAGATGCCAGATGTCTTTGCTCTAGCTGTCTGTCTTTTGACAGTCTTAGCAGCACATGAAGGCAAAGGCATGGGTGCTGGGGAGGAAGCTCACGACTTACTGACTTAGTGAGGAAAGGTCCATTATTGATGGGAAAAGTCCGTTATTGATGGGAAAAGTCATCGAGTACTTAATGCATATGTGTCAGCCTTTCCTGCATTCATACTGCCCCTTTGGGAATCAGTGCTGACAGATGTGCTGAAGGCAGAAAGGACTATAACCAACTGGACTAGCCAGTAGGAGATCATTAGTCTGCATGAAGACCCAGGCCTGCTTGGTGATTAAGAGGTAACAGTTTACAGGAGCATTGCCTGAATTATATATATCAAGGTCGCCACCCAAAATTCTTCACTATTCTCTCTCCTCCTCATCCAATTTTACAGGACAGAGAAAAGATCAAGAAAAGCCTGCATAGTTGGTGGGTCTTACAATAGGAAAACCCCAAAACATGGATGATTCCTAGAATCTCTGAAAAAGAAAACATTTTTCTCCCTAATTTTCTAATCAGAATTTTTCTAATTTTCTAATTTTCAATGAAGTAAGGATAGAATAGCCAAGAAAGGGGTACCCAAAAATTATAATTCTTTGCTGGGGGTTCAAATTACATATTTATTGATAGCTTCCATTTTTTTTTTAGTCATTGCCGTTTTCTGCTTAATCTCGCTCTCCCAACCCACAATGGTAACAATGAAATTAATAACACTGACCCACAGTTGCAAACTACTCTTCTTTTGTATTCTTTCTCTCTGGAGTGGCAGCTTGGTAGAGTGGGAGCTGGCTATGGGGTTAGGTGGTCAGATGGGGTTAGGTTATATTCTATACTGGCCTCCCTCTTACTTTATGAAGGGGGAGGTGGCATAGTAGATAGAATGCTAGATGCTTACTAGCTATGAGACCCTGGGCAAATGACTTAAAAAAAAAACTTCATTTGCCTCAGTTTCCTTATCTGTAGAATGAGTATAATAACAGCACCTACCTCCTCAAATTGTTTTAAGGATCAAATGAGGTAACTGTAAAGTGCTTAACATAGCGCCACCTAGCTAACTGCACAGACATAAATAGCATCAAATATATATACATATATAGCATTATACACATATACATACATATACATGCACACAAATGCACACACATTTATGTCATATATTTGATATTTTTTCTTGAGTGGTCTTTCCTTTCCTCCCACACCCTCCCTCTTTTTGTTCAGACCTGTGATTTCTTCAGAAAAGGAAAATTTCCATTTGAACTTACCTCCACAGCTGTTGACGAAGCTACTCTGTATGAATGGCCTTAGAGAGTTTCCTGGGGCATTTAGACATTGTCACTGTGCATAGCGCCTGGCAAATAGTAGGCATTTAATAAATGTTTACTGACTGACTACCTCAACTTGTCTTTATATCAGTGCATGTCTCTTATGACATGCCAGGAATGAAGCACTTTCTCACCTCCACCTCTTAGAATCTCAATCCCTAGTTTGCATCAAGGCTTGTCTCAAGTATTATCTTCTATGTGAGGCCTTTCCTTACCCCGCTACTTGCTAGTACCCCACTCCTTGCTAGTACCCCACTCCTGGCCCTTCCCAATATTACCTGACATGTGCTTGGTGTATGTTTTGTAGATATCCAGATAGGTGTATGTTGTCTCAACACTTAAATATAAGTTCCTACGGACAGGGAATCATTCATTATCTTTTTACAACCAGTCTGTAGCACGATGTCTGGTACCTAATAGGTACTACTTAATAAATACTTGTTGATTGATTGGTTAGGTATAGATTTAGAGCTAGAAGACATTTTCTAAAACTAGAGGTCATTTAGTACACCCCTCTCCCATTTTATAAACAAGGAAACTGAAGCCCAGGGTCTTCCTTAGAGCCCTACTGGTAGTAAATGCTGAACCAGAATTTGGTTAAAGGTCCTCTCAGTCCAAATCCTACAGTTTTTTCTATCTTTAATTTGAAAAATAGAATTGACTACTAGGTAGATCAGTGGATGGAGTGCCTTGCCAGGAGTCAGGAAGACCTGAGTTCAAATCCACCCTCAGACACTTACTACCTGTGTGATCCTGCACAAGTCACTAAACCCTGTGTGTGAGATAAATAAAATGTGAAGACTTCACAAGGAAGATATGTATAAATAATATATCTATATCTATACTAAGATATGTTTAAAAATCAAGAAATAGGCAAGTGAAAAAAAAATTCTGAGGCCTTGAGAGTCTGATGGCTCAGCCTCTGGGAAAATTTACCCTGAAACTTTTTGTTCTTTCTTCTGGTTCTGGTTTAAAGATTTGCTCAGTAAGAACAGGGTCATAATGACCTGTTTTTCCTCTACTGTAAAGAATGGAGAGGGTCTCCCCCTCCCCTTATCCTATTCTCCTTCTTTAGATCTATAGATGTTACCTCAGTTGTAATCATTAACTGAGGGAATGGGAATTGGAGTTTCTGTGCCTCAATTTCCTGGGTCTTTGTCTAGCTTTCATGCTAAGATTGTAAGCCCACCTCCCAGCCAATGGTGAGAAGGTTCAGAAGAGGGCAGGAATTCTCTTGTTAGGTATAATTATGGGTGCCTAGCTCCTGGCAAAGCGCCTCCCTTGCTGGATTCGTTGTAGTGGGGGATGTCCAATTCTGAAGAATTGAATAAAATTTATTTCTGTTCCCATGCTGAGATGGCTCCTTATTAACTTTTAATTGGTGAGGGTCTTTCATCCCATACACCTGTTTGCCTCAGTTTCCTCAATCTATAAAACTGGATAAGGGAATGGCAAACCACTCCAGTACCTTTGCCAAGAAAACCCCAAATGGGGTCACATAGAGTTAGGCATGACTGAAAGGATGGAACAACAAAACTCAATTATCTGAGCTATTCAAGGGATATAAAGATGCGAATAATTGCTAATTAGAGACTGCTAGATGGCATAGTGGAGTGCTGAGTCCACAGTGAGAAAGATCGCAGTTTGAGGGTAACTAGTGTGAGTCTGATCATGTTCCTCATCTTAGCCTCAGTTCCCTCATCTGTAAAATGAGAGAATTGGATTTGGCCTCTAAGGACCCTCCTGCTTTAAATATAGGGGTCTTACAGAAGTAATGACTAGCTTTATAAGTAATTATTCCCTGGGCTGCAGAAAACATTAAATATTTATTGACAGCTATTATGTGCAAGGCTTTGCTCAGATAACAATGACACATTTGTACAGCAGTTTCTACTTTCCAAACACTTTCCCAAAGGTTAGCTTTTTTTGCTTTTTTCCAAACAAATACCCTTCCTTGGGCCTGGCAGCCCCTCCAACTCAACAATAAGGAATAGATATTAGTTCTAGAGCTGGGTATTTTCCCTTATCTTGAATAACAATTAGAGAAGAATGTAAGCTATAAATAAGGTATGCTAATTTGTGTTTTCTTCCTTTCCTTTCTTCCTCATTCATTCAGTTAACATTTATTTAAGCCCTCAATACATTCAAGGCAACCAGGTATGGATCTACACCCAATATTTTAATGTAAGAAAGTCATACAGAATCTATATTTTAAGTAGTAAAAAAATCCCTTAGTGATTGAATGGACACAAGCTGTTTTGCATTTGAAAAGCTGATAGACCAACCTTCTCCTAGGCTTACCTCCGTTAACCCAGAACTAGGGGATTTAATTCTGAATTGACTTTTCATTGTTTATAGACTATCTGGAATGCTCTTACATAATGAGATAACTTATGTTAATTGAGTTTGGTTGTTAAAGGATTGCTGCTGGGTACAGGGGATTTTGCTGAGAACAAAGGGGTAGTCTGGGGTAGGGAACAAATTTGGTATGGTTATTTCCTACAGAATAAAAGAGGACAGTTTTTTTTTTTTTTCAGATCACAGTCACTGAGCTAAGCCAGCCTCTGAACTGGTTACTTTCCCATTTTCCCCTATGATATTTCACAGGCTGCTTTCCCATTTTCCCCTATGATATTTCACAGGCTGCTTTTTGTTAATGCCAAACCTTGCATTTCCCCAGCTGAGATAAGTGTGTTGATTTTTTTTTGAAATATTAAACATGAAGAAGTAAAAATAGAAAGCAACGTCAATTTGGATTTAAAGTCTTTTAACCTGAGAATGAGCTGAACCTCTTAGCATAATGCAGCTCTCTTAACTAGGCTACAATGCCAATTTGGGAAAGGCAGTGTTTGTGTTACAGGATTTTTTTTCCTTTTCTTTTTCTTCTTTTCCTCCAACTACAGAAAGTCATAGACTGAAGAGCCTGGCTGACTGCACACCCAATGCACATCAGTGAGCTCAGGGCTCGGTGCCCAGGCAGGCAAGGCTCAGTCCTTTAAGATGCCCAAGTATCCCTAGGCAGAAACAAGACCGATTAGTGCCAATTCAGCCCTCCCCCTCATACCCATCCTATTGTTCTTTTTCTATTCAGGGAAGAAAAGTAAATAATTTTGACTTTAATAGCAATTGCCATTTTCAGAATGGAAACACTGCCATAACCAGTTGGAAATTCAATGGCTCCCTCTACCTATAGATATCCCAACTCATCTTCCCACCTCCAATCTCCCCAATACACATCAAATTAAAATTTCTGTTCACCTAAAGATTGTTATGGCCCTGCTACTGTCCCTGTAATTAGCAGCAGTAGCTTCGGGTTTGAGTGGGATAAGTGAAGACCTCTCATAAAATCTGAGCCTCAGCCTTTCTGTAAATTGAATGATATGAAGGTTTCTCAGGAGAGACACCTTACTAAAGCAGCTTAGACCCTAGGCCCAAGTTTCTATGTACTAAAGTCACCTGAGTTACAGGAATCTAAAACTTAGAGCAGCCTCAACCATGTCCGCCCCCCCTCCCCCACCACAAGCCTCGCCAAATAAGGATAAAAGTGTTTTTAAGAATTGGCATTGGCTAAATTGTACTTGGGGTAGGAGATTTCCATGTTTAGATTGTGAGACTGAACTCCACCAATGAGAATAAAAGGTCGGTGGTGGGGTGGGGGTTGTTTGCTTTAGGGTATAAAGCTAAGTTCTGCCCTCTGGGTGCTGCCTCTTCCTATTCATTGCCTATCTGTTCCAAGACTACCTTTTCCTGTGGGATCCTAATAAAATTCATTTCTATTTTTTTTTCTTTTTGGCAGGGCAATTGGAGTTAAGTGACTTGCCCAAGGTCACAGCTAGTAAGTGTGTGTCAAGCGTCTGAGGTCAGGTTTGAACTCAGGCCCTTGGTCCTCCTGACTCCAGGGACGGTGCTCTACTCACTGCACCACCTAGCTGCTCCCCCCATTTCTACTTTCTACTTGTGAAGCCTCTGAGTTTAATTTTGGGTGAAGATGCTGTCCCACACAAGTTTGAACATGAAAACAAAAGCGGACTCGAGTAAACTAAAGTAAAATCTATTAATGAAAACAGAGAGTTGAGATGAGAAGTAATCATGGGTCTTTTTTTTTTTAATATTCCAAAATGATTCTCATTCATTGAATTAGAAAAGATTAAAAAAAAAGGCGAGGTGTGGGGGGGTGACAGATATTGGAGGAGCTGTAGGAAAACACGTACATTGATGTACTGTTGGTGGAGTAATTCTGGAATGCAATCTGGAACTATCCCCCAAAGAAAATAAGTTATTTGTACCATTTGACCCAGTAATGCCACTACTACGTCTATCTATACTCCAAAAAGATAAAAGAAATAGGAAAATGTAAAGCAAAACAATTTTATCAATTCTTTTTATGCTACAAAGAGCTGGAGGACAGCTGGGTGGCACAGTAGACAGAGTTACAGGCCTGAAGTCAGGAAGACTGCCTCATCTTCTTGAGTTCAAATATGGTCTCAAACACTTACTAGGAGGATGACTCTGGGCAAGTCATTTAACTCTGTTTATCTTAGTTTCCTCATCTGTCAAATGAGCTGCAAAACGAAATAGCAAATCACTCCAGTATCTTTGCCAAGAAAACCCCAAACGGGGTCACAAAGGATTAGACATGACTGAAACAACTGAATAATAACCAAAAAATGGAAATTAAGAGACTGTCCATCAGTTGGAGAATGGTGGAACAAACATGGTATTTGAATGTGATGGAATGCTATTGTACTATAAGAAATGGTGAAAGGGATGTTTTCAAAGAAACTTGTGAAGACTTATATGAACTGATACAGAGCAAATGAGCAGAATCTCAAGATCAATTAATGCAATAACAATAATATTTTATAAACAATCAACTTGAAAGACTTAAGAACTCTGATCAATACAATGGCCAGTTATGATTCCAGAGGACTCAGGATGAAGATTGCTACATACCTCCTGACAGAGAGGTGACAGATGCAGAATACAGACTCACCTCCCCCCATATACACATACACATATGTAAATAACACATACATACATATATATATACATGCCCCCCCACATATATGAACATATGACATGACCATTTCAGAAATTTGCTTTGCTTCATTCTTAATATTTATTTAACTTTGTTTTTTAGTGGGGGGGAGGGTTAAAAGGAGAGAAGGTGGGTTTTCATTAATTGAAAAATTACTTAAATAAAATGTTAAAACAAAAGGTTCAATGAGTAATACTTCATTAAGAAAAGGAGGAAGTGGAAGGAAAGGAAGAAAAGCAAGAAGAGGAGGAAGATGAGAATTAAGAAGAGAAGGAAGAGGAGTTAGGAGGGAAAAGAGGAAGAAGAGGAGAGAGAGGAGGAACAGAAAGAATTTCCATTTATATTTGCTTCATGGTTTATCTACAATATCTCATTTGTTCCTTGCAACAGTTCCTCAAGTAGGTCATTAATGTGTTTTTCTTTCTTTGTGTCCCTATGTGTTGTTAAGCAAAATTGTCTCATTAGCATGGCTTTTGTTTCTTTTGAGTGGAAGTACTTTCAGCTGTTAAGTGCTAAGCCTCAGGCCCAGGGCCCTGTCAGGTGTGAAACCTGTGTGGGTGTGGATTGGTG
>CM053624.1:345074729-345093524 GCA_028646595.1 Phalanger gymnotis
ATGGGCTTTCTGGGCCTGGAGTCTTTTTGTCAAGATGTTGGAATGGGGAGGCTGGTTCAAGTTTTTGCTGCGGTGGGGCCTAAATAAATTTCTTGTTGTTTTCTCCTTAGAGAATCTCTCATACCTTGCGATTTCGGACCATTCAAACATATACATGATTATATTTGAGATCATAAATTCGGCCTTCCTACTACACCCCAGCACTTAGTTCCATACCCAACACATAGAAACACTTCATAGGTGTTTTCTTTGACTGATTTTACCAATTTGATGCTACATCTGTGAGAAGTTACCTGATATGCCTAGAGTCACATATCAAAAATCAAATATTAAAATGAATTATTTATATTTAATGAAGCAGTACAATAGAACCAGGCCTATTCATGGGGATTTTGTGCTGATGAGATCTCAGAAATAGACTAAAGTGAGGAAGCAAAGAAAACATATCCAGACAGAAAAATGCTCCAAGACCTGAACCAACTTGTCCTTGTCAGCGTTGTCACTGCCCACATTGATAAAATGCCTTTAAATATACTGAATGCTGTCTTCACAGCAGCCCCATTAGGGAGACAGTTCAAGTATTATCATTCCCCATTTCTTATATAAGGAACCTGAGCTTTCTAGAGGTTGTGTGACTTCCTAAGGTCACACAATGAGGATTTGGCAGAGCCGGCACTTGTAATATGAACTCAGGTTTTCTAATTCCTAGCTCAGAGTGGCTTATCCCCTTCCATGGTCCAAGACAAAGGAGAAAACCAAGTCTTTAGCTCATCTCCTCATGATCTCTGGGTCTGCTGGCATGGATATACTGTTTCAAATTCATGGGCATTATGGTTGGATGGAGGCCTTGATGGAAAAATTAATTGAGGGCTTGGCTTGGAGTACCAAGTACCCAAGTTCAAAAACTGCCTGCGGTGCTTACTAGCTGTAGTAACCTAGGCAAGTCAAATTCTGTGTGCTTCAGGTAGCTTGTGCTTATCTGCTGCTTAGTGTTTGACTTAATGGGAGATACGATATACTGGAAAGAGCATTGGCTTTAGATTCAGAACACCTGGGTTCAAATCCTACCTTTCATACTTACTATTTGTGTAACTGTGGGGAAGTCACTTCATCTCTGCATGTCTCAGTTTCCTCACATATATAACAGAGGGGATGGATTAAATGTTCTCTGAGGCCCCCTCCAGCTTTACGTGTGATCCATTGAACTCCCTAAGTGTTAGCTACTAAGTCATTGAAGGACTTCACATCTGTACTGGTGAATGAAATTCTCACACTAGGAATCTTCACCTACTCCCCTCTATGTGAATATTCACTTAATGATCTGAGATGATTAAAAGTTACTTGCATATGTCAAGGTTTAAAAACCTTTCTTTCTAACTGAAATATGAAAACACAGAATTTGATCTATAAAATATTCTTATGTTGAAGAATTTAAGAATAAGGCAGTTAAAATTATAACTGAAAATTCTCTTGCTTCAGACTGTCTAGCCATATGGGGAAGTTGTTTCTTTCATATGGCCTGGTATCAAATGGGTCAAAATGGTTAATATAATGGGATGGCTCTCGTGGGCTCAAAAAGGTATTTGCTTTGAAATTCTCTGCCAGTCCCAGATCTGATTTCTTTTAATAGATTATTTGCTTATATTTTTCTTTTCTTTTCTTTTTCCTCTGGTAACCATGGGACCTCAGTTTGCACAATCCTTCAGAGCTCAAACTTTAATCCCATTCACACCTGCAATTTTGACTAAACTCAATTGGAAGTGTTCATACCTAAGGGATGATGGGTTGGGAATATGTTTATTAAATTACCTGAGTGACATGGCTCATAGATGAAGGAGTAGGTAAAGAGTATTTCTTTTATGTTTAATACGTTGCAATTGAAATGTTTTTCTAAGATTTGATTTCTTAGCTACTTCTTTTGGCAATAAGAAGCCAACTATAAAAAGAATAAAATATACTATTTGAAACAGCAGCCTTAAAAAAAAACAAAGAAACCCTATTCTTTTTATTTTTTTTGGAGGGGCAAGGCAGGGCAATTGGGATCAAATGACTTGCCCAAGGTCACACAGCTAGTAAGTGTATCAAGTGTCTGAGGCTGGATTTGAACTCAGGTTCTTCTGACTCCAGGGCTGGTGCTCTGCTCACTGCACCACCTAGTTGCCCCAAACAAACCGTCTTCTCTCTTCAGTGGACCAGCCTGAGTTTGCCATGAAGAGCTAACACCTGCAAATGAAAGATCTGAATAATTTTGGTGACAGTATCTCAGTGTCCACAGGGGCACCTGTTTTGATTTTGGGGACTCACAGATATGTTATACATACATGCTAAGTTATTTCACTACATGAACACAGAGATTCTTTGGGTACTCTTGAAACATTTGTTAGGAAGAACGACTGTACATCCAGCTGGGGCTGTCATATGGATTTATAAATTCTTGGGGAGTGTTAGTATACCATGACTTCTTTCCAGGGGTTAAATTTGACAGTAAAGATTTCAGTAATATGCTAAGTTGTAACTAGCTGACATGAGAATGTCAGGGCATCCTTTAGCAAGGGAGAGGATTTGCTTTCTTTGCTGCTTTCAGCTCCCCGTTTGAAGCATCAGAGCAGCCCATGTGACCCAAGGCTGCATCAATGTTTTCTAAGCACCTACTATGTTCCAGGCACTGTTCTAGGATTGGGTCACAGTGAACAGTCTGCTTCCCTAAGTCAATCAAACAAGTTATTAATTATCTACTCTGTGTTCAGAAGCTAATAAATAATTCAGTGGAAAAGGCACCATCTGTGAAGCCAGAGCATCTGGGTTCATAGCCTACTTCTGATGCTTACTTCCTACCCATATAATATTGCACAAATCACTTAGCCTTATGGTCCTTAGTTCCCTCCTACCGAAAATGAAGGGGTTGAATTACATGACTTCTTAGGTCTCTTACAACTTAAAATATATGATTCTGTGATTCTACTGTGAGTGCCTTAAGTGTAATGTACACTAGTTTTGTTCCTTCTTTCCTTTATTCTTCCTTCCTCCCTTTCTTTCTCCCTTCCTTCCTTCCTTTTTTCTTTTCTTTTCTTTCTTTTCCCAGCACTCAACATACTACTTTTGCCAGCGTTTCCCAGGAAGCCTTTCCCAGGCTCTCTTCATTCTGGCACCCTCCATTTTAAAATTATTTCCTATTTATCTTGTTTGTACACATTTGTTTGCTTGCTGTCTCCTCCATTGGATTGTGAGCTCCTTGAGGACAAGGGTTCTTTTTGTATCTCTAGTGCTTAGTATAGTCCTCAGCACATAGTAGGGGCTTGTTAAGTGATTGTTAACTGCTGGTAGATAGTAGGAGCTTAATAAATGAGTGAGTAGGGAAGGAGCTAGGATATAATATGTATACAGATAAAATATACATTATGTGTGAACTGATACAACACAATTTCAAAAGGTAGAGAGCACTACAAATGCCATGGTGGGGAGAGAAGGATCTGGTTTTCAATTTGTGCTTTTAAGGAAGAGAGGGACTCAAACAATTGAAAATAAAGAATGGCTTTTTCCACCCATGGGGAAAGGTCTAGTGGCTGGATATGGAATATCATGTCTGAAGCACTGTTATTTGACTGGAATGGAGAAGGTGGGAAGAGGAATAATATGAAATGAGTAAAAAGATATGTAGAGACAAATGGGGGATTATAGAATCATGGGGCTTTGGATGGAAAGCCTGTAGACTATTCTCTCTTCATAAAAGCAGTGAGTGTCTTTGTAAAAACAACAAAAAAATGCTTTTACATGATCCCACTGTAATTGGCACTTTGAAACTATCCCATGTGTCCACACAATGCCAAAGCCATTGGTCAATTCAGTCAATAAAAATCAGTCTGTTCAGTTCAATCTTCTGTCTAATAGCTTATTTGGCACATACCGATGAAGCAACCAGTTGGCTGCATTTTTTTTAAACCTTTGAACCAATTCTTTTGGCATCCCACAGCCTCACTTGTGTTTCTTCTGATACAGACACTGGACAATTTCTCAGGCAAAATGTCATGATTCAATTCCTGTTTTGTTTCATCTTTCTAAATATAGTAATAGATGTATGGACTGGACCTGTGATTTCATTGGTATAGAGAATTCTTTAGGGGAGGAAACCCCTGTACCAATGTAAATTGCTGCCTTCTCTCTAACTTACAATGTTATAGTAGTGGTGTCATACTTAAATAGAAAGGAGTCCACTAAGCCATATGCATATAAGGATCCCCGCTGCATATCAACTTAGAAAACCATATATTAACATTATCTATTATCTATTTATTTTAATAGTATAATAGATAATTATATAATTGATAATACTATCTAGATACATATCTATATATAATAGATAATAGATAAATATCATCATCTATTGCATTTTTTACATTTTGTTAAATATATCCCAATTACATTTGTATCTTGTTGGAAGCACTCTGGAGTATGGCCTTCAAGGATCACACAGGCAGTAGGTGTCATAAGCAGAGCTTGACCTGAGTTTTTTTTCTTAATCACCTTTTTATCTACAACATTCTGCCTCTCCCTAATTTTACAGATCAGGAAAATGAGGATCAGAGAGTAAGTGATCCTGCTCAGGTTAATACAGCCAGGATGTGTCAGAGGCAGGGAATGAATCCAAGCCTTCCTGCTTTGAGATCATTATGTCACACTTCATCTTAAGTGTGATGTTTCCACTTAATTTAGTAACCATTTATGAAGTACTTACTATGTGTTTAACAAATGTACTTATGTTCTCTCTGATTATCTACTTTGTTTTCCTTCATTGGTTTCTTTTTAAATGGCCGTGGGCAGTATGTTAGTGCGTATTGTTTTGGAATCAGGACTATTAGAGTCAGGAAGACTTAGGCTCAGGGATATCTAGTTATACTTACATGCTCTGTGATCTTTGCAAGTCACTTAACCTCTCTTTGCCTCTCTCTAGGACTTAACTTCTAAGTTATGGACTTTGGGATCTGTGTTGGTGGGAGTCCACAATGACTAAGCAGAGACTTCATTTATAAATGCTTAGAAACCAAATCCAAATCTGAAACACTCCTAAAATATGAAATAACCTCTAGAAAAAATCACAGTGGTCAATTTTCTCTTGGTCTCTTTGGAACTTTTAAGATCAGGTTGATACCTGGCAGTGGTGAATATCTTATTTGTTCAAGACAAAAAGCTTTCATTTCCAAATGCTCAGGACTTGGCCAACATTTCATCACTCCATCACAGCACATCATTATGATGTGTAATGCCATGATGCATTGGCCAACCGAAATGCCAATTCCCCTCTGAAAACGTATCCAAAGAATTACTCGTTTCCTTTTCAGCAAAAACTACTAGATTCATATATTTCCTGCCCTATGACTAACAGTGAACACCCACTGGGTTATTTAAAAATTGTTCTGTCAGATTCATGCCATTGGAAAACTTTTGTTAATCATTGGAGCTGGTGCAACTGGTAAGTTACTGGATTTCTTTTACTGGATAGATAATGGCTTTTCTCAGATTCCTCACTTCCCAATGAACCCCTATCTCCCTACACAAAATCTCACCCTCCCCTGTTCTCCCAGCTTGGAGTATTCCAAAGGAAAGAGCCTTGCATTCAGCTCTATTAAATCCCTTCCTGTGTTGACTGTCTAGATGCTGGACCAAATCTCATGCTCTAAAAAGCCTTCTCTTTTTGGTTTGCATCTCATTTTGCCTGAACAGGGTCATAGGGATGAAACTTGAAAATAATTTCATTAAATTAAAAAAAATGTTTTCAAGAGACTCCAAAGCATTTCACACCCTTCTCTTACCACATCCATCAATATACTTATAAGCTACCTATCACTGGAGTCAGTAGGTAGCAGGAAAGTGATTGGATCAGGGGAACCCTTCTTAACTGAGTAAATTCACAGGTTCCTGTCAGTGAACAACCCAGGGAATTAGGCCCTCAAATGTAAAGAAGAAAAGATCATATAAGAGCTGGTAAAAATGTATTTATTTTTCTGCTAGCAGAAAAGGGATCACTTTTAGTTTCCATTTATTAAATTATGGATCCTATTCTATGTGAGCTAATCTAGGAGTTGCCATACTTTCCAAAGGACTTAAACATTTCAGTCTGTAGATGGAATGATTGCCAGAAAGAAATGGAGAAAGGAAGCTCAAAATCCTCCAGTAGCTAACCCTGGAAAACTTACAAAAAAAAAAAAAGAAATTCATTTGTTGTAAATGGTTTGGGAAATCAAAGGGGCCAAATAGATAAGATCTGGAATTAGTCTAGCAATAGGAAAGGCTTATTACTTCTAGAAACTCATTTCCTACAAATACAAGCATTGCTGTGGCTTAAATAGATATGCAAAGATGTGATGAGTCATGAAGCCTCTGAGTAGTTTAAAAGAGAATTTATAAGAAGATATAAAGGAAAAGGAGATTGACAATGGCATCATTGTGCATTCCAGATTAACTACTTAGAGAGAAATGACAAGAGGATTCTGGGAAGATGGCAGAGTAGGTCACAAAATTCCAAGCTCTCCAGATTTGCCCTACAAACAAGACAAAATAGTGCCTTGGAGCAAATGTAATGTAGTAAAAATAAACAAGAGTTGGGGCAGAACTGCTGTCTTCCTGGGAAAACTGGAGATCTCAAGAAAAGTCCCAGGACCAAGGTTTGGTCCCTGTGAAGTCTAAACACCTGGAGGATAGTTCCACTGAAACAGCAAGCAGCAAGCCCTAGGCATAGCTGGGTCTGGAGATAGCCTTGGCCCTAGTCACAGGAATTTTCACCTCCCAGATAGTGCTGGGAGTTGGGCATCTGAGTTGGGGAAGATTGAGGGAACTTCTGCTGATAAGAGATGCCAGGCCCAGCTATGTTGCTGAGATGCGGCGCTGGGTGAGAAGGAACCAGCACACACCTAGTAAGGGCAGAAGCACTGGGGTGGGGACCCCACTGGCTGTGGGCACTTACAGGAGGGCAGACTTCTTAGTTTCATTTCCAGGCCAGAGGGGAGAATTGAAGGAGGATTGGAGGCCAGCTACACCATCCTCCATGCCCCAGGACTAGAGGTGATTACGATAACAAGCTGTTAAATTTTTTTTTTTTTAAATGAGCAGGCAAAGGAGAAGGAATGACTATAGGAAGTTACTATGGGAATAGAGAAGACCAGGGTTCATCTTCAGAGGAGGATATTGATGCAAAAAATCTTCTTCTACTCCAAAGAGTAATATCAAATGGTCAACTGCCCCAAAAGAACTCATAGAACAACTTAAGAAAGACTTTAAAAATGAGATGAGAGAGATTGAGGAAAATTTTTTTAAAAAAAGAACAATCCAAGAAAAACAAGGTTATAAAAAAAAGTTAGCCAACTAGAAAAGGAGATCCAGAATCATAAGGAAGAAAATAATTTCTTCAAAATTAGAATTGGGCTGGTAAAGTCATAAGAGACCAAGGAAATAATAACTTAAAAAAATAAAGAATGAAAAAACAGAAGAGAATGTGAAACACCTCATAAGAAAAACAACTGATCTGGAGAACAGATCAAGAGTGGAAGATATAAGAATAAGCAAACTACCTGAAAGCTAGGATAAAAAAAAAAAACATCTTGATACAATAATACAAGAAATAAAGAAAAACATCCTGAAGCATTAGAACAAGAGGGGAAAGTAGAAATAGTAAAAATCCACCAATCACCACCTGAAAGAGACCTTACAAAGAAAACCTAAAGGAATATCACAGTCAAATTCCAAAACGCCCAGCTCAAAGAGAAAATAATTATGATAAACAAGAAGAAAACAATTAAAATATGGTGGAGCCACAATTAGAAACACACAAGACCTAGCAGGGGCAACACTAAAAGACCAAGGTCTTGAAACACTATGTATTGAAGAGCAAGAGAACTGGGGTTGTGACTGAAAATATTATACCCAGCAAAGTTAAACACAATCCTGAATGTAAAAAAGAAGATATTTAATGAGTTGCCAGACTTTCGGGATTTTGTGGCAAAAAAACCCCCAAAAATATAAAACCTGAACTTAATAAAAATAAACAGGGAAAGACTTGCACTTATGAAAGAAGATTTTGTCTCTGAGAAACAAAGGACAAACAAGTATAATATAGTCTTATATAGATGCATGTGAACGTATATGTCTATATATGAGTATGATTATAACTAAGTATATGTATATATATATGTAGGCTTGTTTGTGTATGTATACATGTATGTATACATGTTTGGGTGTACAAATGTGTATATATAATGCATATAATGCATGTATGTGTGCATATGTACATATATGTGTATGTATGGGTATATATATATTCTACACTTAATTGTAACCGTCTTGGGGGAGGGGCGGGTAGGAGGAAGGGAAAAAAAAGAATGAAATAAAAAGTGCCCAGCAGAGAATGAGAGAAAATTTACAAGGAAGTAAAGAAAAGATAGACAGCTCTGAACACAGTATGTAGTATTTATTATATAGGCTTTCTTGAAATGGAAATTTATTGCGGTATACTTTGAATCCTCTTACTGTTGTGCAAATGGCATTTTTTTTTCTTTTCTTATTTTGTATTTTAGTTTTAGTATTTAAATTTATAATATATTTCTTTTTTCTTATTGTATATTTAAGCTTTAGTATTTAAGTCTAAAATAAGAATAAAAAAGAGATAGATGACATTGAAAATATTAGACTCGGTTCCCTATGATACATATAGATGTGAGAAGTGTTCCAGACACAGGGAGGAGTCTATGCAAAGCTAGATTTCCACTGGAGGGGATGTCAGTGGTCATCAGATCCATCCCGATAAGAAGAAGAAACAGAAGCTAAGTGACTTTTCCAAGGCCTTATAGCATCAGAGGCAAGATTTGAACCCAGGTCCTCTTACATTCTACCAAATAGTGGGAGATGGTTTGTCATGTATATGGAATAGCTGGTTCAGTTTATTTTGCCTGTGATAGGTTACAATGGCATAAACAAGCTGGGGTCATTGAGTTGCCAACAGAGGCCCCCCACAACAGCTGGCTACTTCATCTCATCAAAGCCATGCATCCTAATAGAGTTCCTTGCCGCTTAGCATAGAGACAGAATAGTCTTTGTTCAAAGCTGGTCTTTTCTCCCTTCATTACTGTGTCCACCACCACCAAAGGGATGAGTGGAGGGAGTAATGGGAAAAAAAAGGCAATGCTTTCTATAAACTTCTCTGTATCAATCTATGTTCCCATGTTTCAGCTGATGCTTCTCCAGGCATGGCAGCAGGAAATATAGCAGAAGAACAAAGAGGAGGCAGAATTAGACTCATTACAGTTTGGACACCAATAGTCAGTGGTCACAGTTGCTGAAGGAACCTACACACCCTCAGGTATATCAAATGCTGCCACTTCATAAATATTTACATCAGAAGAGAACAAGAACTCTCACTGTGCTCGGTGCTGATTAACTGTTAGAGTCTGCCTTGCTATTTTTTGGTCTTCTTTTCCTCAACAAATGATTGCCTTGAAATTCAACTCAGGCTTCATCCCAGCACGGAGGTGACCCTGGGTTCTGGCATGCCCTGGAGAACAAGCTCTGGTGGGTTCTACTAACACAGAAAGGAATTAAATATGAGCTGTCTATTGTCAGTGTACCCTGACTCAGAAAAGGCTTATCACTGTAGGATTGGACACAGTGACAGAGAACTGGACCTGGAGACAGGAAGATCTGGGTTTAAGTCCCATCTCAGGTACTTACTAGCTGTGTGACCCTGGGAGAGTAACTTAATTTCTCTATGCCGCAGTTTCCTCATCCGTAATGGAAGAGAGGGGAATTGTACTTAATGGCCTGTAAGGTCCCTTAAGGCTATGGACCTATGCTTCTATGACCAGGTATTAGGAAACCATACCTGAAACAAACAAAAACACAAAATCATTCTTAAGCCCATATGGTTCCCTCCTGTTCCCACTTGATGATGGTGGCAAAATAAATAAATGAATGAATGAATAAACAAACAAAAAAATAAATGTAGGAGTGGAGCCAGAGGGTTCTCTTAGTGTATCTACAAACATTAATTACTGGCACTCTTTGTGAGATCTTGATACACTTAGCTTTCCCTTAAACTTGACAGGCCATTTTCTGCTTCCGGTTTTAATAAACGTCTGTTGCCTTGAACCAATTGATAACTAAAATACAATTTATACATCTGGTCTGTGTAAAATCTTCATGAGAAGAGTTTGTGTATATTCAGATGGTTGTTGTTATGGAAAAAATGTGGTCAGTCACTTTAAACCGCTAGGTAAAACAGGACACAGTGCTAGAACTGGAGTCAGAATGACCTGAGTTTAAATCCTGTCTTGTACACTTGCTGGTTATGTGACCCACACCAATTACTTAACACCTTTCAGCCCCAGTTTCTTCACCTGCAAAATGAGATGATGACAGTGATTATCTTACAGGTGAGAATCACACGCAATAATATATGCAAACCTCTTTGCCAAACTTTAAAGAACTACATAAATGCTTGCTTTTATTATTATTTCTCAAGAAGGCCTACAAAATTGGGCAGGCAAATTAACTGGGTCAAATAAACACTCATCGCATATATTCTATTGCTTCATAACTTCTAATAGTCAGATACTTCGTGTGGACAATGGGAGAATTCCACCCAATTGTCCCCTTGGCCTACTTGATTGTCCAAAGCCCACCACCTGTGCTTCGCTCAACCGACTAGCATTGGCCTAAAAAGAGATATTCTTCAAGGTCAGGTTGAACTATGACAACTAGTGCATACTTGGAAAGGACGCATTGGATATTGTTACAACTTCCAGGAGAAAAATGAGATTGTCTTCCATGGAGCCCTGATACAGCCAACCAGAGAGTCATCAGTGACTTATGTGAGGCCTAGCCTGGAAGCCCATTGGATCCAAAGCATGTTATCTTTCCTGAGACAGGCAAGCTGAAGTCTAGGATGGCCTTGTAAGGATTCTCAGCTAAGGATCATTTGAGAGAGACCTCAGCAGCCCAGATGAGCACTATCTTATAACAGCACATGGCATATATACTGATTCTACCATAGTCCATCTCAGTAGCAGTAATAACTTCTCAAAACCACATGGGTTAAATATTTTGTGTTTTACTTTAGATCTATATATCTAGATGGATGGACGGATGAATGGAGGAGAGAGACAGAGGGGGAAACACAGAGAGAAACAAACACAGACAGAGACACAGAGGCAGAGATGAAGACAGACAAAGAGAGAGATAGAGAAACAGAGATACTTTTCTGGTCTTTAATAATGTAAAGGTAAATGTGACCATTTCCTTCTATATCAGAAACCTAAACACAATTTAACCAACTGGGACAGTGGCTTTTGTAGATGATTTTCTTGGGGCAAACACATCTTTATGTTGACACAAATGATTGAGGTGTGCAAAGAATATAGGATCCCAGTATGAAAGACGTTTTGTGGTAAGTCCAAACCAGAGGATTTTTAGTTGATGCAAAGTTTTCCTATTGCTCCTTTTCACAAATGACATACTAATTGCATGAAGCAATATAGTATGTTGCCAATACATGACAAAGACTTCTGGAAAATTCATAGCAGCGTGAGAGAGAATCATTCACTTTGGAAAAACAAGCTAAGTGTAAGCAACATGTTACATGGGTTATGAGTCAGTTGGATAGGAAGCTCATTGAATTTGTCCTTTAATATATGTTTCTTGGACAGCCATTACAGATGGAACATGAGTTGGGCACAGAATTGAATAGGTGAAGGAGATCAAGATGGACAGAATTTGGGAAATCACAACACACTTTTACTTATTTCAAATTACTACCAACAAAGAATGTCACTAGAGTCATCATGGTACCATAGGAAGAACGCTGGATTTGGAGTCAGAGAACTTTATTGCAAATCTTGACCTTGCCAGTCACTAGTTGTATGATCTTGGACAAGTGGTCTTGTACCTCTTGGCCTCGTGTTCTTTATTTATCAAAACAGGGGGTAGGACTAGGTGATCTCTCAGGTTCTTTCTACTTCTAAATATATTTTCTTGTAATTTTAGTATCCTAATCATAAATATTGGAGGAATTAAAATTACAGATAATCCAAATAACAGAAAACACATATTGAATAGAAGTAAAGCATATCATAAAAGATGGTTTGTAAATAATAAGGGGCATAAAAGACATATCAAAGACAAAAAAAAAGAGGGAGGTTGGTCAGTCATATAGGCCAGGTTGACTGTCTAAGTGTATACTAGTATCCCAGAGATGTTAAAAGAAAAAAAAAAAGATCTCCAGTAAACTGAATAAATGCTATAAGGAGGATTAATGGGATAGATGGAGAAACAGACAGACAATATCTTAAATGAAGGTTTGAGATTTATATCAATGGAACGAGTAGCCAAACCAATAAAATCATCCATCTACCAAACAACCATCCAAAATTACATAGGTCGATAGAATTCAACACACATTTTAAAAGCATATTTACAAATTCCTTATTTGGAATTTAGAACTCATATTTTTCCATAGAAGCAATATTGTAGCTAATGTTAGAGGTCCTTAGGCTAACTCTCCCCATGACCTCCCCCATGTAGGATCATATATTGACAGATCTAAAAGTCATTAAGTCTGACCCCTTGACTATAAGGAACCAAAGCATTGAGATTTGTTCAAGGTCGTATGGTTACTATGACTTTGTATGACTCAAAATTTGAACTTGATAAAAGAGAGTAATTGATTAATGATATCAAAAAAAATGTAATTGTATACCCCAGTGCCATCCTTACTTGAGGTCTTCGAGAAAGGTAGATTCCCATTCATCCAGTAGATTATTGAGTGGATACTTGCCCAAGTATTCGATGGATTATGTTTTTCTCTGAGGCACCACACAACTCTGAAATTCTACATAGTTCTATGAAGTTACTGTTTGCTTAATCTCCATAGCTATTCAATTCAACAAGTATTCCTTAATCTCAGAACAAAGCAAAGTACTTAGAACTGGGAAATATGTCTTGTTGAATCAATTGTGTGCTACTCTGAATTCTGAGGCTGAATGACTCAGTTGGGACATGCTTGATTTATTTCTACTATGCAAGCATATAGATTTACTGGTTGACCTTGAGTTATTGCGATATTTTTGTATCCTTTGGAGGTTTTCAGAATACTTTCTATATGAAAGGGTTACGTATTGTCTCCGGAAAGAGATGAACAGAAAGGCTTCACCACATTTTCTGGCACTGCCACCTATTGGCTGTAAAGTGGAAAGCCCTCGGTGAAAAAAAGCTCTGCATATCCCAGGCTTATGGTTTTCTGCTTTTGGCTTAATACTACTTTGGCAGGCTGGAAGAGGAGAGATCTGAGCAGAGCATCCAGTAGAAAGTAAGAAAGGAAGGAAACAAACACTTACTAATGGTTGTTCTTTCATCCTCCCTTACCAACATTGCAATATTGCACAGGCTGTTCCAGAGGGAGACAAAGTACATTATAACCAGTAGTACAGAGTTGTGAATGGTCCTGAACACATGTCCCTAGGCAAGTATCACCCTGTTATAATTCTGTAAGTTTGTCAATGTTCTTCCCTATGGACATTGAGTGCTTTGGTGAAATATTGCATGCCTCACTTTTAGAGTGAAATATTATATTATTCATATTCTTATCTTTTGTTTAGCATATTTTATGAAAAAGTGGTGTCATCATGGTTTATTTGTTAATTGGAAACCACATCCATGTGGGCTCCAAAGCTAGATTGTTTAGTAGCAGGAATATAATTCTTCCAAAAATCCTGATGAAATACGTTTTAGCAATATGACCACCCCCTCTGGGAACTCCATGATCTGTCATCATTCAAGTTCAGGTTGAGTGAGTGAGTCAATGAAAGGGTATGGGGAACAGACATACAAAAAGAGACAGAGAGTCAGAGAGAGAGAGAGGGGATGCCATGCACAGGCTATATAAACATTATCTCATTTGATCCCCACAATCATCCTATGAGACAGAGAGAACTATACTGGTAATTCTATCTGCCAAAAATGAATAATAATAGCATAACATATTTTTAAGCATTTCTGTACATTATCAGTATGCATTTACTTATTTTAAGCTAGACCTGTGACTTCACTGGTATGGGGACTCCAGTCGAGGAAACTGCCTTTATTGGTACAGATCAGAGCCTGCCCTGTAATATAATTTTAATTATTTAATATTTATTTAATATATATTTATTTATTTTTAAATTTATTTAAATAAATAAATATTTATTTAATAATTTAATAATATTTATTTAATATTTAATAATTAATTATAATAGCTTTCTGGGGTACTAAGACTTAAGTGACTTGCTTAGGGTCACACATTTAGTATATGTCAGATGCTGGACTCACACCCTAGTCTTGACTCTGAGGCCAATTCATCCTGCATTATGCCATGTTGCATCTTTTTGTGAGTTTTCAAATTATTACATACCAAAATCTAAAGCAGACTAAGTGCAACTCTCCCATCACTACTTCCCATCTCCCAGATACTAATCTCCCTTCTCAACATCCTTGTAGCTGACAATATTTTACTTTCTTTCACAGACTATTCTCCACCAGAAGACTTCAGATCTCTTCCTTGACTGAACAAGGGGCATGGGATACTCCCCTCAAATGGATGTGACAGTCTAATCAACGATACTCATTTAATTTACACAAGAGAGGACAATTGAAATAAAAACTTCTTGGAAGTCCCATGGCTCACTTGTTTCTTTTCAGCTTTGGTGTAGTTGGAGACCATCAAGTAATGGAGCTATATAATTAACTGGTTAAAAACCAGTGAGGTAAATCCCTGCTCTCACCCAACTCTCTAAAACCTTTTTGGATTTCTCCTATGAAGAAACACCAAAGACAAACTGAGCGTAGTTTAGAAACTTTCCAGGGGCCAAGCCAAAATTAGATAGTGAAATCCACTTAACAACATAGAATGTGAATCAAGATACACAGTGTAAGAGCCAGCAAAATGAGGTGCCAAACAGTGATGGTGAGATTACTAGAACTACCTGCGGACTGAAACTCATTTCAAAACAGATTAATTGCTGTTCATTTTTCTGTTACCCCGAACTAGCCTGACACATGACACTGCAGTCAAAATGGGACACACAGCATTGCTTACAATGGATTTCATGCCATTTCTCAGTACCATGCTGATAGAATAAAAGGCTGACTCATTTCCTTCCACTGCTTGATCTCTTATGATTGCAACAGGGATGCCATATGCTTGAACTAAAATGCTCAGTGAGCCCAATAATTCAGTGAGCCTGCCAGTCTCAGGCAGGGAAACGCACATACCAGAAACTCAATGACAGAATTCCTATTGTACCTTTCATGTTGGTGGATTTCAGGTTCCTAGGGATGAGGTGGGGGGAAATGGGACAATTTCATAAAAATGTTCAGTTTCGTTTAAAAAAATCCTGCTTTATATCTAGGGGATGACCTCTTTCATTTTTTGACCTTTATTTTCTCAGTCTGCAAAATTTCCTTCCTTTTCTTGCCCAAGTAGCTAGTGCTGATGCTGTTTCTAATGATGCTCATGAGGCGAATATTTGTTTCCTTATCTTTCACCATCATAACTGTCAGGAATGTCAGCACAGCTCAAGGAACAGGATTTTAGAGTAACTGAGCAGCAGCCAGGAAAGAAATATACATTCTAGGAGACTTTGGTATAGCTTTTTCATGTGTTCCTCTCTGGGAGATGGGAAAAGATTTTGGGTTACTCACTACTCATATGCCCATGATTTTTTCATGCTTTTCCTCACCTAAGTACAGCATTACACCTATGGTGTTTTTTCTTAAGATACTTTCATTATTCATCTCATTTCTGGAGTTACTGTCATGCCTATTACTGATTTCATCAAGGAAGAGCAACTAGCAGATTCATGAATGATCCCTCCATTTACACTAGCATCCCAGAATTAAATGTTAATCTAGTTTTGATAAAAGGTGTTTTCATATTTAAGCATTGACTAAATTGGAGGGAATGAATGCAAGATATCCACAATTCAAAACTATTGACACAAAGACTTTATTCCTTTTCTAAGAAATAGGAACACAGGCAGAGTCTTTCAGGCCAACCAACACTCAGTGGCATTTAAAAATTTGTCATTGAAAGCACAAAAGGAAACTAAATCGCTAATTTGATAACTCTTTTCCCCTTCTTGAGACTTCAGCTGAGACAGAGAAAAGTTGTGACATTTGAAAATAGGACAAAAGACAAAGACATATTAGCAAGTAATTGAAGTGAAGTGGATGCCAGTGGAATCCAGGATTGACAGGAAACCTTACTAGTGCCATTGAGATAGAGAAGAACATAAAGGACCTGGAGCCAGGTCCATCATTAGAAATGGGTACGATTCTAGCCTTTGGCACCTAATAGCTTTATAGCCATGCAAACCCACTGAGCCTCAATTTTGTCAGCTCTACAATGGGAATAATGATATCTATGGCATCTACCTCATAGAGATATTGTGAGATGCAAAGGAGATGATATATGGAAAGTAATTTTAAAGAACTACATCCATTGAGCTATCATTATCGGTGACATGAATCATGATGGAAAGAATGTTGGAGTCAGAGTCAGAGTCAGAGAACCTGGGTATGAATCCTGGCTCTGCTATTTATTACCTGTGAAACCCCAGGCAAGTCACTGAATTTCTCTGAGCCTCAGGGGTTAGACTAGAGAGCATTTAAGGTCCCTTCAAACTCTAAGATGATGATTTTATGATCACCATCGATGCTATTATCATCTAGTACCTTTGGCCTCAATTCCCCAGAGCTAAATTTTGACCTGAATGATCAATTTTCCATTTTTCTAGAAGAGCAAAGGGGCTCTTTTTTGTGTCATAGACACGTTTGGAAGTGTGGTAAAATGTATGGACTCTGTTTCAGAATAATGTCTATAAATGCATACAACAAAATGCAGGGAATTAGAAAGGAAATCCGTAATAAAAACCTCTCCACAAGTGGAATCTTTTATTGTCCATTATTCAGTACTTGAAGGAGGAGCCATGGCACAGTGGAAAGAATACTGAATTTGGTGTTGGGTTAAAATACATGAATTTCCACTTAGTACACATGCGACTGGACGAATCACTTCTTTTCTTTTGGTAGCATGACATCATGAATTTGGCATGTGCTTGGAGTTAGAAAGCCTCAGGTTCAAATCATATCCCCAGTAGTTACTACCTGTGTGACCTGGGGCAAATTATTTAAACTCTGTGACTCCGTAAAATGAAGGGATTGAATTCAATGACTTCCAAGGCCCCAGATCTATGATCATGCTTTACACATTTATCTTAAATTTATTCAGTTGAATATTGAGTTTTAATAATATCTATTGGGTTTCCTTATATCTATCTTTAATCCAGCCCATCTTTAGCCATCGATTATGGTCTTCCTAAAGATTTCCTAGCTGCTGTGGTCACTAGATAACCTTGCTTTCATTTTTACCAAAATCAGATTCTCCTGATAAAAGAAAGTGGTGCCTTCCTTCCAACACCATGTTAAGTCAATAATAAATATTGGCAGCATTAGCTATTCCACTTCATCCAGAAAGATTTCTTTGACAGAGGTTTACTCAGGTGTCATTTTCCCTCATGCCAGGTAGATATTAAGTGGGATGGAACATTTTCACAATCTGACATTTTCACATCCTGATTATAATGGGCACCCAAAATAATTTCTCTTCTGCCCTCAGGGATCATGGAAATCTTTACAAATTGCACTCCCCCCCTGAGCTGGTGCCAATCGAGGGAAGAACATTTGACGAGATGAAGAGTAGGTTACTGATGGGCAAAAATGGACTTCACTATATAGCTTACCTCCAGAATGAGGCGGGGGGCCACACAGTAGTACCATTCCTTGACCTTGGCGGACAGACACAGTACTTCTTGTTCGTGTTTTGAAGTTTTCCAGATCTGTTGGAAGAGAAGGGAGGAAGGGAAAGACAATTATAATTGTAAACCCCCAAATTGCAGCTTGTGGGGGATGGGTTTTCTGATTCAGAGAGGGACATTTAATGGAAAGAAGTATCTGCCATGAACAATGACATGAAAACTCACTACTTTTTCTTTTTCAATGTTCTTGCTTTCTAGCCAATATCTCAAAATCACAGAATCAATGAGCTTTAGAGCGGGGAAAGAATCATTTAACAGACCTTTTATAGGAGCACCTAGGTAGAGCAGCAGACAGAACACTGGGCCTGAAATCAGGATGACTTATCTTTATGAGTTCAAATCCAGCCTCAGACACTTACTGTCTGTGTGACCTTGGACAAGTCACTTAACCTTGTTTGGCTCAGTTTCCTCATCTAAAAAAAAAAGATGAGCTGTAGGAGGTAATGGCAACTCACTCCAGTATCTCTGATAAGAAAGCCCTTAGTCCCCAAAAGGGATCATGAAGAGTCAGACATGACTGAAACAACTAAACAAAAACACGGGCCAATGGACAGAGTACCAGGTGTGGAGTCAGAAACCTGAAAGGTTTGCAAATAACTTTATATATGTTATGTTACCACATTTGGCCCTCACAACACATTGTCAAGTAGATGCTGTTATTACCCCCATTTTACAGATGAGGAGACTGTGGCCCATCTCAGTCAATTGACTTGCCCAAGGTCATAGAGCCAGTAAGTATCTGAGGAAGGATATGAACTCAGGTTCCCAAGTCAGAGTCCACTATTTCACCCACACCACCACCTAACTTCCTATAACCCTATGTCATCTTTTATAATACTTTAAACACTTTTCGAAGCTATCTCACAGCAGTCTATGAGTTCCTTGATGGCATGGTTGTTATAAA
>CM053624.1:345094024-345142077 GCA_028646595.1 Phalanger gymnotis
GGAGACAAAGACCCGGGTCTTCACTCAGAATTCCTCTTAGAAATATATTCCATTGAAAAACAACCAAAAAAGGCATAGCATGGAAAGGTATAATTGGTTGAATGTCTTGAAACTCACTGCCTGATTTCTCTGAGTGTTAAAGCACATGTTCCATGAACATTATCAAAGCTAATTTAGATTCATTCAGAGAACTGAAGGCATAATGATTTATGACAAGTCTTTAAAATGCTATAGTACTCACAGGGTGTTATTTTTATGTATTTTTTTTTACCTCAAATGTCTCTTCGATCAATCAGCCCTGAATTCTGCTAATAAGGGGGCGCACAGCTGAAGGCATCCAGAGTTATGCCTAGGAGTGAGGCAGCCCAGACAAGCATTTCATTCCATTATCAAACAGCAAACATTTATTGGCTATCTGCTATACAAGATGCTGTAGGGTATCCAGTAATGAATAAGACTTAGCCCCTGCTCTCTGAGGGGGTTGCAATCTATGGGGGAGGGGGAGAAGGGTAAGAAGTACACACATGAAAAGATTCCCCCAGAAAACAGTAAATGTAAGAGCTGAATGAGTGGCCGTAGGAACTCAGGGTAGGGGAAAAATCATTTCCAAGGGGAATTTCAGGTAGGGGCTCTGAAAGGCAAGAGGAGATCCTGAAGGCTGGTCCTTCCCTTTTTTAAAAAAAAGTTAAATCAGCCTTTTTGGATAGAAGGGAGGGCAGTCAAGAAACATCACAGTAGTAATCCAGACATTTGATAAAAATAGCATTTGCTTGTATTTATCAGGTGCCATCAGAGAGATTCTGAGCCTCTAACAAGGAAATATGTAACCCTGTGCCAAATTCTAACCTTATTCACGTCCATTTAGAGACAGAGTTACAAACACCAGCAAGCTCTCCAGCTAATGGCGGCTGAGGCTAATCAAGGGGCAATGTTCAGGAATGTTCAGTGTGGAAAGCACTGTTGGGCCTAAATTGGTCTTCTCAGCCATCACTGCCCACACAGATGGTAATTACAAACAGATCTTTTTCAAATAGAAAGAAAAATGCATATGTCTGTGTAGTACTTTTTGTCCAGGCTTTGTAGGATTAAGTTTAAAAAAATGGAACCTACAGCTTATATCCAAATCCTTGCTGCCATGTGTTGCCAAGCAATCTCTTGTTCCTCCCTCCCCCCCAAAATTAAACTAGGCAAGCAATAGGCCATATCAAGGATTTTTTTCTTTCAGCAATAAACCGAGTCTGTCTTCATAAAAGCAATGCAAGTTTAGTTTATTTGATCTTGCAATTGGCCAATTCCTTGTTAAAATGGTTAAAGCAGTCATTTGGCATTTTAAAAAGTCATCAGACCTGTGATTTCATCAGTAGAAGGAGCTCAGGGTGAGGATTTCTCCCTTAAGTGCCTGATACATAGATGGTACTTAAATAAATTCTTGTTGTTGAATTTACCGAAGCAGCTGTTTATCTTTGAGGCAATTTAGGGTTTTAGTGAATTGCCCAAGGCATTTATAGGTTAGAGACTTCTCCAAGGGCACATGGGCAGTAGGTGCCAGAATCAAGAATCTTCTTGACTCTGAGGTTAGCTCTTTGTCCCCTGGGCCAGTATATTTAAAAAAAAAATAGTTTGATTGGATTTTCCAATTTTCAGATCGAACGTGTATATGTTGGGATGAAGATTTGTGTTGGGGTCATGTAAAGTCCTTACCCTGCTCCCCCAACTATTCCCTGTGGATATGGGGACAAAAAGAATGTAGGGAGCCAGAATGAAAAGGAAAAAATGTGAAAACAGCCAAAAGACAAGCCTACTGAAAAATGGGACTGTTGTGTTGTTTAAAGGAAAACTAGAAGGAAGAGCAGTGGATAGAACACTAGGCTAGGAGTCAGGAAAACCTGAGTTCAAATCCTTAGTCAGACACTTACTAGCTGTGTGACTCTGGGCAAGTCACTTAACTCTGCCTCAGTTTCCTCATCTGTAAAACAAGCTAAAGAAGGAAGTGGCAAAACCACTCCACTATCTTTGTCAAGAAAACCCCAAATGTCATCACAAAGAGTCAGATACAACTGAACTGACTGAACAACAACAATAAAATTGAATTCATGTTTTATGGTCCCTTAGTCGTTTTGCTAATCTTTACTCAGGCTAAGGCTAAAGGCAGCTTCATCAACCTCACCCTCTGGTTTGTTGACCTGTTTTCCATGGAAGGACTCAGTATTCAGCTTTGTATTTGGCTCTCTGTCTTTTGAACAATTGGCATTTTGAAATGAGACAGATATACTTCTTATTCAGAGAATGTTAATTCAGCATTAACTAGATACAAGAAAATGTGCCAAGAACTAAAGGTGATATAAAAGATGGATGCACCATGTCCCTGCCCTCAAGGAGTTCACTACCTAGCAGTGACACCAAGAAATGTATGCAAGTAATTATGTTACAAGTTGCAATGTGATATGCTTATAAGGAAGGTACCAAGTGCCCTGAGAGTTATGGTAATGTTATCCTTAGAGGGTGTTTTATACAAGTTTTGTTAGCAATTATGTTCCAAAGAATATACCATTTCACAGTGGCTGTATTTGTGTATTATATGATTTGTGGTGATAATAGCTGTTCTTTTATTTTATTTTCCTACTGAATATATTATCAGTTTTTAAAGCATGATTAGATAATATTCTATACTATTTAGAGGCTAAAGCTTATCAAGAGAGATTAGAGAAACATAACATACATTCAAGAGATTTATTTATGAAATTCCTAGAGGAGTAAATGCAGACAAAGGTCTTAAAGCTGCAGGCTGAGATAAATAATAATAATAATAATAAACCTTTAATATATGGAAAAAATTGGAATTCAGGCCTCCAGAATAAATCATAAGAAGACGAAAGAGAAAGAGGAAAAAAAAGAAAATCCATGTCACATATTTTCTGCCCAGAAAGTTATTGAATGATTAGAACTAGGGAACAGAGAGTGTATAAGGTGAATTCCCTGCTTTTTCTTATCCTCTTACAATAAACACTTGGATACAGACTTAGGAGGAAACAAATAATCCTTGAGAAGTAATAAAGGAGAGCCAGAAAGAGTGAGGAATTCTTTCAAGTCATCACCAAATGACTACTAGGAAGACTAACAGGAGAAAGGAAGCCAAGGTCAAGGAAAGGGCACGAGGGAAGGAAAAGGGGAGTTTGAAAAGGAGAGACTGGCCTTCAGAGAACCTAGTTTGTTATTTCAAAAAAATTCTGGAGAAAAGTTGCTGCTATAGGAGTCAGTTGGTCTCTACTAGAGGAGAAAATTTTCTTCTTCCGAGGCTAGTTATAGATTGCATGATGGTTATTTTTGTTGTTTGTACTTAGTTCTCCTACAGGACCATGACATCAGGGAGGTGATGTCACGACACGCAAATGAATTAGATTTAAATGAGGGAGAGCTGTGCGAAGTCACCAGCCTCATTTTCTCCTCAGGAGCCATCTGGGTCCAGTGACAAGATATAGATCAGGAAAACCAGAAATGGCCCTGGATGACATGATTGGATAAGTTCAGAAGAGGGAATGAGATTAACTTTCTCTTCATTATCTCTTCTACCCATCCAGAAAGAAACAATCCAGAAAGAAATATACAAAATTTGGGCATATTGAGATTTCATGGGATATGAATTATAGAATCACAGATTCTTAGACCAGCCTTTGCTTGAAGACCTCCAGTGAAGAGGTATCCACCAATTCCTGGGAAAGTCTATCCAACTTTGGGAAAGTTTTTGACTGTTGGGAACTGTTTCCTTATAACTGAGTCTAAATCTTTGTAATTCCTACCTATTGCTTCCAAATTCTACCTCTTGGGGCAAGTAGAATATATCTAATCCCTAGTCCTCATGACAACTAGAAAGCATGTTCTCGTTAAGACTTTTCATCTTCAACTTAAACAGCCAAAATTCCTACAACCAGTCATCATATGGCATCACCTTGGCACCCTTGATCATCTTGGACATCCTTTTCCTCAACTATTGCAGTCCATCAATTTCTTTCCTAAAATGTAGCAACAAGGACTGGCCACAGAACAAAGACTCATTTGACCAAGCTCATTATGAACCTTCCTTATCCTGGGCAACATTTTTCAGTGAACAAAGCTTAGTAACACATTAATTTTTTTGACTGCCATATTGAATTACTTACACATACTGGATTTGTGATTAATTCACAGACATCTTTCAGATGAAGTGCTTCCCTTCCTTCATGCCCCCACTCTATCTTACCCTTGGAATCAAAAAGTAAACATCACAAATATAGGACTGTTACATATGTTAACCTTCAACTACGTTAAATTTAATGTTATCAGATTGATCTTTCAGCTTGATCCCTCTTTATATACATTAGCTATGCTCAGCTGCTATTTGACAAGAAGCTAGTAATTACTGATTAAAGGCAGTTGAGTGGATATCACACTACTTTGTGCTTCTATATTGCCATGTGAATAGAATTTATTAGTACATGATGCTGCTTGATATCTTCCTCTATCCTTTAGCTAGTCTGTTATTTTTGGATTGTGGTACACTTTTCATAGTCTTATAAATTAAGATCTGAAAAGGATCTTAGAAGTCAGTGAGTTCAAACCCCTGATTTTATAGATGAAGGAACTAAGACCTAGAAGGATTATTACTTGCCGAAAGTCAAACAGGCAGTTACTAGCACAGCTGGGATCTGAACCCAGGACTCCAAATCCCGTGTCTTGGACTCCAAATTCCATGCCCTTCCTACTATGCCTACCCAGGTTTTTCTCTGTTCTAGAGCCATATTCCAGATATGAATTCCATTCCACTGATTCATAGTATTATCTATTGTCAAATTTCCCTGCTTGGCTTAGAATCTCCAATTAATTTCTTGTGACACATACTTTAAGCATTTGGATATAGACACCCGAGGACATAGGGTTTGTTTCTGGCTTCCACTTGTTCTATTTCCCATAAAGTACTGGGTATTTTTTGCTATATTTTTTTTTATCTTGTACCTATTCTCTATAATAACCTCCTATGGCAGAAATGTTGGGTCAGTTTTTTGACCTACACACCTCTTCTCATTTCAAATCCTTTTGTTTAGATTTTCAAGGTTGACCTATTTTGGGTATACTCCACTCTTAGACAGGAGCCCATAATTTCTATATTTTAAGTCACAATCCAGCAATACAAATACCATTCTTAGAAATCTTCTTCTAAGCTATTTGTTCTTATACTCAATCTGCTTTTCCTTTTGGAAAAGCCTGCCTTCAATTTGCAGCAGCGATAAAAAACATTACCTGTACCTTGAAAATTTTCAGTTTCTTATCCGGTATTTTATAATCCCTAAACAACGCTGAATTTCGTTGTGCGAAATAATTTGTCTCCATATGACTCACTTGAAATGGGTCATTGGCTTTGACCAGCCTTGGAATGTTCTTTGCCATGTCACGTATGTATGACCTGAGGTAGCAGACAGCAAGAGCTCAACAAACAGCTACGTCAGAAGAATTCAACAGCCACCACCCACTACATGCTCCTCTTTCCTTCCTCTGATCCATATGAATTAATCAATCATTAAGACTTATTATGTGACAGGCACTATGCTAAGTGCTAGTGTTGCAAAGACAAAATGAAACGATGCCTACTCTCAAGAAGCCACTGTCAGACACTTCCTAGATGACCTGTCTCCTGATGGTACCTGTAGGTTTATATCACTGTTCCTTGGAATGGAAGCTGCTTCTATCTCATAAGAAGGTTTAGGTTCTTCCTCTATAGCAAAATTCATGTGCATTTCATAGTTCATAGATTTCTGCTATCGGAGGCCATCTAGTTCATCTTATTCATTTTATAGATGAGGAAGCTGAGGCACAGAGAGGATATTTCTTGGTTCACTCCTTAATTCCCTTCTGGGCTTCCTTCTTCCACCATGACCCAGCAATCTTCTCAACCTGGAGGATGACTCTGCCCCTGGGGTCCATAGTCTTTACCAGGCTGCATAAACATCACACACACACACACACGAACCCCTGCCATTTTCTCTTTCAAGAGATTGTACAGTACATTGATCATATATAGTAATTGCTTATCCATGCCAAAAAGACAAGTATCCTCTCATTGATGTAGACTATTGCTTTATTCAACTTGCCCTAAATTCTTGATCTAGGAAGAGCTCCTCAGTCCTCATTCTCTCCTCATTCTTCTTAGTACCTCTTGTTATCTCCTGTGTTGAATTTTTTACTCCATCTTCTTCCAGTGATTGATTCTTGGAGGCCTTTTTCCATCTTCTTGCTTCCTTATTACATGTTGCCATTGGGAGCAATGGCCTCCCACTATTTTCAAATTCAAGCCAGCCTTATAAAGAATACTCTTCCCTCTTTTTACCTGGATGGAACACTCAATCAACTATATTCAGCTGGTTATTAGATGCTTCTTGCCAATCAGCAGCTGAACACTGCTGATTTCTATAAAGGAGGACGAAGCTGAATTTCAATCACTTCATATCACTTTTTTCTCTGTCCACTCTAGATGATGTTTCTAGAAATTTCCTTCCATCCTTCCACTTCTCTATCCTAGATTCAAAGCTAAGTGGACCTTAGACAGGATAAAAATCAAATATCTTAATTTTACAGGTGAGGAAACTGAGTCAGAGAGCTGAAGTGCCTTGTTCAGAGGTTGTAAATCACAGATCATAGATTTTGGAGCTAGAAAGAAAGAGTACAGAATTATGTAATTCATTTTACAGAAGAAAACACAAAAGACTAAAAGAGTTAAATGAGTCACCAAAAGTCATACAGGTTTATACAGCAGAGCTGGGATTTGAACACAGGTTTTCTGACTCTGGATTCATTAGACCTCTTTGGAATATAGTGCTCTTCTTCTCTCCATAATGATGACGTAATTCTTTAGAGGGAGGGAATGGACAACAAAGAGGAAGGAGGAGAGGGAGAGAGAAAAAGAGAAAGAAAAAAGGAAAGGGAGGTAGAAGACTATGGGATAGGGAGGATGAAGGAAGAAAGGGAAGCAAGAAGTAATGGGAAGTGGGAGAAAGGGGAGAGGTAAGGAAAGGGAAGGGGGCATCAAGAAGAGAGAGGGTGAGAGGGGAATGGAAATATAAGAAGTGAAGAGGAGAAAGGAATGAATGAAAGGGAGATAAGAGAGAGGAAAGGTGAAGGAAAGGACAGAGAGGAAAGAGGAGGAAAAGAAAGCAAGGAGGAAGGGAAGTCAAAGTGGAAGTATGGGAAGAAGGGAGGAAGGAAAAGAGGAGTGTATCAGGAAAGAAGTGAAGGGAAAGAGAGCAATAAAGGAGGAAATACATGAAGGAGAAGGGAGAGATTTTTAAAATATGTAGTTTAGAACTGAGAGATAATGAGAGGGACCATATTGACCAGGGACTTCTTCCTGTGATCAAAATCACCTCTCTTAGAACTCTCCTTTGTCCTTCAAAAGGGCTAGACTTGTTTATAAACATACACGTGCACGCACCTATGTATATAAATAGAGATGTATAAGTTTTATACAAATACACATATGCACAGGCACGCAATTTTTTTTGGGGCGGGAAGATATTAGGTATCAGTATTAGGAGACTCCTACCAATACATGTAGCTACCTTCTTTCCAGGAGATTCTCTTAGAATCGGAGATTTCCCTTTAGCACTGAGAGGTTTTAACTTGTCAAAGGTCACACGACCAGCATATGTCAAAGGTGAGCCTTTTACCAAAGTCTCCCTTCCTTCCAGACCAGTGTTCTATGGATGATACCATGTGTCCTCTAACTATTAGGCTACACTACATTTAAATGGATTCTTCAAGTTCACCGTTGTTTATTTTATGAGACTATTCTCAGCCTCTTTCATTCTAGCAGCTCACTGAGAAAAAGAAATCAAAATCTACAAGACGTGGTAAGGCCAAGACCTCCTTCTTGATGTTTAAACCCTTCAGGTGAAGAGAGCAAGCCATGCATTATTGAAGGCATTGAGTGAGAATGATGAGGGCCACTAGGTTTCCTTTACCAAAGAAAACAAGAAAAAAAGAAATCACTGAGGGAAAAGTTAACGTTTCCAACTTCTACGAAAAGACAACAATAACATCAGATGCGCACAGTCCATCTAATTTTGCAAGCCTATTCCCTGCATGTCTTTGCCGAAAAAGACTAGACCACAAGCCGTTTTCCTTCTGCTTTAATTGTGCTCAGAGGCAGGGATGTAAGCATTCAGATGAACCAAATTCTCTTCCACTTGAGGGTAGGATAGTGGAAACTGTCTTACAGATAGTTTGACCCTGGAATGATTACTGAATCTCTTTCCCTGAAGACCTTTCCAGAGAGAATGTCAGCTTAAGGAATGTAGGCAGCCTGGATTTACAGATAGGCAACTAACGAATGAGCCATGCATATAAATGACAGCCAGTCCCAACTCCTGATGCTGCCTGAGTTGCCCCTGACATCTTGCAGCTGCTGTTGCTCCTGCTGTTTCCATGGGTGCTGCTAAAGGGGGTAGGGAGGGGAGAAACCCTGGAGCACCTATATAGAAATGGAGAAAGAGAAGAAGCTTTGGAAAGCAAAAACTAGAGGATCTAACCTCAGGGATTTTCTCTCTGCTCCTAACATCTTCTTTTATATTGCCTGAATTGAAGACCTGACTTAAATCTCACCTCAGACATTTTCAAGCTGAGTGACCCTGAAGATGTCACTAAACCTTTCTCAGACTCAGTTTCCTTATCTATAAAACAAAGAGGTTGAACTCAATGGCCTTGAAGGTCCTTCCATTTCTAGATCTATGGTACTATGACTTATTTGCCCAAAATGTCCAACAAACAGATCTTTTAGGTTAACAAATATTGTCTTTTGAAAATTCAAATACTTCTGGAAGGCTAAGGGTGATAATAATAATTCACAAATTAGTGTGAATGAATCCAAGCCCTGATTTTCTTCTTTACATTTAGCCAAGATGATCTGTATCTGATCAAAGAGAATTTTTGTTTAGATGGAGGGAGAGTACATAATTACATAATTTGGTAGCATGGGAGCTTTGGGGGCAGAAGACACAGCTGGGTGTATAGGTGTAGTATACTCTCCAGGTGGGGGATGGGGTGAGGGACAACTGGGACAGGAGAAGAATTCCAAAGAGGAACTTCCTGCTTCAGAGTTTGGCTTAAAGTGGTCCTAACTCTTCTTTCTGGAATGGAAGTTAGGATTATAAAATCACATAATTAGACCTGGAAGAATTCTTAGAGTCTTTTAGTTCAATCCCTTCATTTTACTGATGGGAGGCTGAGTCCCTGAGAGTTAACTGACCCAAAGTTATCTGAGGAGTCCATAGCAGAGCAAGAATTTGAATCTTCCCACTGGACCACATTGCCTCCCCTTGATCCCCACTATAATACGAGCCTCCTGCTCTCAGGGCTGGCATTATTACTGTGGTTCCATTCTGTGGTTGGGGAATTTTTCTTGGAAACAAGCCAGGATTTATGACATTTCATTTTATGTGGAAAAAATGTTTTCTCGATTCCAAATAACCAACCTAAAGGGTGCATTTTGGGGTCGTAACCTGTGTGTATGCTAGAGACTGCCTAGAGCTGGAACACTTTTTTCTTTAAATGGGAAGTTAGGAACCTGTGTTAGGGAACTTGTGAAGAGAATTAATCTCCTTCATTTGACTGCCAGCTCTTCTATGGGGAACATTGACTGGAAGAAGTAAAAAAGTGAGCAGGGAAAACCGTTAATTTATTTATAAGGCTGGGCTGAATAGAGCAAAAAAGAAATCGACTAGGGGGTTTCTGGGTATTGTTTTTTCTTGTATTTACTTTTCTAATTTTGGTTGGAAATTATAATCTCTCCCTATTTACTCTTAGCAAAATGGAGACCATTTCCTTTCTCAAGTTGGAGCCACACTTCAACAATCCTTTAGTCTTGGCCTATATTCCATTCTCCTCTTGGCCTTTCTAAATCTTTCTCATCCTTCAAGATTCAGCCAGGTGCCACTTCCTCTGAGGAGCCTTCTCTGACCTCCCTTATTCCTCCACTCCCACTGGTTAGTACCCTGTCCTTCCTTAAATTACTTTGTATTTATGTGAATTCTCTTCTTCCCACCCCTAACCTCCACCTAAATTCGAGAGGCAAGGGAATTTCTTTGTATCTCTAGCACCTAGCACTGTCTTGTATACAAATAATGCTTGATAAACGTTTGTGGCATTGACTTAATCATTGTCCCTTTTCAGCTTAACTCAAAATTGAGATGAGGTAAAGCCTCTTGATGACCTATGACCTCCCACCTCAATAAGGTTCAAAATTCTTTTCCTTAAAAACTATGCCACATATATTATTTTTTTCCCCAAGAGAGTTCACGGAACTTGATAGTATCAGGATAAGATTAATACTATTGTCTATTGGACGTATAAGCTTTTACTATTTGGATAAGTTAGTAAGTCACCATGGGAAGCTAGGTGGTACAGAGGATAGAGCACTGGGCCTGGAGTCAGGAAGACTCATCTTTCTGAGTTCAAATCTGGCCTCTAACACTCATTAGCTGTGTGACCCTGGACAAGTCAATTAACTCAGTTTCCTCATCTGTAAAATGAGTTAAGCTGGAGAAGGAAATGGAAAACCACTCCACTATCTTTGCTAAGAAAACCCCAAATGGGGTCAGGAAGAATCAGACACAAGTGAAATAACTCAACAACCACAAAAGTGAGTCACTATTTGTCAAGTGCTAACTCTGTCCCCAGCACTGTGCTAAACTCTGGAAATACAAAAAAAAAAAAAGGCAAAAACATTGTCCCTGACTACAAGTAGTTCACGTTGTAACTGGAGAAGATAACATGCAAACAATTATGGCCATGCAAGAAAGGCCTCCTGCAGAATTCCATTTTAAGATTTGATCTTAGCCTTGTAGAAAGCCAGGAGGTGAAGAATGAGAGAATTCCAGACATGAGACCGGGGTCTGAAAGCAAAAAGATATGGAGTCTGGAGAAAGAAGCCTTTGTAGATTGATAAAAGAGTTTGTGGAAGAGAGGATAATTTAAGAAGACTAGAAAGGCAGAAAGGGAGGCAGATTGTGAAAGGCTTTAAAAGCCACACAGAGGATTTTATATTTTATTCTAGATGTAATAGAGAGCCACTGCAATTTACTGAGTGGGGGAATAAGGTCAGACCTGGGCTTTAGGAAGATCACTTTGATAGCTGAATGAGGGGTCCTTTGATAAGAAGTGCATCAAACAAAACCAGTATATAAGTAGTGTGTGTCAATTATCTGAGAACTCCTTACTTGTAGATAACGTTAATCTTAAAATAGCATTCACTGATAGTCTAGAAATGCTACCTTTGCAAAGGAGTTCATTTTTTCCAACCTCACAGTGTTATGACAAAGGAAGGAAGCCTGTGAGAAGAGAGTAAGGCCAAGTAACTACGGTAAGTATGGGAGATATTTCAAATCTCCAAAGGAAGACATACATGTTTACACAAAATAGAAGCTTGAGAGTATTGTATCAGTAAGGAAAGATTTATGACCTTGAAGAGGACCATGAAAATGCCTGTACAGTTTAGAATTGCAAAGTATAAGAGATTCTCTAGGTAGAAGGCAGAGGAAATATAACACTTACTTAGATACCAGAGGATCAAATCCCAGAACCTAAAACCTCAATACAACATAATTGTAATTATATTCCAAAACCAGTAAGTCCACCTCAATGTAACAAGGAAATTATAACAGTATTACAGCAAAGAACCAAGTCATCCTGTAACCTTCCCCCTACTAGGGGCTTCTCTTAAACACTCACAAATTCCAACTGCCTGCATTCCCTCCCCCTCAGTTCTCTAGTCTCCACAGGTCCTTGGTTTCCACTCTCTGCAGCTCTGTTGACTAAGAGTTCTTATTCCTTCTCCTTGGGCTGAATTCTGACTTTAATGGCTACCTTCTAGGTACATATACTCTTCTCAGGGCCCAATCAGGGCAAGGGTGTAGGCCTGGGGCTTAGCACTTAGTAAGCAAAGAGGGTAGGCCTGGGGCTTAGTACCTAGTAAGTAAAGGGTATAGGCCTGCCTACAAACAAACCTCTAATCAAGTTTCCCTTAACTAGCCCCACTTGAGGCCTATTGAATGGGTGGGAAAGCTCTTTAATCACTGATTGGCATGACAAGTATATAGAGCGACCTTGGAAGATTCAATCCCCTTTGGAAAGAGGAGACATAAGCTACTTCTAGAAAGGCATAATGCAGTATAAGGGCAGTACCTTGTGTTCCAATTTGGGTCATACACAGACATGCTGTCAGTGGTTCTGATCTCCTAACCACATAATGAAGAGATTATTGCTTGGAGGTGTAGCTGGAACCTGGGTTCATTTAAAAGACCAAAGTGATGTGCTCTTTATTCCTGTCAGGGTATATTCCAATTAAGAGTCAATAACTACTTAAGGTGCTCAGTAGTGAGAGAGGTTTCAGGGCTTTATTTCCCCACTGGGGCTATCACAGTGTAGCCTGTAAGTTCATGACCCTGTTGTTGTTTCTGTCTATGTTGTATTTAATCTTTCCCTTTTTTAGATGAAGGAGTTTTGGAGACATCTATAACCTTTTCAGTTTTGAAAGGTCAGAAATTGGAGCCAGTAGTGGCCTGGAGCCTGAATCCATTCTGGGTTTTGTAAGCACTCAGCCTAGCAGTGAGACCCTAAGGAATGAACTAGGGATACAGTCCAGAAGTAGTTGAGAGGAGGACTGAAGGTGAATCTGGAAGTGATTCCAAATTTGAGGTGAGCTTGGTGGGATCAATGTTAGGAAGAAACTGCTTTAAGTATAATCTCAATCTCCCTAGAGGCCAAGGAGGCATAAGGGAGAACGTGCCATCAGGTGCTAGAGGAAAACATTGATAACTTCTGTTTTTGCTATATCATTGTAAAAAATTCTTTCTAAAAGGTCATTTGATATTAAGTGACTAAATGAAACTGGGCATTAGTCATAGGTGGTTAACAGTGGGGAAAACACACTGAAATGTGGCTCGAATTTATAGCATTAGAGAAGAGACATACTTTAACTCCTCAAAGGATTAATGAAAATTTCCACAGGAAAATAAAAAAAGGTTATATAGCATTGCTGATGGGAATGGATAGGAGAGATGAACAGAGAAATAGATAAGGGTGAGTACCCATCTGTTCTTATGAAAGGTACATTATAGTAATGGCATCCCATCAAAAGCAAATATTTGGCCTTGATAGAGTCACTTGACCCACTTCTTCCATGCAATGCACATGGAGTAGTGAATAAAATGGTACCAAGTGCTTATATCTAAAAGTGCCTACTTACTCTTCTTCACTGAGGAAGCATGGTAACTAAGAAATTCAAACAAATAAGATCGAGAGCTCTACAGTTTTTGTCATATTGCCCTATTCAAGTGCTGGACTATAGGCTGCCTCAGGAAGACTAGACTGGAAAGGTAGGAAGGGACTAAGTAATGAAGGGCTTTAAATGTCAAACAACAAATTTTGTATTTGATACTGGGGGCAATAAGGAACCACCCAAGTTTATTGAATGAGGTGGGGGGAGGTGACATCATTGTGGAAAATCCCTTTGGTAACCGAATGGAAGATAGATTGGAATGGGAAGAGAGCTGAGGCAGGCAGACCCACCAGCAGACTGTTACAATAGTCCAGGAGTGAGATGATAAAGGAGTGATGGCAGTGTCAGAGAAGAGGAGGAGGCATACTCAAAAAATGTTGCAAAAGTCAAATCGATAGGTCTTGGCAATAGATTTAATATGGGAGGTGGGAGGTAGTGAGGAGTCTAGGATGGCACTTAGATTTTGAGCCTCAGGAACTAGGAGGGCCATGTTGCTCTCAACAGTAATTGGAAGTTGTGAGGGATAGGGTTTGGAAAGAAAGGTAATGAGTTTGGCTTTGGAGAATTTGAATTTAAGATGCTTACCGGATATTCAGTTCAAGATGTCTGAAAGGTAGTTGGAGATGTGAGATTGGAGGTTTCCTTCACTTCTTTAAAAACACCGTTCTGAGAAGCAATCCATAGGCTTCACCAGAAGGCCAAAAGGATCCATGATACACAAAATGGTTAAGATCTCCTACTTTAACTTTCATCTCAAGTTCCATATCCTCCAAGAAGTCTTTACTAATACCCCCTCTCACCTCCCCTCCTCCCACCATTTAGTGCTCTTTCCCTAGAGTTTCTTAGGAGGTAGGGGCTATTTGTTTTTATATATTTCCCTACTCCTCCCAGCACAGTTTCTGGCAAACAGTAAAAGATGTCTTATAAGTGTTCATGGCACTGTATTATTTGATTTCCCAATTTTCAGTTAATACATAGTTTCAAATAGGGTAAATTCTGGTAAATATGGTAAATTCAAATTCTGGTAAAGCCTAATACTTTCCAATTGAACCTTCCTTTTTTTAATGACCTTTTATAAGATAAAATTGCTTCTCTCCTTTTTTTCCTTTTCATTATGTGCCTTTCCACAATACCTTTCTGTTTCTCGTTCTTACTTCTCACGCTTCTTGCTTCACCTCTCTGATGTGCTCTAGTTTGTTGAGACTCTTTTTCTATTTAGGAAGCCAAAGAATAACTCAATATAAAATGTTTTCACTTCCCTGTGTGTTCAGTAAAAAATGTATACCTACCTAACTCACAGGGTTATTGTGATTAGTGAGATACAGCTTTGTAAATTGTTTTGTCCCCCTTAGGTGCCCTAAAAATGCAGGCTATTATTACCATCGCTTTTCTCTGCAGGGTTCCTCTGTCTCCTTTTGACTGAGAATGCTACTCATCCTGTGCCTTTGAGCCCATTCTTACAGGACATGATGCAAATGTTTCACCATAGTCAAGAAACAAAGGCACCGGGAGTAAAACAAATCAAGAAAGAATTCATGTAGGCAGCCAGGCTCATCCTTCTTGCTCAAAGGAGGACACATGTTGACCGGGGTAGGTTATTCTCAGTTGGAATGGTTGAATTTTCACTTGTGGGATCACAGGGACAGCAAGGGTGGTCATCTTAGTACCAGGTGCTTCCTAAGGGATGTTTGTGATGTGGAAAGGCAGGCCTAAAAGACTTGACTTGAAATCAAGGTTCCAATAATTCAGAAATGAACCAGATAACACAACCAATTTAAAAACAACTAAGCTACATCTTGTGATGATGAAATGAGCTTACATGGAGTGTTGGAGAAGAATAACATATTAAGCATCCTGCAAATTGAGTGGTTGGTATGTTTTCTATCACATTCACTGAGCTGTCAGTGATATATCATACAGTTCTCCATTTTCCATTTACTAGGAGAATTTTATAATTTAATAGACTACAAACATAGCATTGTGGCTTTGGCATGTAGATTGATTTTTAAAGGAATACATGAGTTTATTGGGAGGGAAGCAGGAAGCTTGGTTTTTCAAGGGTATGTAATTTTCCATCAGGGTGTGGTTTCTTAGGTCTTTTTTTCCATCAAATAATAAAACTAGCCAAAAGTGATTAATTTTAATTAATTTCACGTTTAATAAATGTTGCAATATTAGAGAATAAAATAGGTACACACCATTCCATTTAATTCCAGAGACAATTATGAGATTCCTACTTATGCAGGGATTCTTAACCTAAGTTCCACTATTTTCAGTGGGTCCATGAAATTGAATGGGGAAAACAATTACATCTTTACTTTCCCTACCTTCTTATCTCACTTTAGCATTTTTCATCAGTTACTTTAAAAAATATTCATAGAAGAGGTCCAAAGGCTTTCCTACATTCCCAAAGGGGCCCAACACACACACACACACACACACACACACACACACACACACACTCACACTTTAAAGCCTTGCCTCTAGTCAGCATTGCCCAGTGGATAGAGACCCTTGGGTTTAGTGTCAAGAGGACACAGGCTTATTTCCTGCCCCTAGCAACACCTTTATGAACTGATACAGAAGGAAGAAAGCAGAATTAGGAGGAAGATTTATACAATAATAGCAGCAACACTATTGAGACCAACTCTGAAAGACTTCAGAACTCTGATCAGTACAATGATAAATTGCAAATCCAGAGGAATGAAGCAACACGCCACTCCCTAGCAGAGATACTCAAACTCAAAATTCAGAAAGAAACAAACATTTTTGGACCTGTCTGATATGGGAATGTCTTTTGCTGGACTATTAATCTCTGTATTGGGGGCTTCATTTATTTACTTATTTTTATGATTTGCTCAATTGGGGTATATTTGAAGGAAAAGATTAATATACTTAACTTAAAATTAAAAATAAATTTTAAAAAAGGAATGCAATAGATAAAAAGGTTATTTTTAAAAAATCTCTGCTGATACTGCTTGCTTAGCTGCATGTTCCTGGCCAAGTCATTTATGTTAACTTCCTATGTCATATATTCTCATATAGAAGTATATGTGTAGATACATATATATATACACACACACACGCACACACACACACATACACATATAGACTATGGAATATGTTGATGGCAGAAGTTCCCATACCAGGAGTTGAAAATAATTCTGGAATGTTTAGACAGAATAAATATACTCTATAAAAAAGTTAAGAAGGCCTGTATCAGCGCATGGTAATGGAAGCAATCTATAGAAACAACATTGGAAATGTTGTTATTGAAATAAAGGTATGTGAGCTGCAGATCATGGTCATTCCTAGGAGATGGCTAATCAACTGGCTGAAACATCTTCATTGTTCATTCAATCTTCCATTTTCTTTAAATAGAAACTCTGATTTCCAAGTAAAAGAATTTGCTATAGTCCAATGTCTTCATTTTTCAGTAGTCATGGGTTGCAGGATGTAAGGGTACTTCTATTAATAGTTTCCAGTACTTTGTGGTGTCCAGTAGGTTCATTTTCCTTGTGCAGAATAATGGGGATGATGCATGTAAAGTATTTTGCTCACTTTATGGCTATTGCTATTGAGTTGTTTCAGTCGTGTCCAAGTCTTTGTGACCCCACTGGAAGTTTGAAACCACTCTAAAATCTGTGCTGTGATTGTCATTATTATAGTTTTTATTTGCCTACATTCCACTGGAATTAAAATAGCAACATTCCAAGGATAAGTTGCCATTCTATTTATTATTTGATGCTTAATATTCAAAACTGCTCTCTCCAAAGTTATCAGTGATCTCTTAGTTGTCAAATCCAATGGCTTTTTCTTAAACCTCATTCTCCTTGACCTCTTCACAGCTTTTTTTCCCCTTTTTTATTTAATATTTTTAGTTTTCAGCAATGATTTTCACAAGAGTTTGAATTACAATTTTTTTCCCCATTTCTACCCTCCCCAACTCCAAGAAGGCATATATTCTGATTGCCCTGTTCCCCAGCCAACCCTCCCTTCTGTTACCCTACTCCCTCTTCACAGCTTTTGACACTATTAATCACTGTCTCTTCCTTGATACTTTCTTCTCTCTAGGTTTTTAGGACACCACTCTCTCCTGGTTTTCCTCCTACCTATCTGACTGCTCCTTCTCTGTCTTCTTTGCAGGATCCTTCTCCTATCATAGCTTTAATCATAGCTGTCCCTAAGGGTTATGTCCTAAATTCTCTTCTCTTTCTCCTCTGCATTACTTGATTTAATGACCTCATTAACTTCCATGGATTTTAATTACTATCTCTATGCTGAGGACTCTCAATCTTCCTTTCCTGCCCCAGTTTCCTTCTCTGACTTACAGTCCTGAATTTCCAACTGTCTTTCAGACATCTTGAAATGGATGTCTAGTAGACATCTTAAATTCAACATTTCTACATCAGAACTCATTATCTTCCCTCCTAAAATCCTTCCTACTTCCTATCTTCAATGTTACGATGGATGGCAACACTACTTTACCAGTCCTTCTGGACCAAAGCCTAGGAGTCATGCTGGATTCCTCACTATCTTTCATCCCACATATCCAAGATGTTGCCCAGGCCTGTCAATTTTGCCGTTGCAACAGCTCTTGAATATGCCCCCTTCTTTCCTCTAACACTGCCACCACTCTATTCTAGTTCCTCATCATCTCATGCCTTGATTATTGCAATAGTCTACTGGCAAGAACGTCTAACTTAAGTCTCTACTCATGCCAATCCATCCTTCATTCAGTCACTAATGTTATTTTCCTAAAACTCAGGCCAGATCATGTCACTCCCTGCTTATTAAACTCCAGTGGCTTTCTATTGCCTCCAGGGGCAAATACAAAATGCGTTGGTAGGCATTTGAAGCCTTTCATCACCTCCTACCCTCCTACCTTCCCATTCTTACAACTTACTCCAAGACATATAATCATTGATCCAGTGATACTGGCCTTCTGGCTGTTTGGCAAACAAGACACTCCATCTCTCATCTCTGGGCATTCTCTTTGGCTGTCTCCCATGCCTAAAATTATCTCCCTCCTTTGCTCTAACTACCAACTTCCGTAGATTCCTTTAAGTCCCAACTAAAATCCCACCTTTTATAGGAAGCCTTTCCCAACGCTCTTAATTCTAGTACCATCTTTCCTTTAATTATTACCTGTTTATGCTATTTATAGTTTGCTTTGTACATATTTGTTTGCATATTGTCCCCCCCTCAATTATATCATAAGCTCTTTGAGGCAAGAACTATATGTTTCCTCCTTTTATATCCCCAGCGTTTAGCAGAGCTCCTGGCAAATAAACAAATATTTATTGATTATTATTGATATTTGGCACTCATGCATATGAATAAAAAGATTGGGTCTTGTAACTGAATAAAAATATAATGATGACAGTTCATCTTCTGTAGGTCATTGAATGTCTCTTCAGGATAGTTCCAGGAGCAGACAAGACGATGAGGATGATGTACACTTCAGCCGTTCCCAAACGGTTTTGATTTCTTCTGCTAGGTATTTATAGCATGAGAGTTTTCATTCTGTTAATTTTATGGGTTGATTATGGGTCGATTAACATTAGGAATCGATGTTATGTCTGCTCAATTGTTATAATTATTAACAAGGAACTTTTCCTATCGTATGATCATAGGTACTGGACCTGTGATTTCATTGGTATAGAGAACTTCCAGGTGGGGCAATTCCCTCTATTAATGTAGGTTGGAACCTCTTCTCCAACTTAGAGTCTTAGAGGGTGGGCCAGAGCAAAGAAAGGTTAATTGATGAGCCCAGGGTCAGTCACATATCCAGCATTTATCAGAGGTAGGATTTGAATATAGGTCTTCCTAACTTTGAGGCCAGCTCTCCAGCCACTCTGACAAGATACTCTTTCCCATGATTATAGATGGCTCAAATGATCACCTCTCTTGGCTACCTCTTTGGGAATACTGATGAAAATCTTCCCAGAGAGGCAAATATTTTCAAGTATTCATAGGATGATACTTCCTGAAAATTGGGAGGGGGGAAACAATTATTAACTACCCATGTATTCAGTCTTTGCAGTGCTGAGAAATTCAGAGGCAAACAGAAGATTCCTTACTATTTGCAGTGTTTTGGATTTTTAGGTTAATGAAACAGGGATTGGAGATTCTCGAAGACAAATATCAGTCATGTTTAGATTGTTTCCTCTAAAGAAATGGGTCATTTGTGACTATGTAGTTATTTTGGGGGGAAATCAATGAACCAGAGGCCTGTTTGGTCATAGAACCTGTGAGGACAGTTCCTCTTCATTTAGATTTCTTTTTCGGCTGCTGGAATATTTCTAGGGATCCTATGGAGTTAGCGCTGTTCTTAGTGGGTTCAAGTATTTAAGAAGCAGAAAGAAATTTGTTAATATTTTTTTTCCTGAAAACATCTATCATTAGCCATGAATTCTGGTCCCAACAGAATCTTCTACCAGAACATTTATTTCATTTGGATCCATGGTCAGGGATGAAGTCTGTGAAGTGCCATGTTAGCTATTCCTCCCAGCTTTATGGCATCTATGCATTTGATAAGCAGACCTGTATCTTCATCTAAATCTGCTACAGACACTGTACAGAATAGGGCCAGTCATGGATCCATGGGCTACTTGACTAGAGACTTTCCTTTAAGTCCCATCAATTTATTGACCACTACTCTCTGGATCTGGTCATTCAGCCATTTCTGAAGCCACCTAACTCTTATTGTTATCCATCTCATAGCTCTTTATCACAAGGATCTCATGAGAGATATTTTAGAAACATGTTACTAAAAGCCAGATACATTTTATCCAGGGCTTTTTCTTGGTCTCATCTCAGGAATGCCTCACAACCCTGTCAGAAAAGGAAATGCCGGTTGTCTGGCACAATTTGTGGACTCCTAAAAACTAATTGTGATCACCATTTTGTTAGAGACAATAAGGGATAGATATACAGACTGAACCTGTAATTTCATTGGTGTGGGGAACTTTCTGGTAAGGAAACACCTTCCATCAATGCAAGCTGTCACCTTCTCTGCAATTTATAGTCTTAAGGAAAGAGTTCTTTACCTTTTTCCTGCATGCGATGGTCTACTCTGGCAGTCTGGTGAAGCCTATGGGCCATTTCTCAGAACAATGTCAACATAATTGAAGAGAATGCTAAATTTTTCATCCAAGTTCATGGACACTTTAAAATCTAGGGGTCTATGGTCCCAGGTTAAGACCCCTGCCATAATGAGTTGTCCAGAGTACTGAGATGTTAAGTGATATTAAACAATAAGGGTAGTCATCTTTGTACTAAGAGTACTGAGATATTAGGTATTCCAGGATCAGACAGCCTGGAAGCGTCAGGTATAGGATTTGAACCTGTGTTTCTGGCTCTGAGGCCCAGATATCTCAAACTCTATCCACTACGTTATGCTGGCACTTAATCATCTCTTTAATCATATATTCTTGAATCTCCCCAAGAAAAAAATCAAATCTACTGGTCTAAAGTTTGAGGCATCCACCTTTTTTTGAAAACTGCCTAGTGTTTCAGTTAACTCCTCCTAAAAGAAGAGAATGGTGTCAGGTAGGACTGCACAGATCAAGCAGCACTTCAGCTGAGCCAGAAAATGCACATAATTTTAAGAAGCACAGAAGACAAGGGAGTCCTTTTAGGGTATGGCTTATAAGAATGCATAAAGGCAGGAGGTGCCAGAGGATGATAGGGCAACCAGTAACACAGCTAGTGGTTAAGAGAAAATAGTTAAAAGAGAGTAATATGAAATAATCTGCAATACACTAACAAAGTATCCTTTCCTCACAACACTAAGGATGATGGGACAAAAAAGTGTTTGTAGTAGATGACAGATGCCACTGCAGTATTGTAATTTTGCAAAAGCCTATTTTTAAACCTAACAAGGTAGTACTGCATGTCATGCCTTGCATTTGATCTGAGTTTTATGGCCAGTTACTGCTTTCTTCCCTTACACATGTACAGTTTTAGACAGTGCATATATTATTTTTCCATATAGACCTGCTCTGGTCTTCACTATGAATCACCGAAGTTGAGTCTTTTGATGTTTCTTTGAACCCTTCATATGCACCATTCCTTGTCATTAATTTGATTCAAATGTTAAGAAAAAGAAAGATTGGGAGTTTTAGTGGAAGGGATAAAAAGCATTTATTAAGTACCTACTGTGTATCAGGATCTGTAAGTGCTTTTCTTTTTTATTTTAAATACTTTTATTTAAAGTTTTGAGTTTCAAATTCTGCTCCTCTCTTCTTTCCTTCCCTCCCCTCTCCTGAGACAGTAAGCAAGCAGATATGAAATTATGTATGACATTTCCATATTAGTCATTTTGTACAAGAAGATTCAAATAAAAGAAAAAAGTGAAAGAAAGTGAAAATAGCATGCTTCAGCCTGTATTCAAACAATATCAGTTCTTTCTCTGGAGATTGTCTTGGATTGTTATATTGCTGAGAACAGCTAAGTCATTCGCAGTTCTTTGTTGAATAATGTTGCTGTTACTGTACACAATGCTCTCCTGGTTCCACTCACTTCGCTATGCATCAGTTCATATAAGTTTTTCCAGGTTTTTCTGAAAGCATCCTGCTCATCATTTCTTATAGCACAAAAATAGTCCATTACAATCATATACCAGAGCTTATTTAGTCATTCCCAACTTGATGGGCCTCCCTTTGATTTCCAATTCTTAGCCACTCCAAAAAGAGCTGCTATGAATGTTTTTTGTCCAAATAGGTCCTTTTCCCTTTTGGTGGATGTCTTTGGGATATAGACCCAGCAGTGGTATTGCTGGATCAAAGGGTACGCACAGTTTTACAGTCTTAAGTACTTTTCAAATATCTCATTTGATCCTCAAAATGACCCTGAGAGGTAGGTGTTATCATCATCTTTATTTTACGATTGAGGAAATGAAGGAAGAGGGAAGTAATATGACTTGTCCAAATTCATACATTATTGTGAATAGTACCTGAGGCTAGATATGAACTCAGGTCATCCTGACTCCAGACACAGAGCTCTATCCACTGTACTACTCAGCTGCCTGGATTGTAAGCTCATCACCAGGCAACAATGTACTATGGTAGTTGAAGAAAACTGTAACGGGAGCTTTAGTTTCATTGAGAGGCACAATATGTGGAGCCAGGAAAATGATTACCCTATATATCCTGCCCTAAGTACACATCTAAAACTACTGTGTTCCATTCTAAGGGTACCATGTTTTGGGAAGGACATTGAAAAGTCAGGGCACATAAAGACAAAGGCATTTGGCTGATCAGAGGTCTGGAGGCTGCGCTATGTAGGGGTCATAAAGCTAGCATTTATATAGGTTTGCAAAGCATATGTTATCTTATTAGATCATCATACCAATCCTGTGAAGGAGGTGCTATTATTACCCTCATTATTTAGATGAAGAAACTGAGGCTGAGAGAGCTTAAATCACTTGCCCAGGATCACACAGCCAATAAACATCTGAGGTAGCAATTTGGGGCTTCCTGTCTCCAGGTCCAGTAGTGCTTTAATCCAATAGCATATGGAAGAACTTGGAATATTTAGACAGAAGAAATTGGAATATTTAGCTTTTAAGAGACAAAAGTTATCTGTAATCCTGTGAAATATGGATGAAAAGGTAAATAAGGCCAGAGTGTATCAGGACCAGGAGTCTGTATTTGATCAAATGAACAGAGTTAAACACCTGGCCTTGACAACCCCACCAGATTAAGATGAAATTAGAAAATATTTTTAAAAATAAATAAAAACAATAAAACATAAATAATGTCAATTTGTGATTTTCTAAGTCAAAATGTGGTCCACAGTGATCCTTATGTGGTTCAGTGGCCCCTGTTTCTATTTGAGTTTGATACCACTGCTGTGGGCAATAGGGGGCTAGTAGAGGTTTCTAATTAAGAAAATGTAATGACCAGACCTTTCATTAGGAAAAAATTTGTGCGTAAGCAAGACTATGGAAAAGGAGAGACTAGAAACAGACCAACTGGGAGGCCAATAAAAATTGTCAGTGGAAGAAGCAAAGGCCTGAATCTGGGGGTAACAGTGTGAGTGGAGGATGGTTCAGATGAATGAGATATTGTGGGGATGGAATCAACAAGACTTGACAAGTAATTGGATGTGGGTAGTAAGAGAAAGGTAGGGATCAAAGGTGACTCTGAGCTTATGGACATGGGTGAATGGGTGAAGCTATCAATAGAAATAGAAAAGTTGGAGTAGGTATAGATTTTGGTGGAAAAATTATTTCAGCTATGGCCACATTGAGTCTGACATGTTGGCAGTCTTCCAGGTAAAGATATCCATCAGCTATTTGGGGATTCGAGGTGGGAAATCTTGGAAAAGATTGTATCTGGATATAGTGACAGAAGACATTTGCATACAGCTAATGATAGAGCCCCTGGGAGCAGATGATCTCCAGAGAGATGAGTTTAGAAAGAGAAAAAGCAAGGACAGCAGTGTTTTGTAAGTAGAGTAATAAGTCCAACAGCTACAAAACAGCAAAACAATACTTTTTCCTAGTGACTGATTAAAAGTTTTTTAACAAAAAAATCTGAATATATAATTAAAATGAGGACAAAGGAAAGATAATTAAGGAGGTACGTAAAATTTGCACTGATTTTCTGGAAGTAAATGATTATAATTCTCAAGCATATTAACTCCTATAATGAAATGGGTGGGTACTCTGCCTCAGTACTCTCATAGAATGTCAGATTTGGAAGCATGTCAGAAATTGCTTAATCTACCTCCACTCTCTTATTTTATAGATGAAAAAAAAATTAACCTACTTAATTCTCAGTTTCCTATAAGCTATTCTCACCACCTAGAGTAAGAGATCAGAAATGACCTCTTCCTTAGGCTTAAAAGCTCCTGTCTCCCAACTTTTCCTATTTTCCTATCTTTTCTAATACTAACCATTTTTATTCTCCACTGAATTTCAGCACATCCATAACATAGAATATGGTGCCCAATTACAGAAATTGTGTGATAGGCCTCAGCTTTCTTTTCTAACTCTCTAACTGCTTGGTGATCTCATTCATTCCCACAGGTTCACCAACCACTACACATATCATCCCCAAATCTAAATATTTTCCCTTGATATCTCTCCTGAATTCTGTACCCACATTATCAACTGCCTTCTGAATAGTTACCTAGATGTCTGGTCAGCATCTGAACCTATGCCAATGCCCCTCTTTCAAAGATTTCTAATTCATTGAGAGTATCACCATCCTAGTTACTCAGGTTTATAATCTTATGGGTCATCCTTGTCTTTCCCTCTCTTACCTCTTGTATACAGTGTCTAGCCCTACTGATTCTAACTCCACAATCTTATGTTATATTTGCTTTGTATATATTTCACTAAGCACATACGGTATTTTCCCAAAAGAATGTAAGTTCCTTTAAGGAAGGATCTTTTTATTTTTTTTTTAACCCTAGCACCTAACAATGTTTTTTGTACATATTAGGCATAAAATCTTTATTTGTTAAATTGGATAGAATTTGTCTCACAAAACTATTTCATTCAATAAACATTTTTTTCTGTTCCTACTATGTGCAAGACAGTTCAGGGCATCATTGATGGTCAAATTTGACTATTTGGGAGAGAAAAGAATTTCACTATTGTAGCCATTGGGAAAAGATAAGCATGCATAAAGTTGTAGGATTTTATATTGTCCTTCTGTTACTGGACAGAAAAAACAAACCCCTAACCTATCTTCTATAAAGAATACTGCAAATGAAATTTCTTCTGGTTAGTCTCAAAGAAAGTAGTTGAAACACAATGGGTATTGGGAATACTTATTCATCTCTATTCAGAAACGTGGTGCTCACTTAAATTAGGTTTCATTGAATTAATGTAGCAATGAAAAAAAATTGGGGTATATTTAGCTTTAGTATAAAGCACAGATTTTATTTTTAGAGCTCAGCTTCCTCATTTCCATTTTTTTCCATCCACATGAAAATCAAAGGGCAAATTAAAAACAATACCACAGTCTGCAAAGGGAGATGGGAAGAGTGAATTTTAGGTTGTGATATTTTTAGATTTTGGAATGCCAGAAGAATCTGCTTGATTGGATTTCGGCAATCTTGAACTCATATCAGCAATACAAGTGTTTCATCTTTTTTGTGGCTACAAAATTTTTAAAGATAAAAACATGGAGAGAGCTACCCAGAATTCTGTGCTGGTAAGAACCATGGGGGTGGGGAGGATGAAGGTACATACAGGGTTCAGTTTGTAAAACTGATGGACGGATTGATTAAAAGTTTACTTTTCTATCTTTCACACTTTTCTTTACCCCCTCCTCCCCCCATAGCATCTCCCTAAAATACATTTGATAGATGCATTTGGATTAAAGAATGCATAGAGATTACCAATTCTACTCCTTCCCTCTTAACAGATAAGGAAAAGAGGACTGACAGTTCCATATTTTGGGCTCAGCAAAGAACAGCATTTAAATGGAGGAGAAAAGACCAGAAAGTTAAAGAACCTTAATCCCCTATGCGAATATTTCTATTATTTCAAAGGCGAGAGGTAGCGTGATTCAAAGTGAAGGCCACTGGGTGTGGAGTCAGAGGATATGGGTTATTCCTATTGGAATAGGAAACAATCACTTCTAGGGACTCAGTTTCCTCATCTGTAAAATGGGAATGATGTACCAAATGATCTCTAAGATCCATTTTAGCTCTAGAAGGAAGCTAGTGGATAGATTACTGGACTTGAAGTTGGCAAAATCTGAGTCGAAATCCCTCCTCAGATATTTACTAAGCTGTATGACCCTGAGCAGGTCACTCACTCTCTCAGCCTCACTTTACTCATCAGTAAAATGGGGATAATAATGACATCTACCTCACAGAATTTTTGTGAGGCTCAAATAAGGTAATATTTTTAAAATGCTTTCTAAACCTTAAAGTGCTACATAAATGGTAGTTATTTTTAAAGAGCTATCTCCTATAACAAGATGTTTAAAAAGAGTTCCATACCCATTAAACATACACACAAAAGGCAATCTTTTATATGAGATATAGTTCAGAACAAAGTCAACATAAGGTAGAGGGCAATACATTAGAAATAAAATGAAACTTCTTACTTATTATTAGGCTACTAGACCAATGGTACACAATCTTCTGGGCTATCCAAATCTTCCCTTCTACCAGTCAAATCTGATAGAAAGAGTCCAGAATTCCAGAGCATAGAAAGACTGGATTCATCCTGGAGGTATTTCCTTATCTACTCTTAGAGTATAGTAGTATCTTTTAAGTCTAGTTTGTTCTAGATGGTCATTGAGGTCCCTTCAAATTTTAAAATTTGAGGATTGAAGTTGAGTTGTTTAAGTGTTGAACTTCGCCAGCCATGACACCTTCATCTCAGCTGTATTTCTTTATCACTTCTCTTCCACCAAGGCAGGGAAGCCTGCAAACTCATAGCAACCCAATCCATCCTGAGCATTTGCTAGCAGGATGGACTAATGTGATGGCACTGTCTTGCATGTAGGTCCTTCCTTCACCTTCCTTCTTAACCGCATCCCACCCAACAGGCCACCATTTTGGTGTTTGAACAGGAGGAAAGCTGAGGAAAAGAGATGAATTGGAGAAGGCAAAATGGTGACGAGAGGAAGAGAAGAAGAAAGAAAATGAGAAGGAGGAAAAGGGATGGTAGCAATTTTTAATCTAATAAGAGTCAGGGGAAGAGTGGAAATCACCAAAATGTGCCAAAGTTTGCCCTGAATTTGTCTTTGTCTACAACTTGCAAACATGGTAGCATATCAGTGAAAGGAATTTTTCAGTTTAGATTTTTCACTTGTGACTACAGTGGTTGACAAAGTCTCAAAATTTTTCAGGTAATCGCAGGAGCACTTTGATGTGCCACTGGTTTAATGCTCTTTAATGAAAGTAGCATAAACACTGCCCCAAGCTGGGCATGATCAAGCACCTGTTTCCTGTGAGAGCAAACATCACTGACGACCTTTTCCTTTTTTAATGGATTAGTAGCAATTATCCTTCCACTGACAGCTTTAACCTTGAAAGATCTGCAGACAGAATAATTTCTACAATCTGAATCTTTATTCCCTCAATTCTGTTTTTTTTTTTAAATTTAAAACTGTGGTCAATGTAGAACCTGGTACATGCATGCACATATGCATGTGTGTGTGCACATGCGTGCACGCGCACACGCGCACGCACACACACACACACAAAATGAACATCTCAAGGATTTAGTTGATTTTGGAAAATACACTATATTACATCTATCCTCTGTATAATAGCAATTCTGATTTTGGTAAATGTAAATAAGAGACATAAAATGATGCAAACAAGGTGATTAAGAACTGAAAAATGAAAATCAATTAGCTCTGCCTTTAATTTGGTAGGTATTATATTTCACTGGGGCAAATATTGATAGTTATCAGGTATGATCTGAACAAAAACCAAGGATGCTTCTTCCTTTACAGATGATAACAATCTTGAAACGATAATGATTACCATTTGCCTAACACCTACTGTGTGCCAGGCACAGTACTAAGCACTTTAGAATTATTTTTTCATTTCATCCTCATAACACACCCGGGAGAGAGGTACCATTTTTAATCTCAATTTTACAGTTGAGGAAACTGAGGCAAACAGACATGAGGTGACTTGCCCAGGGTCAGACAGCTAGTTATTTAGTATCTAAGGCTCAATTTAAACTCCATTCTTCTTGACTCCAGACTGAGTGTTGTACCCACTGCACCACCCAGCTGCCTTGATGTGAGATCATCCTCAATGTGAAAACTGTCACATTGCAAATATCCCTAAGCAAGGGCTCAAGAGTTGCACGCAGATCTCCTATGACAGGGTCTTATAGGTTAATAACAGAGATTAAAGTGTTCTAGAAAAAGATCAGATGATTAACTGGTCTTCTCATAGCTCTGGCGGGAGTGGGACCAGGAGCAGACATTGCAATGCCTGACCTCTGTTTCTGCCGTGTAAACCTATTTCCATTTATGAGGCAACTAATTGCCAAGGTTTTTTTGTGTTTTTTTTTTTTTCCATTTGAACCCCTGGCCTCATGTTTACAGCATTCTGAACAAGGCCTGCTTTCTTCCTCTCATTGACCATAATGTGGAAATAATTCAGCTACTGAACTTGCTGCTCCCCGGCAACCATAATGAAAACAATAATATTTCCCCAAGGAGGTTACATGTCTCAGGTCATTGGTGATGTGACAAAGAGGCTCCAATCTTTTATGAAAGCTAAGCTCTGCTTTGCATTTCTTTGTTCAGCAGAGGAATCTCCCCACTTGAGCACTTCCTTAGGCACTCCTCCCTACCCCCACCAAACTGCTGAGCGTAAGCTTTCATTTTTGCATGCTTTATTCTCATCACCCCTACATTGAAACCAATGCGCCAACCAAAGAAACCTCCCATCGTTGAAAGTTAGGAAACTTTAAAACAACGTCCACTTTGATATTAGGAGCAAGTATTAAGTGATTGGAATTGATTGTGACAGGTGTCTCTTACTGAGACAATTTCTGTGACTGCCTTTGCTGAACGACTTGGCACTTTCGGTTGACTGATGCACCATCAGAGAACCTCATCCATTTGTTAACCCTTTTCCATTCAAATCCTAGCATGCCATGTCCCTCCCTGCCCTCTGCCAAAGTCACCATCCAAATAAATATGCATTCAGGTGCAGATTAAAAGAGAAGATCCTTACATCAACCAGCTATTTATATTCCTTTAGAATAGTTCTTTCAAAACAGTGAGCAATATTAATATTCAATACCAGTGATGCCATTCTGTTAAGCTGGGTAGATTTGGGATGCTTCAAATGACCTACCTCAGAAATAATAAAAAAAAAACAGTAATACTTATTATTGCCCAAGGTTTTTTCTCCCAGAAACTCCTGTCATGTGGTTCTCACAATCCAACATTTTTTTTATGTGAAATTGTTCATATCAGTATCCAGTCCCAGCCTTCAAGCCACGAGGACTTGGGATCATGTGTTGTATCTGACATATATTACCTGTGTAACCTTGGGGATGTCACTTAAGTGATTAGAGCTCTAGGCAGATCTCTAAGACCATAAGTTGCAACAAATGTAATAGCCTGCAATGATTATAATAATGATGAGTTAACATTACATAAAGCTTTAAGGCTTATGTACAATATCTTGTTTGATTCTCATAGCAACCCTGCCAGGAAGGTGGTATTGTTAGTTTCATTTTACAGATGGAGAAACCGAGGCAGAAAGAGGTTAAATAACTTGTCCAGGGTCACACAGCTAATCAGCATCTGAGGTAAGATTCAAACTCAAACTTCCTGAATCCAAGCCTAATACTAGATCCACTAGGCCACCAAGCTCTCTAGAGATTTTCCTACTTCCCTCTACCAATGAAATGACTGGTTTGTTTAGTCCTTGTACCAATCCCCAACAACGAGTACAACAACAATAAAAAGAGGACAATGACACAAAACAAAGACAATGTGGCTTGTGGACACAAGCTAGCCTTGCAATGAGAAAGACCTGGATTCAAATCTTGCCTTTGAAATACAGTAGCTGAGTGAACCCACAAAGTCCTTTAACTTCTCAGTATCCCAGGCAAATCTCGAAACCTACACATTGTATATTGGATATCTGTCTTCAGGAGTAGAGCGAGTTCCCACAATGGGACTTCCTAACACTGATTAATGCCCAGATATGGACCGAATGATGATGACAGAAAGGCAGGGAGTGTGTGTGCGGTAGGCAGGGAGGAAAGATGGGGACTCAGAAGTGCCAGGTTCAAATCCAGACTCTGACACTTTACTAGTTTGATCTTGGAGAAAGTACTATGTAACTTTGTGGTGCCTCAAGTTTCATCAGTAAAATGGCATAATAATGCTTGCCCACAGGGCTGTGGTTAGGGAAAAACAAAAACAAAGACCGTGTAAGCCCCAAAAAGACTTATAAAGGTGACTCATTATTAAAATGAAATTAGTCAACTGCCACTCTGATTACTAGCTTCAGATTAGATAAATAACATTTTTCTAAGAGAGGAGAGCAAGCGCATTGACAGTTCTCTGATTTCCTTCCCCTCAACTGGTACAGAGTTCAGCTCTACCCAGTTCCCCACATCAGACCCAAATCCCAGAGAAAGATGGCGTGTCTGGCTGCCCGTGGAGCAAAGCTTCTTGGATCCAGCCTCTAGCGCATCACTTCATTGCGCACATTAAGTGGAGAGCTCTCAAGCAGAACGCTGCTCACAGACAGCACCGGAGCACGTTCCGGAGTGAGTAGCAGTGGGTGGTAGGGGGCATGGCCGCACAGCTGCTGGCTTACCCAGATACTTGGCCATGCTTGACCAGTTTAGCTACTCTAGCTTCCGAGGGAGGTCAGGGGCTTTCTCTCCCAAGAGATCTTTAGGGAAAGAATAGCAACCATCTGTCCTAGATGGCTTAGCCACTCACCTGCCAGAAAGCACTGAGCTGGACCAGATGTAGTCTCAAGGTACATTACGATTCTCTGTTCTCATTCTCTCTCTCTTCTTCTCTCCCCCACCCGCTGTTTTTCTCTCGCTGTCTGTTTTTGTGTGTCTGTGTGTCTCTCTCTCTCTCCCTCCCCTCTGTGTGTCTGTCTGTTTCTCTTTCTCTCTCTCTCTCTTCCTCCCTTCTGTGTGTCTGTGTCTCTCTGTCTCTCTCTCCCTCTTTCCCTCCCTTCTACCTCCCCTGCTCTTATCAGTTCTCTTATCCACAAATGACCCTTTTATGATCCTACATGGAACCTGCTTTGGTTTTCTGTTGTTCAACTTATCTCAAACCCAATTCACTTCAACAAGCATATGGCAATCAGTCCGTGCCCTCAATTAGCTTACCTTCTACTACATTCTGCTTCCATGATCCATTCTCCCACTTTCCCCCTGCAGCACAGGCCTGGAATCATCCACAAAGGTAGTCAGCTTAAGCCTGGCTTAAGAAGAATTAAGGGCAATGCCAAGAATCGGGTAGTTATTCTTTAATAATAGTAATAAAAAGATCTACTGATGACTTTTATCTTTATATCCGTCATTTCCTTGTATATTATCTCCTTCTCTATACCGCCCCCCCCAAAGCCATATGTTGTGAAAGAAAAAGAACTGAGTAAAACTAATCCATATATTGACTGTATCATGGTGATTGTGTATGTGATCCCACGCCCACAATGGCCCACTTCAGAGTCCCCTCACTCTATTCTCAAGCCTGTATCTCACTGCTCTCCAAAACGATGAGCTCTTTGTTCTTACCCTCAGCTTCATCGTTTTGGAGAGCTATTTGATAAAATCTCTCCAGAAGAGAGAAGTCTTTTTTTTTTTTAACATCACCCTTTCCTACCTTTCTAGTCATGGTACACTTGATTCTCCTCTGTGAACTTTATGATCCTGTGACATATTGCTGCACCTTGAACAGGGTACACCTTTTCCTGACTCTCTGCCCTTTCACTGGCTGTCCAGTTCTTGTCTCTGCCTCCTGGTTCCTCTGGTTTCCTTCAAGTCTCAACTAAAATCCCACTTTCTGCAAGAGGCATTATGTGGTCCCCCTTAATTTCCCAAGTGTGTATATATACACATACACACAATTCACACACATATGTATATATATTTATACACACATCTATATCTTGCTTATCTAAAACTTTATCTCATATCTTAGATTTGCAAACTCCTTGAGGGCAAAAACTATCTTTACCTTTCTTTGTGTGTGTGTGTGTATGAGATTTTATATACATATATTTTATATACACACATATATACATACATATACATATATATACATGCATGCACATGTACACATGCATATAATAGCACAGTACCTAGCACATATTAAATATTTAATAAAAGTTGGGTGACTTGATTTGTCTTTTCCTGAGTTACATTTCACTGGTTACCCACTTCTGAGTTAGAACATCTTAGACAAGACAGGTTTCCAATTTAACCTCATTTGCATACTCTTAGGGATACAGGGTAGGGTCTAGCAATACCAAGATGACACAGAAGGGGGGTAAAGGTATGTTTAGAACAGATGAGATCAGAACCTTTTGCCCCGACCCCAACCTCCTACTCTTGGGGCACTAGGAAAGAGCCTTATATCTCTGACTCCAGTACCTTGAAATTTTGTCTTTATAAAACCTAGAATGGCTCTCTACAAACTAGGTTCTATGTCATTCCTTTCACTACTACATGCGGATTAAATTCTGCCCTCTGGATTTTGGTGACTGTGGCATGGATGACTAGCTGTCAGCTTGTTCTGAACAAAAGCTCTTTTGATGTGGGTCTTAATGGTGTTTTCATTTAAGGGCTGGTATTCTAATGAATAATTTTTAAAGCCATTGATTTGAAAAATAGTTTACAAGTCTTAGGATGAATGCTTTCTAATTTGACCTTTAGAACAGGAGTTTTATATGGGATTACAATTTAATTGGAAAAGAATTTTGAGAGATATGGTGTAACCATCCAGAAGACCATGAAGAGGATGGAACCCTGTTACTTGCTTTTTCCGTGAAATTAACCTATCCTGCATTTTTCTTTCATATACGTTGTGAAAGGTCAGATTTTTCAAACATTTTTTAAATCATGTATTCATGTGTCTGCCAACAAATACAATATCGTTTGGTAGGCTTATTAGCTATACCATCAATTGTCACCAGAATAAAGGGATTTTTCCTTTTAAAAATTCCATTTTATTAGGCTACTAGAGGGTAATGAATATACCATCAATTCCTATGCCATTGGGTTAAATAATCCTGAATCTCATTATGCAGAGAAATGTGTAGGTTGGTGCCACACATAACAGAAGACCACACCACACAGCCGACAATTAGCATTTCAAAAATCAGCTTCCATTTGACTACCTTGACTGCCTTTCCAATTTTCCACCACCTACTTGAACTTTTGTGATTAGTTGGTAATTTCAGGTTGCCTATCAAGTCTCATGCCCTTAGAACAAATTGAGAAACCAGGCTAGGTTTGCAAAAAGATCATACAGAGATAGTGGCCAATTATTTCCCTTGGCAATTATGAATATGAAAAATATTGAGGGCTGTCAGGCAGATGTCTGTACAGGAGGAAAGATGCCTCCTATCTTTTATATCTGCAGAAGGCAGAAGACACTACTGATGCTCTGAATGCTTAGGAGAGAAAATGAGTATTATAGGAGACTTGACAGAACTAGCCATGGAGAGGACAGGAGGAAAGGTAGTACAATTTCAGCCTATAAAGAATAAAAATAAAAGGGGAGAATTAGCACCTGTTTCTTTGTTGCTACTGACTGGAAAGTTAATAAGACGAAAAAAAGAAGGCAAAGGTCTTTTAATGCAAAATCAAAATTTTCTCAGTTTATAAGATGTAGATTTAGACTTGGAAGGGACCCTAGAAATTATCTATTACAACCCCTTCATTTTACACATGAAACATGTAAATACAGAAAAATGGAGTCACTTGCCCAAGGCTACACAGGTGGCCAAGCTGAGATTTTGAATCTAGTTCCTCTGACTCCTACAAGGTTGGATGAACACTTGTTAGCTACTTTGCAATAGGTTTTCTTTGATAGGCATGGTTGATCCCAATTGGTTCTGAGTTCTCTTCCAACTCTAAATTTTTGTGATTCAATGGCTCAAATCCATGCCTCTTTCTTTATCATCTGGTCACCAATTCTTTAAATGGTAGGTGCCGAGCCACTTGCAATCTTAGGTAGATGCACTCGACGCTCACTAAAGTAACAGGCTTACTGCCACCTCCAATCTCATTGGCAACTTGAAATTGATTTCCCTATCTCCCTTGGTCTTTCTGTTTAGACAAGAATATTCTCTAATCATCTCAGAGGCAAATCTATTCTTTTGAAATGATCTCCCCAAAAGATTTAACCTCCTCACCTAATGATTTTGTTCAGAGCTATGTCAAGAAGACTTTGGTTAGATTCAAAATGAATGCCAAATATAGAGTACTCTTTCATCCTCCCATTTAATGCTCAGTGCAGAGAACCAGCTATGATAATGACTATGGCATCCCTTCTTAAGAGGAAGAAGAGCACTGGTATTCTGTCTCTCTTCTATCTACTCCATCATTATGTTAAAAAACAAACTTATAATTTTAACATACCGATCCTTCAGAAAAACATGAGATTCTCTATTTCCTTTAAACCAGAGTTTTAATATGGAGTGGTGAACTTAAAAAAATAATGTGTCAACTATATTTGAATAGCATTGGTTTCCTGTATAATTCTATATATTTCATTTTATGCAGTATAAACATTATTCAGAGAATATCTGTATAGGCCTCATAGGCTGCCAAAGAGGTACACAGGACAAAAAAGTTAAGAACCCCTGCTCCAAATTTACTCCAAATGCTTTTGTTTTGTTTTCTTTGGTTGTTTCTTCCCAATTCTTTCAACTTGTCAGCATCAAAACTGTATATATTAGCCAATAAAGGTTCTATGGTGATGGTAACTTCTAACATAGTCTTTATATGCATGATGGCCAGGGAGAAAAACCCCCAAAACCACTCTACATAGAAAATGGAGTCATCTAATTGAATTACTGAGGTCATAGTCCAAAGTTAAGATTAATATTTTCTTTTTAGCTTGCAGTATTAAACCAAATATCACTCCCCTAAAAGGTTGCCCTTGATCGGCTCAACAATGGTTGCTGACAGAACAACTCACTTGCACTTAGAAGTGATACAGCTAATGTTTTTTTAAACATGGAAAATTATAGGCACAAGGACACTTTTCATGAGGTCAAGTCTCTTTTCTTTGAATTGGAACAAATAGACCCCTCTCTTCACTTTACTGTGTACATTTGGTAGTCTTGAATAAGACAGATTACATGAGTGCTGTTGATTCCCAGGACTTACTCAAGCTATGCAGGTGGCAGTGGGGAACCAGGATCATATCCATCTGTCATCACTGTGATTAGCCTAAGGGTCATGAGTTGAGCCATGCAAGCAGCAGGAGATGGGGGTGGGGTGGGGGGGGGTGACACCACTGTGGAAGGAAGAACAGACTGAGGGGCCATGTGACTTGTGTGGGCTGACATGGGCAGAAGCAACTCCAGCTTACAGATTTAGGTATGAAAACAAAAAAGACAAATGTGAGAGCATCTTCCTCTGCCCCAATGTGGTGCTGACCACAGGGGGTTTCAGTTGGCACTGTCATAAACATTTTCAAATATTCTGCTGATTTTTTTCCCTTTTGGGCCATTTTTGTATGGTTTTGTCCTATTATATAAATTCAGTCTTGATGCATGAACTATATTGAATCTGAAACTGTCTATTTCATAGAATCCACAGAATTTTTATCTGGAAGGGAGATGGAATATTATCTACTACCATCTAATTTTACAGAAAAAGAAGAGGAAACATAAGAAGGTATAACAACTTGGCTACACAACTATTCAAGTCAGTAAGCATTTGTTAATAATCTCCTATTTGCTAGGAACTAGGGATACAAAGAGAAAAAGGAAACTAATTCCTTCCTTCAAGGAGCTCTTGGGGAAAACAACACATATACAGATAATTAAATACAAAGTATTAAAATCAGTTTACAAAGTATTACAAAGTGATTCCAAAGTCACAAAGTTGAATTTGAACTCAAGTCCTTGGAATTCAATGACTCCACTTCTTTGCACAATTCTTGAGGAAAACAGGACAGAGTGAAAAGTGCACTGAATTTAGATGCATAAAATCTGAATTTGAAGTTGACTCTGCCATTTAATAACCTGAGACCTGGGCAAGTCACTTACCCTCCATTGGCCTCAGTAAAATGAGGGTGTTGGACTCAATGACCTCTTAGGTTTCTTTGGGTTCTAAGTCCATAATCCTGTGATTCTCAAAATGTTATAGAGGAAAATAAGCTTAGAAATAAACAAATCCAATGACCTCAGTTTTCAGATAAGGAAATGAAGGCCCAGAGACCTTAAATAATATTGTTAAGTGCACAAAGCAAATTGGCAGCCCAGTGGGGACTAACAAAAAGGATTTGCATATCTCTTCCAAGTGTTTACAAAGTGTTTTCCTTACAACAACTTTGAGAGATGGTAAGATGGTAAATGAAAATACTAATATCAACACTTTACTGATGAAGAAACTGAGGCTCAAAGTGGTTAAAATGAATTACCCATGGTCACATAGCTTGTATGTAAGAAAATAAAGACTCAAACCCAGTTCTACTGGCTTTATACACAATGTTCATTCCTCCCACCCCCGTCCTGCCTCCTACACCTCATTGTGGCTCTGAGTAGGATACAGATTTCCTAATTCCCAGTTTACTGTGATTATATCTGAGTAGCAACATTATATAGTGGATAAAGTGCTGTACTTGGAATTAGAAAAGTGTGTTCAAATCCTGCCTCTCATGTCTGCTCTCTGTATGATCTTGGACAAGTCACCTAACCTATGAACTGCAATTTTCTCATCTGTAAAATAGGGTTGTAATAAAACTCAAATGAGATGATGATAAAAAATGTTCATAAATTTTAAAGTCCCACACAAAGATCAATTATGTCAGTTATCATTATTGCTTTTGGTATGCCATAAATGAGAGGCAGAATGGAATAATGGGTAAAAAGCTGGCCTTACAATAAGGAAGCTCTGGTTTCAAATCTCACTTCTCACATATCCTGGCTGTGAGACCCAGGAAAATTATTGAACCTCTCAGGATCCAGGTTAATTCTATAAGCCTATAAATTGTTGAAAAGGTGCTGAGCTTGGTTGACAGAAGTACTTTCATCATCTGTCAGTTGCCTACACCAATGAAATCACAGGTCCAGTTCCTCTTTCCATGCCACATAATTTTCTTCTGATTTCTTTTTCCTTCCTCCAAAGAATAGCAACTTAGATTTGGATCCTTATAAGCTTGGATCTCTAAAAGTTGCCATTAGAGAATGCAAGAGAGAATAATGAGCTACGGACAAGTAAAATGTAATATATGGTACAATGTTATCCATATCCAAGAAGGTTTCGATGTAAATAAAATCAACCTAAGTTTGAAAAGCTGAGATGAAAGAATTATACAGTGTATCCCCAGAAGAGTATACTGTGCTCTCATAAATAGACACAGTCATATTGAGCTTTCCTAGGGATATGTGTGTGTATGGACATAGCCCTATGTATTTATATATAATTGTATAACTAATTATAGATTCGTAATCACCCTTACTATAAATACTGTTAAATGAGTGAGGAAAAAAATGAGAAAATTTTAATGTCCAACAAAGTAAGTGGAGAGAAGATTCATTAAAAAACATTCATTAAATGTCAAACTGGCTGATTAAGAGCAGTAGCAAATAGTCTATGGTGGTCAAATGAAATTTTTAAATACCAAGAATCGATTTGCTTTAAAGGGACACATTTTCCCAAGTCTGGAGTTCAAATGGTGCTTTACCACAGAGAAATATGAAAGTTCTTTTTTCCCCTTACATTTCTTATTCATGATCAATAATAGGTCCAGTTATTGTTGTGTACCCAAGCATCTCAGAACTGTACATGTTCTAACGCTCAGGAATTGAGTTAGGGATAAGCACCCTGGGGCAGGGCTAGGCTGTAGAACTCATACTTGTTATCTACTCACGGCATATCTGGCTCAAGATTTTTATATCTTTAATTTCACAATCTACTCTTTACAACTAGAGACTTTTTAAAGATGTGTGTTAAAAAGTGACTGAAGTCATGTGGCTTTCAAGATTCAGCCTGAAAAATTGACTGTGATGCTCGTAATTACTGTTCCACATGGTTCATACTTAAACAAACTGATTGGAAGAGGTCAAAGATATCATGGGATTCTGTTTGCATTTATTACACGGAAGAACCTCACTTTGATACAATGTCCAAATTGCAAAGGCGAGGAGGACTAGAGGTTGACATTCTGCTTGACATGCAAATCACATCATTATCCTGCATGTAGAAATTGCCAATCAGCATGGCAGGCAAAGCATTAAGACTGATTATGCTCCTTTTAAGAAATGAAAGGAACAAATCTTTCCATTGACTCCAAGAGAAAAGACTTTAAAGCTATGATATCTTAAGTTTTGGGCTTTTATAGCTCATGGTCTGCAGGTCTCAATAGTCTCATTTTTTGAATGGTAGAAAAAGGCCAGCCACTGAGCAGAGTTATGTGAAAAGTTACTCTACTTTTATTTATCACTGAATTTCTCACTGAATATTCATAATACATAACCTCCACTGGGTCTTTCTTGCTACCTGGTAATTCTTTTACTCATCTCTCACTGACTCTTAATTGCCTTCCCCACAGTGACTGTTTGAGATCTTTTCTTTCCTCAAGGCCCCAATGGTCCTCTCTCTCTTGACTTTCAGCAGTTGACCTTTGTGCTTCTACATTGCTGAAAATATTGAGGCCATGTGATGAGAACTCCCTTCTCTCCCCTATCTAGTCTTCTGAACTTTCTAGGTCCTTGCCATTTCTTTCTTCCCATTTTCTTTTCTTCTAAGACTAATCCCTGTCCATGTTTTTCAATCTGTCTTTTCAGTTACTTTATGACCTTGTTCTATTAGTCATCTCCTCTCTCTCTCACGAACTTTCAGCCTCTCTTGCCTCCTTCCTGTTAGCCTGTACATATGCTTAAATCTACTCTACTCTGAAAAATAAAATTCCCTTAACTCTGCTACTGCCTTAAGCTACTGTACTAACTCTTCTCTCTTCTTCTATAACAAATTTCTAAAGCAAATGAAACATACACTTTCAGCCCTGATTCTCTTCACCATCTCATTTACTCTTAAAACAAAAGTTTATTGATGCCATTTGGTTTTACATTATGGCCATCTCCTTCCCTCCAGATATAACCCTTCACCTCTATTGATTTCTCCTTTGTTACAAAGCACAGTTAAACAACACCAACATCTGCCTGCGTATGTGATATTCTATACCAGTAATGTCCAACCTTTCTACCAGAAGGAGGAAGATGTGTTTTCTCGTCTCTTCTCTAGGGCTAAGATTGGTCATTAAAATTATTCATCATTTTGCCTAGTTTTAATGTCTGTTTATATTATTGTAATGATTGCATATATTGTTCTCTTGATTCTGCTTATTTCAACCAGCATCAGTCCACCCAAGTCTTTCCATGATCCTGGGTTCTTCGTAGTCATTGTTTCTTACAGAATAACAGTGTCTCATTACATGCATGTGCTACTATTTATTCTTCCATTCCCCAGTCAATAGATACCCATTTAGTTTTCAGTTTTTTACTACTTCAAATAGGGATGACATAAATAGTTTGGTGAATATAGAGCCTCTCTAGGGTTATATGACCAATAGCGGGATCTCTGGGTAAGAGCATGTGAACATTTTTCTAGTAAAACTACAAATTTTCTATTATAATTACAAATTGTTTTACAGAATTATTAGACAAATTCACAGTTCCATTAAATCGTATTAGTGTGTCTATCTTTGCACAGCCCTTCCAACATCCACTGTGTCCATATTTTGTTATCTTTGTCTATTTGCTGGTCACTCCTTCAACCTATTGCAATTAAAGAAAACACCACTCTGTTAAAACAGCCCTTCCCAAGAACACTAATGACCTCTTGGCCGATAAATCCACTGACCTAATTTCTGTTCTTACAGAATGTTCTGTTCTTTGATCTCTCTGCAGAGCTAGATATTGCTGACTGTGCATTCCATTCCTTCTCTGGATAATAGGATCATATATTTAAGGATGGAAGGAAATGTTTAAGGCCATTTAGGCTACTCCCTAATTCTACTGATGAGGAACTGAGGCCAGAGAAGTTAAGTGATTTGCTCAAAGTCACACAGATAGTAAAGAACTGAGCTGGGTTTCAAAACCAGGTCTTCCCACTTCAAAAGTCCTCTGTTTCCACTGTACCATACTGCATTTCCATGTTCTTCTCCCTCTCTGAATACCATTTTTCCAGCCACGATGGTTCTTCTTCAAGCCCTCCTCTCCAAATAGGTGATCAGCTCCCAAGACCTAGACAATATTTCTGAAATCTGTCTGATCCTTTCCATTATGACTGACCAGCCTAATTCAAGCCTTCATTGGCTCTCATGTCTACAATTATAATACCCTCTGTAATAGTCTTCTTGTTTCCATTTTATTTCCAGTCTCCAATCTATTCTACACTTTGCTGATGCTCAAACTTATTTCCAGTTTTCTCTACCATATGCTATTTTTCTTTACCATCTACTGGATCATGTTAAACAATTTTCCTCTTCTCTTTTTCCTTCTCATTCCATACTCAAACATGCTCTTTCAGAATGGTATCATGAAAGGAACGCAAAACTGCTTTTCTGGATACATAATCTTTACTACTAGCTAGTTAGTTGTATGACCTTGAGCAATTGTTTGTACTTCACTGAGTCTCAGTTTCTTCATATATTCAATAAGAAAGTCAGACTGAACGAATCTTAAGTTCCCTTCCATGATAAATTCTAAGTCACTGGGTAAGCAAAGTTGGGACATTCAGAAAAAAATGGACAAATGATCTAAGGTCAATCTTTGGCCTGGAGATTGTGTTTTTTTTCAAAAGCACTTTACAAGGATCAGCTGTATAGCTCTGACCACAGCCCTGAGATAGGGATGCATCTTTTTAAAGAAATGTTTATTATTAAGAGGGGAGGAGGTAGAATAAAAAGTGGTTTATTAAGAAGTGGATTTCCACACAGAGTGAGCATCAAATCTACTTTCAAACTGCTTCAACACTGACTCTTAGTCTACAGTCTGGACTATAACAACCAATCCTCTGATTATCGTGGTGCTATATCAGACCTTCTTACACATGGATCCAAATTGCCATTGGACTTAAACTAATTCTTTGTCAGACCCCTTTGGAAAATGCAAATAATCACTCTAAAGAATGAGTCATGAAGTACTGAAATGGTATTTGCTTCTGTGTGTGAGTAGGAGGGGAAGTTGGAAACAAAACAGATCCTAAGCATATTATAGAATCAGAGCTGTAACTAGGAAGGGACAACTGTGACTGTCTTTAGCCACCAAAATTTAAAGGGCACTTACAGCATTCAGAATTTTTCATCCATGTAGAAAAATGAAGGTTTGTGCCTTGTTGGCAATAATAATCAATTAAAGTAGGATGCTCCCTCTGACTGCACTGTGGGTGGGCTCAGACCCAGATTTATCCTACCCTCATCCCCTCCCACCCCCTTGCCAAGGTGGCAATCCTCTGCAGCAGTAGACTAGCTTCCCTGGATCTCTGCTCACAGGAGCTGTTTTCCCAGGGTCTGTGCTTCCTGTCCATAGGATGACACCATGGAGTTTCTTCCCCTTTTCCTCATCTAAATTTGTCTTTAAAGTTTAAGGATATTTCATACAGCTTTCCCCCAGCTAGAAAAACGATTGGATATAGCTCTATATAGGTTCATAGATTTATACGTGGAAGGGATATTAGCAATCATTTAGCTTAATCTTATTTTACAGATGAGGAAACAGAGGCAGAGAAATGAAATGATTCATCCAAGGTTACAAAGTACTTAACTAGAAGCTGGAAGTTGAAATGATACACTTTGTACTGTTTTTACTATGTAACGTCTTGCCCACAAGACAACTTAATATGACTGTCATTTATAGAATGTGTCACTTTGGCACTTAAGAACTGATTCATTTTCTGTTATTATGGTTGTTTGGCATCTAATACTATAGTATTTAAGTATATGTTTGCCGAATTGAATTTAGCATTGACTTTAAGCAATTTTTAAAAAATTATGTAGCAAGGACACAAATCGTTGACTGTCTTTTACAGAGATCCTGGGAGCTGTTCTCTTCTCTCCTACTTCCCTGGTGGAAGATCTTTGAGAAAAAACACAGTGTAATTTGCTAAACAAACAAAGAAACAAACAAAAAAACAAATCATATCAGTAGCCCTAGAAAAAGATAAGAAATAGAAAAGCAAATTTTAAAAAGTGAAAATGATTTTCTGAGTCGGAAAACACTCATTGAGAGGAAATGAGATGAGTAGGAGTCAAAGTGACCATCCATAGCAGCAAAGGTAGGAAGTTAAGGGCTCCAAACTCACCATGAATCAACAGAAATAGAAAACAGACTCATTAAAGGAGACTAAGAAGGACATGCTCCTGCAGCTACCTTTGTATTTATGGTATGCCCATGAGGCCCTGATGTAAGACAGTAGTTTAAATAGGCCAGAGCGATGCACCAGTTATAAAACTGTTCACTGAGGATGCAATATAAGCCACCTCCTGGAGGAGAGCTGAACAGTTGGGAAGTAATGAAATGGCTAAGACCGCATCCTGGGAAAAAAAAAGGCATGCCCTCTGCAGGGAAAAGGGAACACCAGTGGCAGGGCAGAACACCAACATAAAGGAGTGAATTGTAGTATTTTTCCTTTGCTGGTCCAGGGTAGTACTGTAAGTCACAGTAACCATACAGGTTATTTGGGCTGAAAATGAGAACAGCTCATTAAAGGACAGTCTCAACTGCTCTCAGAGGTAACTAGTCTCTGTGTCCTTTATTCTTGAAGTAAATCTATTGTATGTGTTAAATAAAATGAAATGAATTATTTGTAAAGCCCCTCCTATTTATCTCCTCTTCAAGACTGAGCTCCAGGGTTACCTCCTATAAGAAGTCTTTCCAGACTCCTCCCAACCTCCTTTATTTCTATTTATTTTGTATATACTTTGAAATACTTCTGTGTATATGTTGCTTCATCCATAGAATGTAAACTCTTTGAGGGCAGGAACTTCATTTTTTTTCCATGTATACTTAGTGCTGAGCATAATGAAATGGGAGTACAGGACTTGGAGTTAGGGAGAGCTGTGTTCAAATCTTGCTTCAGACATTTAGCTACATGATTCATTAACTCCTCTGTGCTCAAGCGTCCTCATCTCTGAACTTTTGGATAATAATAGTGACTATCGTACAGGGTCATTGTGAGGATCAAATGAGTTAAATTATGTAAAGTACATTGCAAACTTTAAAGTGCTCAGTAAATGCTAATTATTATTGCAGTAGGTTTTTAATACATGCTCATTGAATTGAATGCATGCTTTTAAATTGTGATTTTACAGAGGCTGACAATTTGGAATGGGACAGCACACTGAAAAGACCCACAGGACTCTTGTATTTAAAGGCAAAAAAAATGGGGGCAACTAGGTGGCACATTGAGGACAGCACCAGTCCTGGAGTCAGGAGGACCTGAGTTCAATTCCGGCCTCAGACACTTGACACACTTACTAGCTGTGTGACCTTGGGCAAGTCACTTAACCCCAATTGCTCTGCCTTCCCCCTCCAAAAAAAAGCAAAAAACAAGCATGGAGTGGATAGCCTGGCATAGTGGATTGAGAACTAGCCTTGAAGTCTGAAAGACCTGGGTCCAAGTCCTACCACTGAGACACTGTGATTGTTTGACATTGGCCAAGTCTCTCATCCTCTTGGTAACTATAAATTTCAGAGAAGATATTTGTTTGTACTGGCTGAGGATTCACTACATTGACGAAACAACAAAACTGGTTTTAAAAAAGGCAGGACTAGTAGAAATGGGGTATTTTATACAAGTAAACTGAGGATATTTAGGGAGCTGCACATCCATTTGGCCTTTGGGATGTAAATTTATGAGGTAATTAGGTTTGCTCTGAGCCCACTTAGCATACTGTTGCTTCCAAAATAAGAGATCTATGCCCCAACATTTCTCCAGTCCTAAGAGGTTTTAGCCACATAAGGACCATTTAAATCGGTGGGATTTGTGGGGCTGAGAGCCTCCCCATCACTGGAAACCTTTATCTCTCATATTTAATCATGAAGTAATAATGGTCAGTAGCCTCTTCAAATACATGCACAAATTAAAGAGTTGGACAAGTCACTGTGTATTTTGATAACGCATGTTGAGAGTTAACATTATACTAATTAAACTGAATATACTGCTCTTCTAGCCTGTTAGCTATTATTTCATGAAAGCTTTTAAGAATAACAGGGAACACATTTAATAAGGTATATCTTCCTAACTTGTAGGGACAGTGAGCCATAATGTAGCTTTCCAATTGGGCAGCAGAATTCATGATGTCTGTTTCCCCTTTAACTGACAGAAGGATTCTGAGGAATCTAAGTTAATTACTCTTGAAAAACCCATCTATCAAAACCTGCAATCTTATCAACAGAGGGAACTCTTAATATGGGAACTCCCTCCACCAACCCAGATCATAATTATCTGTATAAGGCTTATTTGATGGGTTCTAGGGAATTGTTTGAGGCACATGGACATTCAGTGACCTGACCAAGGTCACACAGTCAGTAAGAGGTAGGAGTGTGATCAAATCAATTAATCAGCAAGCATTTATTACAACAATCTCTGCTATCAAGGATTTTACATTGCATCATATATGAACCCATATTCCAGATTCTAAGCCCTGCACATATCTATCCATTATACCATGTTTCCCCTGGCATCTGTCAACTACAGCAATAATTGTTGGCATTCGTATGGTGTTCTGATATTTGGAAAGTGTTTTATATCATTTTAAAGTCTCAGAATAGCTCTAAGACATAGGCTATGGATAGATAGACCATAGACCAGAGGTCTATCTATCTATTGCAGATAAGGAAACCGAATTTCCAAAAGCTGAAGAAATTTGTCCAAAGTACAAAGGAGGCTATTACAAGCATTATTATCCCCAATTTATACATGAGGAAATTGAGAGTTAGAGAGTTGAAGTGACTCAGGCTTGGATGCTTAGCAAGGAAGTACTGAGGTTGAATTTGAACCCAGATCTCCCAACTTTTGAGTCTGAGCCCCTTTCAGCCCATTCTCCCAAACTTAAAAAGGGGAACCAATTCAAGTATGTCAAACGCTTGCCAGCTCACCATATTTTGCTAATTCATTCCAGTTTTAAAAAGGATGAAAACCATGCAAATGGGGGTGGTTTTCTGAAAATTTTTTTTATTATTAATTATACTTAAAAGAATTACTTTGTTGATCATTTACTCATCAGAAGGAAATGAATGTACTTGGGGGCACTAAATGGAGAACATAGCAAAAGATTTGAGCTACAATTATAATTTGTTTCTTAGCAACTAATAGCAAAAGTTATGGAATTGGCTCCAGCTCTAACATAAGAGGCAGGCTTAGCTTACAGCCCTGGGAATATTGCGACTAGCCTTAAACAGCATAATGCTAGGAGTAATTTGCTTTCACCACTATCACAAATAAATTCTTTTGTATCTGACAGGTCAAAATCCTAAAGTATTCTCATTAAAAGTTGGCTATTATTGTGTGTTCTGCCATCATTTGCATCATACTGACCCAAACAGTATTTGTTATTTCATTCATTATAAGAAGTTGAAGAGAATCAGGGCCTATAAAACAGATTTCTTTAATAAAGTAGGAAGAGAATTCCATCACTATAATAGCTCCATTTCTAGTCTCAAACAGCATTTATTAAATGTAGTCCTGGTTAAAGTAAATTAAAATTTTTTTTATAATGGATATGAGCAAATGCAATGGGGATTTGAAAGGGTAGAGTAGGCTAGAGGCCGGAGAAAAGGCTGGTGAAATTTGAGGTGTCCCATTTGTTAGACTAAGAGCCTAGGGAGTCTCCAGCCATGTATTTGCCTTCAAAATATCAGATTTGTAGCCCACATCTTGAGCAAAGAATTTAATTTGTCTTGCCTAGAAGAGTACATTAATATCCTAGCAAACTCAATTTTCCTACGAAAGATGTATTAAGATTTTTTTAAAGCCATGCCTCTAATACATGTGGACCATGTAATGCCAAAATACACAGGGGTATAAATATGAGCCTACAGAAACATACCCTAAAGGCCAGAAGACACCACTTTAATGTAGTAACAACACAACTGAAGACCAGATAGAATTAATTAGAAAAGACCATCAGAGGATGGGAGCACTGGGGAATCATCGGCTGAGCTATTTTCAACCTTATTTTTTCCTGAACGTTGGAAAAGAAAAGGAAAACACTCTCATCTTGGAATGTATGTTTAGTCCAGAACAGTCTAATTCTCTTTTCCTGCAGCAGTATTAATAAATAATTAATTAGCATGACCACTTATGACTAAATAGCAGATAAAGTTGAGTGTAACTAATTCTGTCTTTCTGAAGAGGTAATAAGTGCCCCAAATCATAGGTGTCACTGTTGGATTAGAGACCAGAAATGGGAGCTCTAATTTTAGATTCTGTGTCCCTGATACATGATTCAGAAGAGATAAAGTGAAGTACTTTAAAGATGTTCTAGACATGAAATAACCCACATCTAATGAAAGTAATTGACTACATTTATATAACATTTTATAAAATGCGTTTCTTGCCAAATCTCTGTGAGGTAGGCTGGATATTGTTTATTTCTATGTTGCTAATGAAGGTATGGAGACCCAGAGAGGTGCTGAGGCTTGCCCACGGACAAAAAACTACTCATCTAAGCTGGGACTTGAGAGCAGATTTTCTTGTCTGAATTCTTGTCCTCTTTCTACTATGCTATGTACTCTATTGCAGGGGTGAGGAGCCTGTGGCCTCGAGGCCACGTGTGGCCCTCTAAGTCCTCAAGTGTGGCCCTTTGACTGAATCCAAACTTCACAGAACATATCCCCTTAATAAAAGGGGATTCTATAAAACTTAAACTCAGTCAAAAGGGTGCAGCCAAGTGCACCTAGAAGGTCACATACGGCCTCAAGACCACAGGTTTCCCACCCCTGCATGGAATATCCTAGAAGAATAGAGGCAACCAGCTACACTCTGGATAGAATCCTGGACTCTGAGTCCAGAAGGATTGAGCTCAAGCCCTACCTCAAGACACAATAACTGTGTGATCCTGGATGAGCTATTTGGCTTATCTGTATCTCAGTTTCCTCATTTGTATGATGAGGAACCTTTAAGGTTCTTTTCAGCTGTATACAATTCTATGACAGTTCTGGCTCAAGTGAATTTCACTGTATATAGCAAAATTTCACATTTCCTGCTATATGTGTTAATAGAGCTCTTAAGTCATCCACTGGAAAGGTTGGCCCATTAAATCTCCAGCTGATGGGAACACTATCAGGAGAGGGGTGATAAGAAGTAGGCAGTTGGGTGGTTTCAGGAGATGGAAGGATAGAAATAGACAATTAAGAGATATGAGAGGTACAGATTTCTAAAAGTGACCTGTCTTAGAATGACAATTTTGAGCCCTCCTTCAGTTGTAAATAACCTTGAAACAGGACCATTTCAATGTGCTGATCAGAATAGTGCATGTAGGTTACATCATACATGATTTACGTAATTAGGATGAAAAAACCCAGTCTGACCTGGCTTTTCTGGAGAGTCATTGTGGTCCCTTAGGGTATGTGATATGTAAATAACACAGGAGGTATGGAGAGTGGCCCTCCTGAGCAAAGCTCTTGGTGAAGTGAAATAACAATTGAGAGTTAAAATTAAAAATGGGTGGGAGGGTGGGGGAAGGATGGAACATATGTGTTATTCATCTGCAGTGGTATAGCAGGAATTGACAGAAGAGAAGTGGAGATTCTGCCTGAACAGATAGACTGTTGTGCAAATTATCCCCAAGAGCATCTGTTCCGTGTTCTAGATGGCTGGTCACAAGGTCAGAAATTAAACTATTGAATAAACAACGTCACCAAGGCATATGACATTGCCTCCCTGTGAATTATTGCAAATAGTTTTCTAACATGAACATGTGGAACAAAAGGACCTCAAAAGCCTACCTGCCCAGGAGGCTTTGTTCCCATCTGTAGTAGAACTGACTAATCAAACTAAAGGTGGAAATAGGGGAGCAGGCCATTAGAGATGGTTTCTAAGCAATAATTTGTGACAAGTGCTATTATTAATGCCCAT
>CM053624.1:345142177-345153008 GCA_028646595.1 Phalanger gymnotis
TAACTAAAATTTATATAATGCTTTGCAAATATTATTTCATTTTTACAACAACTGTGGGAGATGCGTGTTATTATTATGACCATTTTACAAATTAGGAGACTGAGGCCGAGAGTGACTTGCCAAGGGTCACACTTTGCTTGCCTCATTTACCTCATTTGTAAAATGAAATAGACAATAACACCTACTTCCTAGGGCTGTTGTGATGATCACCTGAGATAACTGTAAAGTGTTTAATCCAGTGCCTAGGACATGATGTTGTTAAGTCATATCAACTGTGTCCTAGTCTTCCTGACCCCATTTGGGGTTTTCGTGGCAAAGATACTGGAGTGGTTTTCCATTTCCTTGTCCAGCTCACTTTACAGGTGAGGAAACTGAGGCAGGCAGGGTTAAGTGACTTGTCCAGGGTCACACAGCTAGTAAGTGTCTGAGGCCAGATTTGAACTTAGGAAAATGAATGTTTTCCTGACTTCAGGCTCAACACTCTATCCATTGTGCCACCTAGCTTCTGCCTGGCACACAGTAAGTACTATATGCATAACAATAATAATAATAATTATTATTATTATTTCTTACTCAAATGACAGTTGGATGTTGGATTTACTTTGTGGTATCCAGTTTATCTGGACATCTGTATTACTGGAAACTAACTTTCTTCTTTCTTTCTTCCTTCCTCCCTCCCTCCCCCTCTCTCTCTTCCTTTATTCCTTCCTCCCTCCTCCCCCTTTCTCTTCCTTTATTCCTTTCTCCCTCTCTCCACCCCTTTTCCTTCCTTCCTTCCTCCCTCCCTTCCTTCCTCCCTCCCTTCCTTCCTCCCTTCCTTCCTTCCTTCCTTCCTTCCTTCCTTCCTTCCTTCCTTCCTTCCTTCCTTCCTTCCTCCCTTCCTTCCTCCCTCCCTTTCTTCCTCCCTTTCTTTCTTTCTTTCTTTCTTTCTTTCTTTCTTTCTTTCTTTCTTTCTTTCTTTTCTTTAAGAGGTTGGTATAAATAATAAACATGTAACAAAGAACTAGAGAAAAAGTTAATATTCTGCTAAAGTAGCCTAGAGCTTTCCAAATGAGTTCTCTTTTGTAGTGTCAGACCCATAATGACTCCAACATTTAACAGCTCACTTTCTCTCTAAGGACTGAGGTGCCAATATACCTTTTCCCAGGATGCAGTAATGTGGATCCATAAGTCAATATCATATCTACCTGAAGCAAGAACCTCCAGCAGCTTACACAAAGAGATGGAAAAGAAGCCTCAGTTTGGTCCTAATAACAAGACTTAGCTCATGCATTAAGGATGAAGAGATTTTGAGCTAGAAAGGCATTTCACAGTCATCTAGTCCAACCCCCTTATTTTACAGATGATAACACCAAGGCCTAGAGAGGCCAAGTGACTTGGTCAATGTCACACAGTTAAGTGCCAAAGCACGGATTTAAACCCAGGCCTTCCTCCACTAAATCAGTGTTCTTTCTATTGTCTAATGAAAGGCCAAAGAAATGACAGTGGATCTCCTGAGAGTCAGTGTATCTCAGAGAAACTTGATGTATTTTTATTCTGGTTGGTTGGTTTTCCATGGAAATCTGTTTTTGTGCAGGATTTATAAGGTATTTGCCAAAGGACAGTCTTACATATGGGCAGAGCACTTGGTGGCCAGCAGAGTGTGATTTGAGGTCAGCTGGAAAATATCCTCTCCAGGATGCCACAGATGCCTGAAATTCTACCATTAGGAATTCATTACTTGGCGGTGGTTAAACATGGCCACCTATGAAAATGCCAAGAGCTTATTCTGTTGCCTGGAGAGAGGACTACACTAACTTGTTCCTAGTCAATAACGCTTTAGTGTGAATTAGTTTATATATCCCTTCCAGGTAATTAGAAAGCACTAGAACATTTGAGAAAAAGAAACTGAGAGAAGATGTCGATTGACAATGGAATGGGAATTTGCCTTAAATAAACATGACTACATTAGGAACACTAAGATGGGACAAGTTTGAGTTCAGCATGGAAGCACTGGCTGCTGCACAGCTAGGGCCTAACAGAAGGGCATTGGGTTTTTTGAAGCTGTGTGAAAATGGGGAACAATAAATGCTCCCTCCTTCATTCATGCAACATTTACTAAATACCTACTGTGTGCTGGGCATCTAACACATACTTTTGCATGAATCCCACACTGGCTGCCTACTTCAGTTGTATTCCTTTGACCTAGTGATTCAGTAGGAGGTTACAAGGAAATGTCCAATAAGACAAGGCCTTGGCAAATTAAAAGGAAGAGGGACAATGCCCACTTTATATCCCATGGGAGGTGGAGAGGGTTGTTAAAGAAGGATACTGGGAATCCCTGGGCCAAATAGTTTTTGAAAATTGTAAAGCCTTTCTTATTTACCTCCCCAGTTCATGACAGCTGGCTGAATAAGAATGCACTGAGAAGCGGTCATCTACTTTCCCATGTCTTTTACACAAACACTTTTTAAGCTAAGAAACACTTGGAGATAACAAGTTTAATACTGAACCAATTAACCATGTCACCTATCTTCTAGCATTGGCAGCACACATTTTTATTGAAATATTAATTGTGGGAGACAAGATTTTCTTAATCTCAAAATGCTACTTGATAAGTTGGGTTAAGGGATAGACATGTATAGGATGTGTTTATGCTTGACATTCCAACTTTTACCAGACATTCTAGAGACTGCAAACACCCCAGCTCCATTGAAAGAGAAAGATGTGATACTTAATTTACAGCAAGAACAGGTGTGAATAAGCTAAGTATAAATAGGAAGGCTCAGCAGATGTAATGTCTTTGTTCATCTCTAAGTGCAACTATTTGATCATTTCCCATAAATTTTAGCATTTTAGTTTCATGGGTAGGGAGGGTGTGGATTTATCATCATCATCATCATCATCATCACCATCATTTTCATCATTACTATTTTGCCTTAAATAAGCAATTCAAGCAGATATTTAGATATAGATGGTTCCTGTTTGAGTATCTGTTTGGCTAACAATAGATAACATCATATTCATAAAGTGATATAAAACCATTTGAAATTCACATGACTTCTTTGTCCTAAAAAAACAAAACACTGAAACCTTTGCTTGGCGTGTCTGGCTGAGTTTGTAGACATATCCCCCTAGCATAACACACAGTGCGTAGATATCAGGTCATATAGGAAATCAAAGGCTACCATGGGATTCCAAGCTTGGTTTTATCCATTTCTTAAGTCCCACTCTCAGTGTTTCTCAAACTGGTTTTCTTAGTATTGTATTTCAGTATCCCATTATTATCACCACTATTAACTAGAAAGAAAACTAAACTGAATACAAATGACAAGCTCATTCAAGGAAGTGAGTTTCACAAAGGCTACCTTTCCCAGATGAGCAAACTGGGTTCTGATTAGTGGAAGTAAACAAGAGGCCCATTTTCAAAAATCAATCATAACATGCTAGCTCAATATGAGGACAATGAGTCACTGTCACTTTTATGCCTCAATATCTACCTGATAACGTGATTACGCTTATGCAGCTACTTGATGACAAAAGAAATCAAACTATTGGGAGATTGTTTTCCCCTTTAGGATTGATATTACTTATGGAAGCAAAATGTACTATTTTTGTCTCTAGATTTATTCTGCACATGTGTTTGTCTATAGAATAAATGAAACTAAAGGAAGACACCTCTCTTCCAGTGTCTCCTTTGGGACTTGGTAGTATGGTGTTCATAATGTAGTTTATTGCTACTATTGCGATGAGAGGTCGGCTGTAGCCTAGACTCTTTGCTTGTCTTTTAAATTGGACTAGTGAACATTAGGCAGGCTTAAGGTAGACAAGCATCAAATCTGGTCATTCTCTCTTAGCAGAAAAATAAAATTTATTTAGCAAGTCAATTGAGGAGATTTGTTTCCTAGAAACCCTCTGGGTCAAGAGAGACCTTTAGCATTTACCTAGTCCTTTCTCATCATCTCACTGCCCATTCCCATAGGGGAGAATCTTTTCTACTTTGAAAAATCTCTTTTAATCTATTCCAGTAAAAATTTTTGTAGGCATGGAGTCAATGTCTTAATGGGAAAGATAGAACTGCCTTATATTTTATTTCTGTTAAATATTTTATTTTATACTAATCTTATGTTTGAATCTTAAAAATTATATATTTTGGAGAAAGTATGAAAGATGACTACACATAAAGGAATAATGTCCATTTTGTAGCAAAACACCCAGAATATGTATGCATTTAATAGATATCATTTGAGGCTTTTAGCAATGTGGAAAAATTAAAATGCTTAACATCAGTCTTGTCGTCCAACAAGAATTGCAAACATTCATGTGTGGCAAGTAAGTTACAGACCTGTTTTTAACTCTATTCTATAAGCGATTTCTATTTCTATAAGGGATATGATAAGCGTTGATGTTTCAATTTCATAACAAAACCAGTTGGTACATGTCAACACACACAGCACAACATAACTGTGTTTCCTAATTAAATAATAGAAATGGCCTCTTTTTTTTTTTTACTTTTTCTAGTTAAATTAGAAAGTCAGAATTTAAAAAAAAGATTTCAATAGAAAACATTGAGTCAAATACAAAAATAAATTAGGGATAAAGGTAAAGTCTTACAATTTTGTTTCAAAAATCAGCTTAAGAAATATAAGATAGGGGAGGGATAGTTAAACATCAGTTCATCAGAAAACAACAACTTTTTTTGCGGAGGTCCAAACTTAGTATGTTATCAAGGTCAGCAGTGGGCAGTATCAGCCATGTGAGCTTGGGCTGCATAAAGAGAGACAGTGTCCTTGAAGAAGTTGACAGATCTTTTGCATTCCACCCTGATCAGCCCACATACACAGAATTGTGCTTTGTTTTTGAAGGAAAGACATTGACAGTCTGGAGAGTGTCAAGAGGAAGGCAAGCAAGATGGTATAAATTCTTGAATTCATGACTTACAAGGAATGATTAAGGTAAATGATGACGTCAAACCTAAAGAAGAAAAGACTTGGGGTGGGTGGGGGAAGCTGATTTCAAATATCTGGCCTAAAGGACTGGGATGGAGAAGCATTAAGCTTGTTCTGTGTTTGGCTAGAGAGGGAAGAACCAGGAGAAGTGGGTAGAAGTAAGTGGGGAGAGAACAAAATTTAGCATTAATATAACATAACAAAAATACTAATTTCCAAACACAAAGTGAAATGAGTAGACTCTGGACCTTGGTCTGAATCTCGGGTTTATCGCTTCTTACCTATGTGCCCTTGGGTAAGTCCCAACTTCCCAGGGCCTCTCTTTCCTCATTTCTTAAATGATAGAATTTGTCTAAATTTGTTAAATGTTGGACTAAGACCTTTCCAGTTTTCAATTGTGATATAGTCAGTGAACAAGACTTTTAAGTGCCTACTACGTGCCAAGAATTTTGCTAAGTATTGGAATACAAAGATAAAATATAAACAATTCTTGCCTTCAAGGAGCTCCTATTTTATTAGATTATAGTAGAAAGCACACTGGATTTGAAGTCAGAAGACCTAAATTTAAATTCACACTTTGCTGTTTACTTCAAGTGTAACTTGGGGCAAAGTAACTAACATCTCTTGTCCTTACTTTCCAATCTGTCAAATAAGGGGGTTAGAAGAGACGGTCTACAAAATCTCTTGCAACTTACCCCTACCTTTGTTGAGTCGGATTTCCTTCTCTGTATCTGAAACTCTTCCCACACTTTCCCCAGGCTATTTACCCCAAACCCCCATCTCCATGACTACTCATCCTCTTACATTTGAATTTAATCTTTTCTTTTTCCTTCTCATGGCTACCCAACTGATGATATCACTTATACAAAACTTGCATTTTTACCTTTCACTGACAACCACTCCATCCCAACAAGCCTTCTTGTCAAGATACCTTTTGCAGGTACATAGAAAATATATACATTTTAGTACTCACAATCACAACATGCCTGGTGATTTAAACTGTGTTGTTCAGTCATTTTCAGTCATATCTCTTAATGATCCCATTTGGAGTTTTCTTGGCGAAGACACTGGAGTAATTCGTCATTTCTTTTTTTCGGTTATTATACAGATGGGGCAAACAGGATTAAGTGACTTTCCCAGGAACATACAGCTAATAAGTGCTTGAAGCTAGATTTGAACTCAGAGAAGATGAATCTTCCTGACTCCAGACCCAGCAATCTATCCACTGTGCCATTTAGCTGTCTATACAGTGATTTAAATACAATTTTTCAACTCTAATTATTTGAATATCTAGGTGAAAGAATCACTATGGGAAACTGAAATTATTCTGAATTTAGTGTCAGAGGACCTAGTTCGAATCCCAGATGTGCCTCTTATCACCAAATAACTTTCAATACTACCTCTCTTCTCTTAAATGAAATAATTAGACTAGATGGCTTATAAGGCCCCGCAGCTCTATATCTATGATTCTATGATCAATAGGCTTCACTTAGTATAATTGTTCGGTCAATCAACAAGCACTTATTAAGCCCCTACTACATAGCAGACCCTGTGCTAGATGCAGGAGCTAAAAAGACATAATGAATTAGAACTATCTTTGGACATGTGCTGAGTAGCAACTTAAAACAGAACAAAAACAAGCCATCAAAATCCTCTAGGAAACACATTTAGACAGTCAGCAAACATTTCCTAAGGGCATATAATGTGCCAGGCACTGTGCTTATATTGGGGATATGAAAAGAAAAAAAAATGGCAAAAAGACAGTCCCTGCTCTCAAGGATTTCATATTCTAATGGGCAGAGATGACAAAAGACAGGAATAGCTGGTGTTGGAGGGACTGCTGGGAAGATAGACGTACTAATAAACTTTTAGTGGAACTGTTAATTAGAAAGCAATTTAAATTTAGCATTTTTTTTAAAAAATGTTTAAAATTGTCCATTTTTTTAGGACCCAAAGATCACACCCACTGCTAGGCATATACCCCCAGCTGGTTAAAAAACAGAACATATATACATACGTATATACACACACACATATCTATATATATACACATACACACATATATGTGTATATATGTATACATATATACGTGTGTATGTATAGGTATATACATATACGTACACATATATACATGTATATACACACATATACATATAGGCACATATATGTATATGTGTATATGTATACATATACACATATATACACACATATACATATATGCAATACATGTATATGTGTGTATGTGTATGTATATACATATGTATGTGTGTATATATATATAGAGAGAGATAGATATGCACATATTTGTTACAGCATTTTTTTTCATGACAACAAAGATGTGGAAACAATATCTACTAATACTGTCTGGGTTTCCTTTCAGTGGAAGGAATGATCACGTCATTAAACATTCATGAGTAACCTTTCCCACAGGTTTCTAGAGGAGTGATGAATGAAAGGCAGGCCATTTCCAACTCTCTGATTTGCCTCAGTTGCCTCTGTGGGGCTTTAGAGGAACTAAGTCCAGCATATACTTGCTGCTACTGTACCTGACTTTCCTCCACAGGGATGGCCTGAGGCGAAACTGTGAAATCTGTCCTCTATCTCTCTGTATCTCTTCTCCCTTTCACACAAACTCCTTAGCTGCAAAAACTGCAGGGCTAAGCAATTCGTCTTCCCACAAAGCTTCCAAAAGTGAAAATCTGCCACTTACAGTGGCTCAGCTTCCTTTCAACAAGCAATGGGGGGAGCAGTTATGGATGAATCATAGCATAAGAAAGATCCCAAAGCAAGTGTTCTTCTCTGCCTGCCTCCCCCTCCAACTTCCCTTTCTTTTGGGCAAACTGGTTGCTGAAAGCACAGGGTTTAGAGTGAATTCTATGAAGCCAGATAAATGGAATCCTTTCCAGCACATGAGTATTCTCAATCGAAAAGATGACTGTATATCAAGGAAGGAGCAATTTTGAAATGTTACTGAAGTACAATGGTCCAAGTATTTAGGGGCAGAGGGATGCTTTCATCATAATTAGTTGGTAACCTAAATAGCACATTTCATGGATAAATCCATGACCCTCTATGACTTATACAGAGGGTTTAGTACTGCTACAGAATTTAATCCTCAGATCAGTAAAAATAATTGAACCCTGGGAACACAAAAAAAAAAAAAAACCAACCCTGAGTGAGTGAATGAAGGAATTTTCGAAAAAGTATTTATTAAACCCTTCTTCAGTAAGGTTGATGTGAAAATCAAATGAATTTAACATTCATACATGAAGTGTTTTGCAAACCTTAAAGCCCAATATAAATGTTAGCTATGATGATGATGATACTCCTGGATTTTAAAATTTGACCTCTGAACTGTAAAGCATACTTTAGTTTTTAGTATACCGTAGCTAGGAACTAAAAAGCTAGTTTGTTCAGTACAAGAAATATGTATTAGGGAAGGGAAGAAAAATGGATTGTTCCAATCAGACCCCACACAGGGAAAGGTAGTGATTGGTAAGACAAGGAAGGCCAGCCTTCTATAACAAAAGGGCTTTCAGCAGCTAAAAATGTCATAACATGTAATGGTAACAATGCTTGAGAGACCCACAGCTGAATTGCGAGAGCTATAGGTAGGTCAGAAACTGTAAGTGTGATAATAGCAAGTTTCTAGGGCTTAAAAGCATCAGACAAAGCGGTCAAATTCAGGGTAAATGACCCTGTAAAAGAGGAAGTCCAGAGAGAATGACTGAGGGCAAACAAGCTTATCTGAGTCACTTCAAACTGCTACTCTGAGGAGTAAGAGCCATTATTCAGGATTCCAAGGACGGCCTGCAGAGAGTTATCTGTACTGAAAAGGAAGAGAAATGCTGAGAGGGGGAGCATGGTTATTAAGGAGGTGACAATCAGTATCAGAGAGGGAAGTGAGAGAGGTGGGCAAGAGCAAGATTTGTAGAAGAGACACAAGTGGTTAGGATAGGTGTTAGGAGAAGGTAAAGAGATCACGAGGACAAATGGAAGAGGGCTATGGATAGACAAGGAGAATGGGATATGGTACAATGGCCTAGGAAAAATGTGGGGTGAATCTAAGTGCAGAGAGGGAAGTGATTGCACAAAAAGGAGGGGGGAGAAATGGACCACCACATTTCATAGGCTTGACAGGATTATCGATTTTAACCTGGAAGGGCTCTTGGATATCAATTCTAATCCTCTCATTTGACAGATTTGGAAAGCGGGGATCAGAGGCATTCAGTGATTTGTTCAAAGTCACACTGGTAATATATAGCACAACCTGAACTGAAATCCAGGACCTCTAACTCCTGGGAAAGGAAGGAAGGATGATAGGATTGGGTTTCAAACTTCTCTTCCCTACAGATGTGCCTCAAATTTTGTTTATACACTATTTAGATCACAGGAACATAGGTACAATAATAGAAGGACCTTAGAGTTGATCTATTCCAACTGCCTTATTTTACAGATGAGGAAACTGAGATCCAGAGAAGTAATTAACAGAACTGCAATTCAAATTCAGGTCTGGTGAAATCTACTTCAGCTCTCTAAGTTGATTTCTTTGAATCACATAAAGTTAGTGTTATCTAGATTTTAACTATATCTTGTTCATTAATAATTGATTTGGGTCTTTTCCTTTCTCTCTTTGCATACCATAAGAAGTAAAAAGTCCTAAAAAGAGAAGGAAAGAAGCTTAGGTAAACTGTAGCCCAAGTAGTTAGTTGCCCCTTGGCAACTGAATACATTTAAAAATGCAATAAATTCACCAAAGAGAAAATGATTGTAATCTCAAGTGTAATAAAAATACCACCTTACATTCCTATACTCAAATTCTCAAATGGATCTGTGACCACTTAAATATGGAGGTTCCCTTCAGTGATACAGATCATAACACAGACACATCCAACCATATTGTGCGATTCTTAACCAAGTGAAGTACTGCTCTAGATTCACCACCCAATATGCTGGGGTTTTCTTCACCTTCTTCTGATATGGACATTGGCAGAAAACTAGCCCAGCACTGGGGCTGCATTTTTTCTCACCATAGAATTAGCCCATCTCATCTTCTTTATCAATTAAATATTTCTTTGAAAACATCTTTTACACCAATTCTTCATAGCTTCTTATGTACTATATTTTGCAGATGACTCACGACTACCATGTGCTCCCTTAGTGATATTTATTTCTAATCCTTCGGAGACTGCAGCATTCTACAGCCTTCAGTCATGCAATCTGACTGATAGAATTTTTTTAAGATAAGCTTTTGTTTCTGGGAAATGTCTAAGGGCATTAAAAAACATTGCATTTTCTCCTGAAGGCAATTCAGCATACACGTCTTCCCTAATTAATTATTGGTACAGCTCAATGACCATTTCCAGAGTCCATCTGAAATATCTATACTGATGGCTGAATGCTACAGATCTTTACCATCACATAATTGAGCAGGCACTGGGTAAAGTGCTGAAGATGTAAAGAGAAGCAAGACAGTCTCTGTTTTCAAGGAACTCACATTCTAATGGGGGAAACAGCATGTAAACAATTACATACAAATAAAACACACTCAGAATTAATTGTAAAAAACCAACAGAGGGAAAGCACTGGCATTAAGAAGAATCAGAAAAAAGCTTATTGTAAAAGGTAGGGTTTTAGCTGAGACTCGAAGGGAGCCAGGGAAGCCAGGAAACAGAGATGAGGGAGAGAATTCCAGGCCCAGGGGACAGACAGTGAAAATGCTTGGAGTTTGAAAATAGAGTTAGGTTATGAAGGCCTTTGAACTCTAAACAGAGGATTTAAAAAAAATAATTTATTTAATATATTTAGTTTTCAGCATTTTCATAAGAGTTTGAATTACAAATTTTCTCCCCATTTCTACCCTCCCCCCCACTCCAAGATGGCGTATATTCTGGTTGCCTTGT
>CM053624.1:345153508-345194359 GCA_028646595.1 Phalanger gymnotis
CCTCCTTCCCCAAGAACCCCCAACCTGGACTGGACTTAGATCTTCAGCAGGCTCTTCACTCCTGCTCTGATATGCCACTTAATTCCTTCCACCAGGTGGGCCTGGGGCCAGAAGCAACTGCAGCTGTAGTTCTGTAGCTGCCCTACCTCCACTGCCCCTGGGGCAGTGGCTGAACCATGAACTCCATTACCCTGTCCCCAGCAGCTTTTCCCACTAACCTTCTCTGTTGTCTTTTGCGCTTGTGGTTTGAGAAGTCTGGTAACTGCTGCAGCTCACTGAGGGACTGAGGGTGCTAGGGCCCCCTCTGCCCGACTCCTGTTGTGGTTGGACCACCCAGCCCACGCTGGGCTCTGCTCCACTCCACTCCGCTCCCAGCTCTGTGAGGGATAGACCTCACCCAGAAACCATCCAGGCTGTCCTGGGCTGGAGCCCTGCTTCCCTCTGCTATTTTTTAGGTTCTGTGTTTCTAGAATTGGTTCAGAGCCATTTTTCATAGGTTTTTAGAGGGACTTGGCAGGGAGCTTATGCTAGTCCCTGCTTTCCAGCCACCATCTTGGCTCCACCCCCTAAACAGAGGATTTTACATGTGGTTCTGGAAGTAATTGGGAGCCATGATGGTTTGTTGAATAGGGGAACAACACAGTCATTTCCATCCTTTAGGAAGGTCAGTTTGATAGCTGAATGGAGGAGAGTCCTAAGGGACTAGAGACTTGAGGAAGAGAGACCAACCAGCAGGATATTACAAAAATCCAGGTGTGAAATGATAAGGCCCTGTATTAGGGTGTTGGCAAGTGTGATGGAATTTAGGCAGAAGAGTGGTGACAGGAGGATTTTGCCAGGTTTCTATTGGTACTATCATGAATACTTATTTCAAGATGTGATATTCAAAGAAAGCCATCACTGAGCCAGTACTAGGCCCATGCTGAATTTTGATAGCTACTGTAACACTAAAAAACGAAACAAATTCATTGCCTACCTAGTGGTCAACCTTCAAATGATGAGCTTCTTTGAACATAGCTCAACCAGGCTAGTTCTCAGATGACAAATATAAGGTCCATCACCAGGCTTGTACTGAAGTGAAACCCATATGACCTTAGGTAGATCTGTCAAGTCCTTAAATCCACTAGCAGAGGTTTCATGGATATAAGTTTTATAATGAGGCAGTAAGAGTGTAGTGGAAAATTACCATCAATTCAATACAATTCAAATCAATGAGTTAAGTGACTGCTAGATGGTGTGAACTGGGGATACAAAACCCAAAATGAATAAACCCTAGCCTCAAGGGGATTAACACTCTATTGGGAGAAAAAACATTTATTTATGTAGATAATTAAATACAATATATTGCAAAGTAATTTCTTAGAGGTAAAGACCAAGGCACAGGCCTAATATAAATGGACAATTTATTAAAAATGGAAACTGAGTTCACATGACATAATGGAAGAGTAAGGTAGAGTGGAAGAGGAACACAAATTGCCCTCTGTGGCAGAAATTGTTCAGGAAATTATATCTTTTTAAACTCATTCAGCTTGGATCTGAGTTCTTTCAGTCATTCATATGAGAATAATTTACTGTTTTGTTGAAGATCATAACCCTCCATTGATAAACACTTTTGATTTTGCAATCCAAATGTTCCCAAGTTGATTAAATTCTAATTGATCTGAATTTTCACAATTTATTTATTCAAACAGCCATCCATCAGCATTTACTGCTCAGAAACCAAACTTTGCCTATTTAAGCAGCTTGCTTAATTAAAAATCAGTCAAGCCAATCATGTGTTTGGCTATCTATCAAAACTCCAACTGTCGTCAGGATTTATTGCTTGTTTCACTCTTTGGCTAAGAAAGACAAATTAATTATTTACTTACAAAAACAATAAAATAAATATTTGAAAGTTATGGAAATAGGAACAATCATCAGTCTTCCAAAACAACCCTAGTTCCAAAAATCCCAAGAGGATTATAGCGTGATATTTATAAATTGAAGTATTCATCCATAGTCATCCTCATGACCATTACAATGATAATTATTCGGTATTTGTATTTGCTATGGATTTAGAAAAGACAACATCTTCTTTCACGTTCTTAGTCTGGTGAAGATTATCTCTGATCTATGGTAAAGCAACTTCATTGGGAGCAAATACAATTCAAAATTCAATTCAATTTAATTCCTTTAAAAACACACAAATATTAAATACATTTTATATGTCAAGAAAGTACTGTGTTAGGTGCTGGCAGTGTAAAGAAAAAATAAAAGATTGTTTGCCTTCAAGGAACATATATTCTATTGGGGAGGGGAGATAATTTTAGATAAGTAAATCCAAAATATATACAAAGTAACTTTTTCCCCATTGGGGAGGGTAATAGTGAGTCAATGAGTCAGGAATGATCTTGTGTACATAATAATATTTGGGCCGAGCCTTGAACGGTGGTATAGATTCCAATAGATAAAAGGAGATAAGGACGAGCATTATAGGCAGAAAAGAAGTCAGATCGTCATGTCAAGCAAAACAGCAAATAAGCCACTATGACGGGAATAGAGAGTTGCATGAAGGGGATAATGATTTAGAAAGAGAAATTAGAACCTGATTGTGAAGAGTTTCAAATCCCATTACATAAGTTCAAATTTTACTCTACCGGCAACAGGGAGCCACTTAGGTTTTTTGAGCAGGGGGGCAACATGGTAAGAACCATGTTTTAGGAATGTAAATTTAGTAGCTATATTGAAGAGGGAGAAAAGAGAGCTGAGTCACTGAGTGTATTGTCCATATCTAAACATCGTTGCCGTTCTTTATTCGACATAAGTGATTTGATGTTTTTTTCTATAGAAATAGTGGACTGCCACAGAGTTTACGGTATTTTCTATGTTTAGAAGAAGTGGAATGCCCATTCATTCTGTAACAGACTGAATGAGTCACAGAGACACAGTGCTTGGTACAGACAAAGAAGAAACAGAGCAGCTTTCATTCTTCTACTTTTGAGCAAACTATTGCAGAGTATCCTTCTCCCCTTTTCATTCTATCCTTTCTCTTTTTTCTTCATCCTCTTTCTTTCTCTAGTCATCTTTTATTTTTTTTCAAATATATATATATATATATGTATGTATGTATGTATATATGAATCTGATCAGGGTATAATGTTAATAATTCCATTTTCTTTTATTTTCAAACTTAATACCTATGAAGATAGAGGCCAAAGCTATAACTTAAATCATCAAAGAGTTTGAGTAGTGGAAAGGACTTTAGAGATTATCTTCTTCAGTTAAAAAAGCTAACATCCAGATGGGAAAGAAGACTTGCCTAAGGTCATAGAGATAATGGCTGAAGTAGAACTACACCCAAGTCCTCTGCCTTTCCAGAAAGTTCTTTGCTTGCTCCATGCTCTGTTTGCTATGCCTCATCCCACTTCACCATATCATACCATTTTATGCCATCCTATGCTATCCTATCCTATCCTATCCTATCCTATCCTATCCTATCCTATCCTATCCTATCCTATCCTATCCTATCCTATCCTATCCTATCCTATCCCATCCCATCCCACCTTATTCCATCCTATTCTATCCTATGCTATGCTATCCTAGACTATCTTGTGCTGTTCTATCCAATCCTATCCTACCTGATCCCATCCCATTTCATCTCATCCTATCCCATCCCATCCCATCCCATCCCATCTTATCCTGCCTTATTCCAAACCATTCTATCTCATCCCATCCCATCCTATCCTATCCTATCCCATCCTGTATTATTTCATCCTATCCTATCCTTTGCTATCCCAGACTGTCCTATCCTATCCTATCCTATCCTATCCTATCCTATCCTATCCTATCCTATCCTATCCTATCCTATCCTATCCTATCCTACCCTATCCTATCCCAACTGATCCCAATCCATTGCATCCCATATTATCCTGTCTCATTCCATCCCCTCCCATTCTCATGCTATACTGTGTTACATTATAAAATACTGGACCATACCATTCTATCGTGTGCTAATCAAACCTTTAATATAGGAGGGATCTTAAGGCTTTTCATACTTCAGTTAGGTAACTTGGTTTTGTTAAATGATTTAATTATACCACAAGCAATTTAGAAGTACTTAGCTATGAATTATAATAGTTCAAAGCTTAGGATGATGGATAGCAGAAGTCTCTGATTTGGCTGATCTGGGCTGTTGTAAAGCAGCTGAACTTCTATGAAGGAGGCCCCAAGCAATATTTATGAAGCAATCACCCTGACAGACTGATATCTGGAGTTATTAGATTATTCTCTAGGAAGCTGTTCATTATGATCTATGGTAAAAGCACATCTTTCTCAGAAATGAGAGGGGAAATAAAAACAATTTGAGAGTAAGAAAACTGATAATATGTCATTAACTGCTTTGGGGAAATGCAGTTTACCTACCCACAGTTATTTATCATTAAATATCAATATTCAGAATGTTTTACAACTGAATTGCCCATAAATAGGGAATTTGCATCTTAACTTTTGAAGCAGAAACATGGTTATCAATTATTCTCATTATGGATCCTAAAACCAATTAAATTAAAATTACAACCATGAATTTATGCACAATTAAGGTATACAACATGAGGCTTTCAGATGTTAACACTATATCCAACAATAAGATATTTCTGAGAAGAGTTCCAATGAAAAAAGTGGAGTTATATATGACCAATGTATACTCTTAGAAACTGCAGCTCAAGGGAACCATGGAGATTATCTAGTCTATTGAGATATGTACTATAACATACATGAATGGGATGGATCATTGTGAAGACTTCACAGGGTATGTCTAAGGGAGTAGGAGAGGTTTGGGATTTGACCTTGTGATTCTAGAAGGTCAGGGCCTGGAGCTGTGGGCACACCCTTCCCCATCTCTCTCAGATGTTAGACGATAATGAACTTCCTGTGAGCTATTTGTTCTCTGCTCCAGGAAGGTCTCTCCTCCTCCCCACCCCATTTCTTCTACTAGACTTTCAGACATCACCCCAGCATTTGAGTTCCAATAGGGAAAACCTGAATGGACCCGATCAACCTTGGTCCTCTGTCTAGTTATCGCGCCTAGACTGTAAGCTCACCTCCCAGCCAATGGTGAGAAGGGATAGAGGTGGGTGGGAATCTTTTCATTAAGAGTATAAATTAAGGCAGGTTCCCTTTTACCTTGCCTCCTCCATTATGAAAGTGTGCCCAAATCTTGCAAGGTTTGTAAAATAAATTTACTTTGTTTCTCCTAAAGATGTCTCTCCTATTATTTGAAAATCCTGTCCCACACATACATGTGAGTGCAAAGCAGGTAGCTTAGTGGCTAGAGAGAAGGCCTTAATACCAGGAAAACCTGGGTTCAAGTACTGCTTCTGACATATACTAGCTGTGTAAGTTTAAATAAGTCTCAACCCCCAAGAACTCTAAACGACTCCTTAAGACTCCAAGTTACAGAAAAGAAGCTAAATGAATCTTTACTATGCTACCTCTGATGTACAATGCATATACTATTTTTCTTTTAAAAAGCCCTGAAAGGCAACTTATAAATCCTGTGTTCTCCTTACAAAGGAAATAATTTTATCAACTCCCCAAATCTATTTCTTGAACATCAGTTATAGAGGAAAGACTTGTCTCCTGGGAGAAAATCTGGATCTTTTTAGAAGCAAAATAAAGCTGTGTTCAAATCTACTTGAGGACTAACAGCCTGTGTCAAACAAGGTAAAATGGAGAAATGAACAACTTGTCTTATGAACTCAATCAATTTAGACAAGCCACTTAGACACTCAAGACAATATATCCTCCTTTTCCACAAGAGTAGGTGTTGTAGTGTGATGTTGTACATGTGTCTTTTAATATACCTAATTTATAAGTGAAAAAAATGCCATATTGAAGTGGGGAACATAATGGCTTTCAAATAGATTTAGATTTGGCTGTTGATGTAAGTCCTTTATTTCTTTACTATAGTGAATGGAGCACTGTATCTGAGTTTGAATCCTGCCTCAAATAATCATTAGCTATGTGATTTTGGTCAAGTTGCTTAGCTACTTTCAGCCTCAGCTTCTGTAAGATGCTATTATCATAATAATAGCACGTATCCTTCTGGGTTGGTATAAGGATCAAGTGACATGACTGAAATTTAAAAAGCAAAACCAACAAACCCTGCATTTATTAAATGCTCACTATGTGCCAGGAGCTGTGCTAAGACCTTTACAAATATTTCTTTATTTCATCTTCACAAGAACTCTGAGAAAGAAGTGCTATTATTATTATTTTAAAATAATATTTAATTTTTCTTCAATTACACATAAAAAACCCAATTTTAACATTTTTTTTAAGTTTTGAGTTCCAAATTTTATCTTCCCCCCCACTTCTCTCTTCCCTGAAATGGTAAACAATCTAATACAGATTATATATGTGCAATCATGTAAAACATTTCCATATTAGTTGCTTTGTGCAAGAAGACAAAAAAAAGGAAAGTAAGCAAAAACTAGTATTACTGCTAACCTCATTTTGCAGAAGAAACTGAGGCAGACAAGTTAAGTGACTTGACCAGAATCACAAAGCTAGTAAGTATTGGAGGCAATATTTGAATTCAGGTCTTCCTGGCTCCTGGTCTAGGGCTTTATCCAGTGTGCCACTTAGTTGTCCCTTTAAAGTATGTGAACCATTTTGCCATCCTTTTTGCTCTCTGCAAATTATATTAGCCATTATAATTTTATCCACGTACACTTGACCTTATCTCCTTGTCAATATCCACACTTCTTCTTTATGGAAGAGTAGGGTTCCCCTCCCACTCCAATCTATCAATCATAGTTCCAGTCGTGTAAACGGGATAGTTCATACCTTTTGATCTCTTTCTGTGATGTGCATCAAGACAGAAAGTAATATGATGACTATGGCTGAGAGGATCGGTCATGACAATTAGACCATGTGTAAAAGGACCATCGGTGTTGTTGCTAGTATTGTTTGTTTTAATTCTTGAAGAGGACCTTGATATCAGGGAGGTGAGGTCATAACATGCAAGTGATTTGGATTTAAGTGAGGGAGGGCAGTGCAAAGTCACCAGCCTCACTTTATCCCCCAGAGCCATCTGGGTCCAGTGGCAAGATATAGATCAGGAAGACTGGAGATGGCCCTGGACGCAGTGGTCAGGGAGGGCCTTGGCCAGGTCTTTAACAGGTCTCAGTTTGACTGAAGCCAGGTCATTCAGAGATTAAGGCTTGGTAAGAAATTAAACAGAGAATGGCCTCTTTTACCTAGTCAAAAAAATCAATCTAGAAGGGGAAGACCCTCAGGTTTCTCTGCCAAAACAGAAACAATTGCTATTTACATTCACTCTGAGCCAATTAGGGCCCAAACAATGACCACTAAGTGGGGCTTGGGCTAAGACCTATTGTTGGCCAATCAAGGAGAGCCAGAGTGATGTGGGTTTAAGGCATGGTCTTTAAGAAAAAAAGTCTAACCCATAAACCCCAAGATATCTTGCTAGGTTTCAGTGATCAAAATTTATATTCCTTTGGGCAGAGCATCTGCAGGTAAAGGTGTGATAAGTGAACTCAGTCCAGAGGGGTCCATCCCCAGTAGTGGAAGATTTCAGTTCTGGAGTTAAGGATTTCAAGTCAAACACTTTAGGAGGAGAAGAATATTTTATTCATCTCTCTATCTCACCTCCCACCCATTTAGCATACATTCACAGAGAAGGGACCATTAGGATAGTGCAGAGAGAGAACAGAATGAGGCACAAGCCAAAGACAAACATGAACAAATATAGACACAGATGATTCAAGGCATATGGCACTTGAACCATAAAAGAATGCTGGTTATGTATTCAAGAGAGGAATCCAAAAACCAAGAATTGTGAGTTTATTCTTGGACTAAGTGTGTTCTCCACACATGTAGCTTTCAACTACCGTGCTCTAAGCTCCTTCTTCCTCTAGACTTCCTCTAGACTACTTTTGGAAGATGGTGCTCTTGATTTTTAGGAGGAAACGTTTCACATCGACCTCTTTGAAATGCTAGTTGACTCTTGCTGACAGTCAGTAGGGACCACACATTATAGGGGGGATTGTGATCCATACTACTAGAAATTTTAGAAACTTCCCCTCTCCCCAGGGATATCCTAGATCTGGGAGTAAGTAATTGGTCATCTGCCCTAAAGGTATGCAAACTTTCAGCAACAGTAGGAGTTGCAGAAAGATACCTATAAGGGGTGCTACATTTGGGGGAAAATACTATTTATTTTTATCCAAGTTATAGAAGTACTTTGAGAGGCAGCATGGTGTAGGAGATAGAGAGTTGGCCTTGGAGCCAAGAGCACCTTGATCTTCCATATTGCCAGTGAGCGTCTATGATTATATAAGAAGTTCCAGTCAATACCTTTGCTATTGGTGTTAGGTATTGTAAAAGAGACATTAACCTCTGAGTGAGGTGGATGAAGGAGTATGGAAGGAAGTTAGCATTTATAATCGAGGAATTATGTGGTACGTAGAATGAGACAATAGTCAATAGGTTATGGAGTGTGAGGACAAATTCAGGAGGAATGAGATGGTGTTGAGCTTAGAAGGCTGAGCATAGAGTAACCAAGTAGAAGAGAATTTTATGAATGGCATGAAGGAGAGAGACTTAGAATATGTCTTCCCCCCAAGGAAATATCTATCAATAAAAGCACATCCTGTGTAGGGAGATGCTTTCAAAAGTCTCAAGCAAAGATTCACAGTCCTACAAATCTGTTAGCTTGATCTGGAAATTCCTTTAGGATTATAAGATCATAGACCTAAAGCTAAGAGGCACCCTAGAAACCATTTAATCTGAACTCTTCATATTATAGCTAAGGAAACTGAGGCCTAAGAAATCAAGTGTCTTGGACAAGATCACATGCAATAAATTTTGAATTAAGATCTTAATGACTACCAGCTCAATGCTATTTTCATTACATCAACTCAACAATGACAACTCATTTTTTTTTTTAGTATTGTAAGGAAATCGAGTATTCTCTAAATAATTTTGTACATGTAAGGGAGTGGATTCTCTCTACCCCACTTCACCTCAATTGTAGTCATAGATGTCTCTGAATGTAATTACAAGTTTTCAAAGAAGTGTTAAATTGTATATAGAAACATATCTTTTTATGAGGTATGGACAGCTCTGATTGAGTCAAGAAAGGGATAATGCAATTGGCTTCACAAACAAATTATTCCTGTCTCTGAGTGGTTTATGTAGTTAAGCTCTGGGTGAATTTCAGAGTTGAAAAGTTTCAAGGAATTGCAAGCTAGGACTTATCTATGGAGGAAATTTTGTGGAAGGCGGGGGAAGGAAGAGAAAGGAATTTTTTCTCTCCTTGCCTTCCCCACACATGATATTCACATAGTTATGAAAGTGAGATTCTGGTCTGGTAGAAGACACTGCCTCCAGGAGAGGAAGTAGAGACAAACACTTGAGAGAGACAAGGCTTTAGAGAGATGGTCAATTGAAGGAAAGAATAGATTCAAGGAAGGGCTTCTGGCAGCAGAGAAGAGAGCCAGCTGTGGAGGAGAAGATCCTGGGAACTTAGATGAACAATCTGTCCAGCAAAGATGCTGCACCAAAGCGGAGCTGAATAAGTAAAGAAACAACTCAGGTCCTGCAGTACCAGAAGTCATGAGCTGTCTTTGTTACATGTGAATACTACATATTATTCACTATAGTTATACTCAAATTAGAGTCTATTCTCATGGGTATTATTGAGTATTCGTCACTAAGTTTTATTTTTTAAAAAGTTACAGCTATTTGTTACCTTTTCTTCCTGTCCTCTCTCCTTCTAAATTAAGATAGAAAAAAATTACCCTTATGACAAATATTCATAGGGCACAACCAAGAGAATAATTTGAACAATAATAACAAGATTGTAAAAATGAACAACTATGAAAGACTTAAGAACCGTGACCACCATTGTGTTTGTGAGAAAGTGAACTTGAGTATTATGGGGACAATGTTTATTAGCTAGTGTTCTTACTATGCCATCTTAGTAAAATGCTTTTGCTAAGAGCTAATTGTATCTACTTTCTGATTTAATGAGAAGCACACCAGTGAAGACTTTTGAATAAGAGCACAGCCATACTAGGTTAACCCTAGAATCTGAGAGGCATAGTGCTTATGGAGATTTGATCTGCAAAATTGTGAGTTCGTGTAAGGGAATTATTCCATGGTGTGTGTGTGTGTGTGCATGCATATGTGCAATACACATATAACTTAATCTAATTCTTCGAATAATTTAGTTTTCTTTATTTGAAACATATTGGCTTAAAATATTGATCAACAACTCCCCCTGCTTCTTTAAATGAAGGAATTGGCTACCCACATATACCCATCCCCTACCCTCTACTTTCACCCCCCCCATATTTCTCTCTTTCTCTCTCTCTCTCCCCTCTTTCCCTCTCCCTCCCTACCCCCCTCCTCTGCCTGTGTGCATATGAACAGTGCCATCTCAATACAGTTACATGTATTTTTGTTTTCAACATGGCTCCTTCAATGCCAGTGTGTCAACTGTTATCCCAAGCTGTTGCTGATTTTGCTATTACTATGCCCGCTTTCCTTCACCCCTTAACGTTTTCTATTTCAAAACACCTACGGGCTGGGAAAGTAGATTGTTATTAAACTTAGAAAGAATTGTTATTTTAAATGAGTCAATAAGGCTGGGTCAAATAATACTCATAGCTTCTAGCGCTTTAAGGTTAGCAGAGTGTTTCACAAATATATCATTTTATCCTTATGACAACACTGGGAGATTGGCGCCATTATTATGCCATTTTTCACAGCTATGGAAACTGAGGCAGATCGTGGTTAAGTGATTAGCTCAGGGTCACATGGCTAATAAGCATCTGAAGCTAGATTGGAGCTCAGGTATTCTTGACTCCAGGTTCAGTGCTTGATCCACTGTGTCACCAGCTGTCTCTAATTAACATGCATTGATTTAGTTCATGAGCTTTTGGGATAGCTTTCAGTTGCTCAGAAGCCTTCTTTATTTTATAAATAGGCTCCAAATCTTTCTAATTGTATAATATAAGGCGGCAGGTAAAGAGGTATGTCCCTTTTGAATGACCACAATTATTGATGGATTAAAAGAAATGCTTTGGGTGAACTACGATGTCTTTTCTTCACTAACCATCATGTTCATGTCAGGGTTCGCAGGCCACACCCTACTATTCAGGGACAAGGTAGAAAAATAATGTTTCATCCCTATAACTTCTCGGTCTATCCTCGTACCCTCTTCCCCTCACCCCTAAGGCGCTTCTCCATGTCACACTTCAGAATATAATTAGGGCAAGATGCCAGGCTGTCTAGAAAGCCCAGTCAGACAGAGTGTGTTTTAGTGAAAAATGTACTTGATTTGATTTCACAGCATCTAGGGTTAAGTCATGGTTTTATCACTTACTATTTGAGAGATAGCCTGGTATAAGGGCTATGACACTGGACTTGTAGTAATGCAGTCCACGGTTCCAAAACAAATTCAGATATTTACTAGCCCAATGACATTGGTCAAGTCACTTAAGCTCTGTATGAATTAATTTTGTTGCTGGTAAAATGAGAAGATTGGATTCATTGGACTCTAAAGTCCTTTCTAGCTCTAAATCTATGATCTTACAGACCTTTGTTATCTTGAACAAGTTCCTAATATCTCTAGGCCTCAGTTCTCTAATCATTAAAATAAAAGGGTTGGATTACAAGGGCCTTCTAGCTCTAAACTTATGATCCTATGATCCCTTCGTTGTTAAGACATCTTTAAACCAATGGCCCACAGACTTGGTAGCTGTTTGAAAATGAGAATAAGACAGGAGATTCAAAGATGAGGTCAAGTTTTCAAACTTGGGTACTTTGGAAGATGGTGGCATCAAGGGAACAAAGAAGTTTGTGCCTGGGGAAATTTAGAAAGGGGGGGATGATAAGGTCTCTCTTTTGGATATATTGAATTTGAGATGCTAGGACATCCATTTGAAATTATGAGAGACAGAAGTTTAGGAGAGAGTACCTTTGGGGGAACACACAAAGGAGAGTGAGTGCAGCAGAAGGTGAAGTAGGAAAAGAACTGGGAAAAAGAATTAATATGGAAACCAAAGGAGAAGAGATATCCAGGAGAAGGTCATGGTCAACCATAGCAATAGCCAACTGTTGTTGAAATGTCTGAGAGGTAGACTTAGAAAGTCATTTGACTTAGCAATTATGAGATCATTGGTAGCTTTTAAGAGAGCAGTAGACTACTGGGATCATAGGTTAAGGTACAATGGTACAAAGAATGAGTGAGCCATGAAGAAATGGAAGTGGTAATCAAGTGTAGGCACTTCCTAGAAAATTAGCTATGAAAACTATGAACTGAAAGAAATAATAGCTTAAGCTGAGCCCATTTGTTGACAGGAGAAACTGAGTCATTATAGTTACTAGTAGGTTAGAGTCCCTATTAGGATCATAACTCTAGAGCTTGAAGGAACCTCAGAGACAGTCCAACCAATTCCTTCCTTTTATTTACAGTTTTTGTCATTGGGAATTGAGGTCCAAAGAGTTCGAGTGACTTTCCCAAGGTCATGTGGGTAGTAAGCATCAGAGATGAGATGTGGACTCAGACATAGGGAAGGAAGAAAAAAAAGAAAAAAGAGAAATTGACATGTTAACTTTATTACATATTTAAAAGGAATAGTAAATAGTACATAATAGATTGGCAGTTTCATGTGCAATTATTTTTTATACTGTTATGGAAATGCCTGTTTTATTAGATAAGTTAAAAATAAAATAAAGAAAAACTTAAAAAAGGAATTCTTATTGCTCTTTCATGCTTCTTCATTGATGGGGGTAGGGATAAATTAAAGATGAGAGAGAGGCAAGGAAAGATCAAAGTGGCAATTTCCCCAGGGAGATGGGAAGGAGAAGATGAAAGAAGCTTCCCTTGACACCCTCTTCACTGTATGGCCATTATCCTATCTTTTTTTTTCATTGTAAAACTGCTTTAAAAAAGTTTCTACTTGATGGCTTTACTTAACTCGCCATTCTGTTATCCTCTTCATTTTAATTTCTATCCCCTAGATTATATGGAAATTACTCTCCAAGGTTACCAAGGCTGTCCTAATCACTAAATCCAAAGGCCTTTTTCAATCCTCTTCCTTCTTGACCTATCTATAGAATGTCAGACTTCCCCCAGATAATCTCTTCTCCTTTGCTTTAAGACAATGATACTCTTCTGGACTTTTCCCCCCAACCTTTATAATTGTTTCTCTGTCTCTTTGATCGTCTCCTTGTCCTCTTCCCAACTCTTTAAAGTGGATGTTCCCTGAAGTCCTATCCTCATCTCCCTTCTCTTCCTCCTCCTCCTGGAAAATTTCACTTATTCCCACATCAACTATTACATCGATGCAAATAATTTCCAAGTCTGTTCTCCAACTTGGACCTCTCTCCAGAGTGCCAGTCTCACATCTCCAACTGTCAACTAGATAGCTCTAACTTATGTCCCAACAGCTCTTCCAACTTCAGATTTTTAACATCAGCTAACCTTTTTCACCAAAATGTCTTCCTTCTTCTGAATTCGCTTTTTCTTTTAGAGGAATCACAATTCACGTGGTAGATTAGATTGGGACCCTAGCATTTTCTCAGACTCCTCTTTCTCCCTTTCCTCTCAGTTAGCAAAATCTGCCAATTTTACCTTTGTAATATATCTCCTCTTCAATTATTACCACTCTATGTATGGACCCCATTAACTCCACCACAACTAATGGAATTTATCTCTATGTTCCTTCTTAACTCACCCTCCCTCCAACCATATTCAAATTGATGCCAGAATTATTTTCAATCTTCTGATCAAAATTCTTCAATAGCTCTTTATTGCCTATTGAATCAAGTTCAGACTCCTTTGTCTGGAATTCAAGGTCCCCCACCATCTGGTATCACCCTACTTCTCTGATGACATCCCATATTAGTCCTTTCCACATAAGTAATGATGTAGCCAAATTTGACTACCTGTTGCACCATATAAACTGTGCATGTTTACACTTTGTCAACTTTGCTCATTCTCTTCACTATACCAGGAATGCCCTCTCCTTTTCTCCACTTATCACTCATTGAATTTCTCCCAGTCCCTTAAAGCCCAAGTCAAGTGATGCTTTCTTTAAGAGACCTTCCCTTATCCTTCCTAACAGCAATGACTCGGACTTCACCACAGGCCTTTGTTTGCTCATTTATTATTTCATGTTACAGTCATTTGAGTATATGCCATATTCCTCTATTTCACTGTATGCTCTTTGAGGGCAGGCACCAGTTGTTCTCTAAACACTACATCTCTTTCAGGGCCTAGTGAGGCCTACTTTGCACACAGAAGGCACTTAAATGTTTGTCAAACTAAAATGAGCCATAGTACTGAATGAGTGTTGGCCAATCAATCAGTGTCAGCTGGAATGGCCTGCAGGGTTCTTTACTTGGTTCTGTCTTGCTAAACATTTTTATCTGTGACTTGGATGAAGAATTGCAAGTCATGACTATCAAATTTGCAGGTGACATAATGCTGGGAGTCATAGCAAAAATATTGTATGATAGAATCAGGAGTCCCAATTATCTCCATGGGCTAGAATAAGAGACAAACAATGATGAAGCATGGTTCACAAACCATGAACCCTGATGAGATTTAATAGAAATAAATAAAACTGAATTTAGGTAAAGATAAAATAAATTCATACAAATACAGCATTGGGAGGGGATACCTGAAATCCATATTACGTAAATCTGTATCATCTGTACGTTTTTGTTAATATATAAGGGAACCAACAGCATGAATGCTAAGAATGGTTATGCCATTTTAGTCTGTTTCAATAGAATTATGAAGTCTAGTCAGAAGCACCATGGCATAATGAAAAGAGCGAAGGACTTCAAGTCAACAAGCTCTGTGTTCAAATTCTGCTTGTCTCTTTTATTAGCTATGTGACTGAAGTTATTTAACTTTTCTGAGTCTAAGACAACTCTCTAAGAATATAAGTAATATATTTTAACAAGTTATAAGGCTACAAATGGGTTATGATCTGTATCTTTGGAGAGAGTTCCCACAGTTATGCTATCATAGGATTTAGCATATTGACTTAAAGTCCAACTCATGCACCAAAGTAGCATGTTATATAGGAAAGATGGCTAAATTTGACATCCAAACAACCTGACAATGGTGAAGAGCTGACTTCAATTCAAGAAGTGAAAGACATTGAGGAGTTTGGATTCATATCAATGGCATGTGGGAGTTTATAATACACCAAACTTTCAATCAGTCATATTACCCTTCTATCAATCCCAACTCCTAGGAATATTTAGAAGCAATATCTTAGCAGACATTTACAAATAATACAATCCTGAAATTCACACATACATACTACTTAGAAAATTCATTTCTCTGCTAATGAAAATGCATAAGCATTGGATATTAGGTATATTTGATGTTGTGAACCCTGGGAGGCTTTCGTTAATGAGAATGTTCTACAATGTTATGGCTGTTAGACTTTGCAATTATGATACTTTTGACATTAGTAGACTACCAAAGGTGCCTGATGTTACACTGGGAAATTCCTAATCATGTAAACAGAAAACTCTTTTAAAAATGTGGTCAAACCTTCAGTTTCCACCAGATCTGCTGAAATGAAGGCTACTCCTGTCCCACCTGCTCATAGAATCTATTATGAATTTACTACTTCAAAATATAGTTTGTGTGTATTTGCATCTTTAAAGCCTTTAACCACCATCACAGTTTAGTGATTAAAATAGTTATAAACTATTTTCAGTTACCAGGTGGCTTTCCTCACTCCCTAGCTGGATAGGAAGTGCATACAAAGCAACACGCCACCAAAATATCTCAACACTCATAAAAATAGAACTTTCTCTTCCCACTCAGATTTAACAAATTATCCTACAAATCATGATATTTTCCAAATAAAATGAGACATCTTAGAAAATAACATTATACAACAAATTAAAAAATATTTGCATCTTCTTTTTAAAGGAATGGTTTTTACTGTTTCTTGGCATAATGGTACAGAAATGCAATACTGTTTCTGCCACGTGATTTAATTGCTACTTACAAGCAAACTGGAGTTTTGCTTCCTTGCTCACAATTGTTCCAAATGAGTTTGTTGCTATGCACTGGTATGTTCCAGCATCTTGAGTTTTATTGGGGTTATTGATCAACAAGCTGCCTTCAACCACACTGTAGCGGAAATCCATACCAATGTCAACATCTGTTCCATTTAACTTCCACCTATGGTAGAAAAATGCCAGTAGATAAATTCTTATAATATTAATCAATATTTCTGAATTGTCTAAAACATAGAAAATATAAATAGCACATAATACTATTTCTGATTTTTTTAAACCAATTTGAAAATTCAAACTGCCTTAATCTTGGAAATATCCTAGAATTTCCTGACCAAGCAATATATTTAAAATGGATTCAATGTCATTTTAAACAATTGTATTTGTGACTAGGTAATATGCTAGACATTGTATGATATCTTCAACATCATTTCTAATTTCCATACTACATTCTTCCAAATAATCACAATTGTAACATTTTTAGCTTACAATAAAATATTAAGCAATTACTGAGTAATAATAGCTCACATTTATATCATCAATAAATAAGGATTTATTGAGTACTTACTATATGCCAGGAACCTAAATGCTTTAAGTTTTATAAAGTATCTTCATTATAATAGCCCTGTAACATATATAGTTCAAGCATTATTTTCATTTTATATATGAAGAAATGTATATTCTGAGACATTAATCCTCAAACCATTACATGTAATAGTTGGGACTTGAATCCAGCTCTTGCGGCTCAATGATTCTTCCCAGATTAGGGGACTGTTGCTGAGAAAGTATATCCCTTGGTCTCTCTCTGTCTCTGTCTTTCTGTTTCTCTGTCTCTGTCTGTCTTTGACTCTTTCTGAATGGATATCTGTTTCTTTAAATTCTGTAATGACATTCGAGACTGACTGAATTAACCACATGCATATAGATAGAAGCTGTGTAGCACATTGGAATGGATTCAGAAGACACGACTTAGAGCTTCTTTGGCCCTGGCCAAGCAATTTGAGCTTTATTCTTCTCACCTGTAAATTGAGGACATTGGACTTAATGACAAGTAGGGCCTCTCTTAGTCCTACATCTATTATCCTATGATTGCCGAATATCTGATTAAACTGAAGCACTGTCCCATATGACATAGGAGGTAAGACTGGGAGGTATATTAAGGATCATTTAGCCCACATTTCATTTTCAAAATGAAAAGAAAAACAAATTGAGGCCCAGAGAAGTAATTACCCAAGGTCGCACAGCAAGTAAATGCCAAAAGACAGGCTTTGAAACCCAATTGAGTAGGCTTAGCCCATAATACAACTGAAAAAGAACTTTACTGTAAAACAGCAGGCTTATATTGAATTTGTGAGGAAGCCTGCTCAATCATATGTCAATTTGATGAACTGCTGAGCAATCAGATGCAAAATATGTATTTACTATTGTTTTCAGTTCTATGGTTACGTACAGACGTTAGGTAAATGCAGTAAAGTTTTGCCTTTGGTTGGTGCTTCATTTTCTGTCATCTGCCATATTCGATCTGTGGCCCAAATCTCAGTTCTGCTACTACAACCACTCTAATCATCATCTACTTCTCTCCATTCATGTAGTTACCACACCAGGTCAAGCCTTCATCCTTTGTATCCTGGATGATGAAAACAGCTTCCTAATGGGTCTCCCTATTTTCAGTCTCTCTCCACACACAGCTATCCTTTATGCTTGCTGTGGGGAATTGGTAGGGAATTAATAACACCAAAGAAGGCCAAATACTTAGGAGGGAGGGTCTGCCTAGGGATGAGTTAGACAAGATGAAAACGTGATGGATCCCATCAATGTGGGGTTTTGATTTTCTCCCACATTCATAGGCAACCCAAGAACAGGACATGGAAAAAGTGCGTTTTAGCACTTACTTCCCCATAGTTGGGGATGAGCAATGAAGGAAGAAGCAAAGGTTAAGACCTGGAGATTCTAAGGCTGTGTCAAGCACATCACTGAAATAGGTGAGCATTGGATCTAGACTGGATAAAAAGGCAAATGAATTCAGAATTGGAGTATTTATAAATGATGCTATATTTGACATCCTGGAGACCAAACACAGACCTACATATTGACCTACATAGTTCACCTTTTGCCTGGATACTTGGCACTGTTTAAATCAAGTTCATGGAATACCATAGTAATATTCCATGGTGACATCTATTTGTATTGTTATCTGTAATTTAGACTTTGAAGACATCTGGGAAAGGAATGAATATTTATTAAGTACCTACTACGTATCAGGAACCCTGCTAAGCATTTTACAATTATCATCCCAATCCACTCTCACAACAACCCTGGGAGGTAGTATTTTAATGGTCCCCATTTTGTAGTTGAGAGAACTGAGTAAGGCAGGAGTTGTGGCTTGGCCAGGGTCACATAGCTAGTGAGTATCTGAGGCTGCATTTGAACTCAAGTCTTCCTGACTCCAGGTCCAGTACTCTAGTCAATGTTCCACCTAGGTGTCTCTATAATTACATTATTATATATTACATTTGAGGAGTAAATCTCCAAATACAATGCATGCTTCTTCCTATTAAATGAAGAAATAAATCAACCCACATTTATTTGTTGCTTACTGAGTGCTAGGCTCTGTGCAGAGAGCTAGCTAGGTATCCAGGGAGTTAGAGATAGGGTTAAACTTGTGATTTCTTTTAGATAGAGAATGCTAAAGATCAGCACCTATTCTGGTACTTTGGAGAGTTCCTGGATATGTTAGGTGACATACATGGGGTTATCCAGCTAGATGTTTCATAAGTGGGGCTTGAACCCAGATTCTTCCTGATTCCTAGGCTGGCCCTCTATCTATTAGGCCATACTCTCTCTCATAATAAAGACCAATAAAATACTTTCTAATGTGCTTGTTGGGCTATGTGTATGGGGGCACGACATGTTTATACATCGATACATTAAAGACACATAGTGAGTATTTGGAAGGAGTTTTATAATATTATGAGCATTACATGCTGCCTTTTTTTAAAAATATCAGTCAATGAACATTTATTAATCACCTACCATGTGTCAGGCACTGGCCTAAATACTCAGGACTCAAAGAAAGACAAAAGATAGTCCCTGCTCTCAATCTCAAGGAGCTCACATCTAATGAGATAAAAATAATTTTCACTTGCCAGAGCTTTCCCATTGGACATTTTCTTTTTGATCAGCTGAGCAGGCCTCCACCCTGGCTCTCACTTCAAACAGTAGCATACCCATTCAGTATGACAATTCTGAAAACTCATAGAAGAAACCGCAACATAATGTGAATTGCGATTAGAGTTTGGGACCTAGAAATGGTATCTCATCAGGAAAGCAGCTGAGGGAGTAATGAGAATGATTTTATTGGTCTGTCGCCACTGGTCATTCTATACAAATGGTCTGTAGAAGGCATTTGATTTTGGTCTGCTTGATTGTTTTATATACATGAACTGTTTTTTATGTGAATAGTAAAGGGAATTATTTGGAGAAAAAGTGTTTTCTGTGTAATTCTTTACACTCTCTAGAACAAAACCTTGCTAGGTCTTCTATGACAATATAGTCCCTATCCATTTTGACATGCCCTGCATTCAGTTCCTTATTTGACTGAGATTTAAAAAAAACCTCTTGAAAAATCTCCTACTTTGTTCGCAGTCTGTATGGTGCTTCATGGGCCCTAGCACTTCAGAAACAATGCAGATATGATGGCACAGATGGAGATGCCCTCCAGCCATGACATGGTAGGAGAATTCACGGGCAGATTCATCAGTCCCCTGGGGAACCCTCACACGGTAGGGGTCTGGCTTCATTGAATTCCTTTCTTTGTGAAGTTCTAGATACACAGATAGAAATGTTCTTAGAAAGGAGGAGTTGCTGCCAGTTGTCTCTCTCTACAAACTATTTCAACTTGACTCAATAGTGGGGGGAAACTCGGCTGATTTGAGCTTTGTGTTTCCAGGTTCAATTAAGTGCCAGTGTCACAGTGGAAAGTGGGCCTACCATAGAGCTCAACATCCAGCTAAGGACTTGAAGTCATCCTTCCTGGAGGGCCCATGTGGAGATAGGGTGAGTAATGTCACATGTCCTCAGGAATGCCATTGCTTTCCGGAATGTTGGTGAGTCAGAACTGTTTCATCTTTTCTGGGCTTGGGTCAGCTCATTTAAAATCAAGAGAATGGGGACAATGGAAAGGGGAAGCTCAATGGAGAGAAAAGGACAATGTGTAGGGGTTAGATGGGGTGTCTATGAAGGAAACGTGATTGAAGAAGCCTGCTGAGTAGATAACCTTGGGATCTGTCCTAACAGTACCTTCCCTCCCTTCTTAAAGTTAACCAGAAGACTGAAATACTGCAGGAAGAAAGACACTGCTGTAGTAGAAATTGCTTCCTCCATTCTTTTCCATGATCTTTGCCTTCCCTAGAAGAATTTTTAAATTTTTCTTAAAGCTCATGCAGACACTAACCTGCTTTTACAAAAACTGTAGAAGAAAATTGGCAGTGGAGTAATGAAGGAAATGCCCCAGGTTCCCCTGTTCACCTTTCTGGGTACATTTCATCAAAAGTTTTCTTGCTCAACTGGTGGGCTTTAAAGGAATAATAGTCTTTACATTATATTTTTCCTATTAAGCAACAAGGCAAAGTCCCAATACCAAATAATGCTAAGTTATCACAGCAATGTTAATTAAAGGTCACTATTGGGGGAAAAAAAGGAGTGTGTCAACTTCAAATAGGACATTCTCCACTCCCCCACACACACTATGGATTTTGTTTTCTTTTATATTTAAAGGATGAAAAGGTAAAGGTGAAGGTGATTCTACAGGTCTGGAAATGGGCCTGCTCCATGGGCCACATACAAACATGGAGAGCATCTGTGTTTTTGTCAGAGTTGGGAACCAAGGCAAGATTCAACAAGTCTACCTTAAAATAGTTAAAGAGTTGTCTGAGGCAATCAGAAAAGATTAAGTGACTTTATAATATCATAGAATCACAGGTCCAGTGGGAAGGGACACCAAAGATCCTCTCATTTTATAGGTTAGGAAACTGAGGCTCAAGGGGTTAAATGCCAGGATTACACAGCCTAATTAGGAAAATGTTTTCTGTGTGGATATGGTTATTACATGAAAGGACTAGGGAAGCAATGGAGGAAGCTTTTGGAGAATACAGGAGCCAATGATACATCTTGGTATTTCACTAAGAATGAGAGATGTTTTCTATATTAGCTTATTTGGACTTTCTCCACTGGAATAATCAATTAATTAATTGATTCATTTGATAAACAATGGTGGTCCAAATGAAAGCATCAAAATGAAAATGCCCTCAAGGAGCTTGTATTCTTTTGGAGGTAAATGGCATATATACATATAGTAACACATATACAAAGTAATTTTGGAAAATGGAGGCCCAATAACTGTGGGGATCAAGAAAGGTCTTATGTAGGAGGTAAAGGAAATGGGGGATTCTTTGGGGCAGAGGTGAAGACATTCAAGGTATGAGTGAAAGCATAAAAAAGGCAGAGATGGGAGATGAAATGTTACATAAAAGTAAGAATCAACAGGCCAATTTAGCTGGAAGATAGAGTATATGACAAGGAGTAACACCTCATAAACCTGGAGAAGGAGCCCCTCATGGTGTGAAGGGCTTTCAATGCCAGAAGAGTTTGTATTTTATCCCAAAGACAATGGGGGCCTTTTAAAAATGAGGGCTGACATGATGGGAGAGAATATTCCGAAAAGTGTCATCTCAGAGGTTCAGTCTCAGAGGGCCTTTATATTATGCATCTGCCTTTTCCAGAAAGTTGTCCCCAACCTACAGGGAGCTAACAGTCACAGCACATAGATGTGCATGGTTAGGGGACATTTAGAAATGATACAGTACTCTTCTGGCCACTTTCCTATGGGTAGGTCACTGAAAGATATACACAGAAATATATCTGGATCAGGGGAACAGTTATACAATTCTGTGCAATTCACTCTTGCTTTTTGCACACATAGTAGGTAAACAGGAATCTCAATGACTTTCCATAAGCAAGCATGTATTAGTATGACTGCAACTGGAATAGCGGGTAGAGCATGGGACTTGGAGTTGGGAAGACCTAGGTTCAAATTTCACTCCTAACACTTATCAGTTAGGAGACCCTGGGCCAGTTATTTAGTCTTTCTGTGACTCAGTTTCCTCATTTTTAAAATGAAGGAATTAGACATTATGGTCTCTAGGGCCCCTTCCAGCTCTAAACCTTTGAACTTATGAACTACTGGTTGGAGAGATGGTTGCTCTTCTTTCAGTCAATAAGCATTTTTGAATAGCTTACTATATACTAGGAGCTGTAAGGTACAGTGGAGCCAGGACATCTCATCTTGAGTTCAAATCCTGCTTCTGATACATACTGGCTGTGTGACCCTAAGAAAGTCACCTAACCTCTCAGTATTCTAGGCAAAATATCCATAATACCTCCATTGCAGAGAAGTCACCAACCCGCATTAGTCTAGGGAGGATCTTCATCTAGGATCTCTCTATACCAATGAAACCACAGATCCAGTCAATCATTGCATGTTAATATGTTAAGTGCTGGGCATGTAAAAGAAAAAAAAGCACTTTCTAAAGTTCTTACTCTCAATGAGCTTGCATTCAAATGAAGAAGCCATATCTATATTGGAAAAAAAGTATATATTGGCTACAGGTGAAAGGAGGGAAAGTTGGGGGAAGGGAAGGGGAGGGAAGGTGGAGGGAGACTGGAAAGTTCTCTTGAGAGTATCTGAACTGAGTCTTGAGAGAAATAAAGGATCCTAAATGGTGGAAGTGGGCAAAGAAAGCATTTTAGGAATGGGAGACTCCAGTTCAAAGGCATAGAGATGGGATATTGACCATTGTGTTTTGGGCTGGATTAGAACTCATGAAGAGGAACAGCTCTCTACGGTATACCTTCCTTGATACTTTGATGGATCTGAGTCATCTCCTCAACATGTGGACCTGCTCCAAAGTGCAGTTCCCAACCTTTCCATTCCCAGGCATCCCCTATGAATCTTTTCCCTATTATTCCATAAGTTTTCCACAGGAACCCCATCCAACATAGCACAGCCCTTCCTTTATATCTCTTACTTAACTTGGGTAGCTGTGGACTTCTCGGGTTAAACCTCACTCTTGCTACATGACCAGGCCACCTCTTTTTCCAGTCATCCATCTCTGTGATGAGACACTTTACAAGGCTTCACCAGCACATTTTTAAAATTGGAAATTTGCTGCAACCTACTCATATCCACCATATATCTCACAACTTTGATTCTCCAGATTGGCATTCCCTGACTCCCAGGCAAATTCTCCAGACTGGCATTCCCTGACTCCTAGACATATAGAATTACCAAAAGAATATAAGCTTTAAAAGTAGGATTTTATTTCAAAGAGAAGTTTGTGGTCATTAAAAGTACTGTACACTTTCCCAAAGACAATCTAATTTTCTCTTCTACTTAGGAGAAGGATGGTGCCATATCTGGAGATAGAGCACCTAGATTTGAATCTCAGCTCTGTCCCTCTTCGAGTCTGTGTTTTCACCTGTGAAATGAGGCAATTGGACTATATGGCTTCTAAAGTTCTTTCCAGCACTAAATCTATGATGATGATCCTCTTCAATTCTACAACTAGCTTGCTGTCTATCTATATTATCTACCCACAATCTTCATTTTTTCCCCTCCTCTCCTCTCCTTTCCTCTCCTCTGCTCTCCTGTCTTCTGGTCTCTGATCCTCTTTCTTCTCTCTCTGTCTCTGTCTGCCTGTCTGTTTCTCTTTCTCTCTGTGTCTGTCTCTCTGTTTCTGTGTCTGTCTGTCTGTCTCTCTCTCATCTCTGGGTTGTTCATTCAATTGTGTATCATAGTCTGGGCGATAGTCATTATTCATCCACTTTGCATTTCCTATACGGATGGTTTAAGTGACTATGTATCTCATTTAGTACGTAATACTTTATATAATCAGCACAATGCCATTTACAAACAAGAATAACTTCAGCAAACCTGACTTTGGCCACCCAGGAATTAAAAGGAATAAATTTTAAGCCTAGCCTCCAAAGTCAATCAATTCCATAACAACAGACAAATCATACACAGCCCTCCATCTCCCATTTCCTTGCCTTCACTGACTGTCTCCTATGCTTGGAATGTTCTGTGTCCTTATCTCCAAGTCTTGGATATCTTGCATCCTTTAAGATTAAATTCAAATGCTACTTTCAGCAATGGGCCTTTCCTACTCCTCACTGATTGATAGAGTCTTCCATCTAAGGTTATCTTACATTACTCTGTATGTATCTTCTATGTTAGGGTAACAATGTTGTCTCCCTTATAGGGATATTAGCTTTTTGTTATTTGGGTATTTGTTATTCCTAGGTATCTGGCACATAATGAGTTCTTAAGAAATATTTACTTATGGTTCAATGATTGGCTGACTCAACTTTTCATTTCCCCTAAGCAACTCTTCATGACCACAACTTACCCAAGTGTTGCCCATATACTTTAAGAAAAACAGTTTCTCTCTTATAGAAACTTTCAAAACTGCTGAAGTAATTGACACACACACACACACACACACACACACATATAGCCATGTATGTACCCAGGTACAGGTTGTCCCAAAAGTCTTGGTACATTTTAAGTTTTAATAGCTTTAAAATGCACTAAGACTTTTGGGACACTTTGCGCAAGAATGTATGTATCCATATATATATACCCATCATATATAACCACATCTGTATGTGTGTATATACATAAGTATGTATACATACATATACATATGCATAGATTTGCATACACATGATTTTTGTGTGTATAATTATACATGTATTCATCATGTATATTTCACCAGGTATATATTTTCCTCATGTGTATGTATATACCCTACACAGTACAGGTGATAAATACCAGATGTATGTATTTATGGCCATCTGAATATACATCACATAAACATACATATATAACATTCTTATACATTATAAGTGATCAATAAATATTTTATTGAGTAATAAGAGAAACTGGTAATCTTTACTTTAAACTCAACAAACCTTATAAGTGGTTTGGGATTCCCCTTAACTTCACAATTCAATTTCACTTTCTTCTCCTCTGAATCCAATGGGAACATCACATGGCTTGGTTCGTGGATAAAAATTGGTCCGTGCAGTGTATTGTCATCTGAAATTAGAAGAGAAAATACCAAAGAGTGAAGCTCCAATTTGAATTTAAATGAAACTGAGAAATAAGCATCAAGGCTGTTTTAGCCACTTGATAAGAAGCTGTCTGTTCAGGAATCATCCAGATGAGACTGTGAGATAATCATGGGAGGGGAGAGGGGAAGCTCAATAAGCGCTAATATAGTGCCTACTGTGTGCCAGGCATTGGGCCAAGCACTTTACAAATATTATCTCAATCGATCCTCACAACAATCCTGAGAGGTAGCTTTTGTTATCCTTCTCATTTTATAGTTGAGGGAAATGAGAGCTGTGGATAACTTTATTTCTTCCTGAAAACGTATTTCACCTTTGGCCATTAAGTATAGCATTATTCATTTCTTTCATCTTTCTTCTTCTTTGTTAAAAAAACACTCAAGAGGAAAGGGACCCTGTGCCCATAGCTCAACTTCAAATTATTCTCTAGCAAGTTTTTCTTTTCCATTATTCACAGAAGAAAGATTTTTTTCTCCAATTGCTGTCTCTACCTTTAAAGGAGTTATATAGCTTCTTTATTCAGTGGTATTCCTTGACTTGACTTTCATACACATATGCTCAAGTCATTCTGGGCAATTCTTTCTCCCAAGCACCTTCTTACTCTCCCTTCTTCAATCCAGCTCTCCATTTGGGGACTCTGGAATTGGGTAATGATCACTTTGAGGTATAATATGAATCTATGTGGTTTCGAGGCTCAAGGTTGTGGCCCAAGACATGTATCCTGTTGTGGCAACATGTAGCTAACTGGGAGGGTATAAGTTAATATGCGTACTCCTTTTCAATGTAGTTGTCTCACATTTGAATGATGCAGAAAATATTTTCAGAATATTTTATAATAGCTATTGATAACAATGATCCACTCCATTTAGAATAAATTGCAACCTTCACTAAAATCACACCAAGATGCTTTATTGTGTCAAGGGTTCTTTAAGGATATGTTTGCTGAGAAAGTGAAACTTTAGGAAATTGTGTGGCATACAGAAAAAAAAATGCCAATTTGGAGTCAGTGGACCTGGGTTCCAATACCCAAAAGAACCTCTGAGTATGACCTTGGACAAGTGACTTAAGGTCACTGGGCTTCAGTTTCCCTATATGTAAAATTAGGAGACTGAACTAGATGGTCCCTCAGGTCTCTTCCAGGTCTAGATCTAAATTCCCTATCAAGTTCAAAAGGTTTTGAGGATATGCTTAGTGATGGACTTTATGTCTGTGATCCAAAGATCGGCTTAGCAAGGTCAAGCACAGAGAGATCTATTTCCAGAACATAGTCTATCAGGCACTGAATACTTTGGAAATGTTTGGAAAATAACTACAGTGATGCATAGGGGCTGAAATCTGCATTAAAGGAGGGATTACCCATTGATAGAATCACAATTCTTTGGGAGTACTGAGTTATAAATAACCAAGATTCTCTAAAGTGTCAATTTTCTGTTGGTTAACCAAGCTTAATACCTATAAATTATTCTTGCCAAAAAGGAGCTGTATGATTCAATTCTTATCTAAGGAAATTCACAGTCTCTCATGCATAGGTTTTCTGGGCTCACAAATTCTGGACAGAGAAGAGACTTTAGAAAGGTCACATCTCTAGTTACAGGAAGCAGATATCATTGCTTTTAATTTTCTAAATCAAAGAGACTCATTTTTTTTTCTGAAGATGGGTTCCTTTCCATTTCCTTAAAGCCTGGGGATTATACACCAACAACAAAATCTCATTTGGTACAATCAAAAGGGCAGCTAGGTAACAAAGTGAACAGAGCCCCAGGCAGGAAGTCAGGAAGACCTCTGTTCAAATCTGGCCTCAGACACTAACCAATTGTATGACCCTGCGCAAGTTACTTAACCCTGTTCACCTCAGTTTCTTCATCTGTAAAATGAGCTGGAGAAGGAAATGGCAAACTACTCCAGTATCTCTGCCAAGAACACCCCAAATGGAGTCACAGAGTCAGACATGACTGAAATGACTGAATAATAAAATGTACAATAAAAAGTTCATAGATGTGTCAAAGACTGAGATTAACCAAATTCACCCTGTAAGTTAATGTTAAATCAGCAATTGATAATTTTTTCCTGTTTTTAAAGTGTATACACATATATACATACATATATCCATATATACATGTATACATATATGTATAATATATGCATCCAAGTATATACATGTTTTAGTGTGACATATTGAGGAAAGAACTAAGGAACCAATGTTCTATGCGATGCCCTTTGAAATTCTCTTTTCCAGCCATACGTGTCTTAGTTATCCCTTATACTTATAAACTAGATACCTAAGCACATAACAACTGAATTGACTTAAGTCTGGGAAGTGCCAACATGATGAGAATATTGGCATTAAAAGAATAAGAGCTCAGATTCGGAAAAGAATCATAAGTTGGATGGATTCTACTCAGATTATAGAAACCCACCATTTCAGTTATGGAAGGAATGTCAGCAAACACCTGCTCTAATCCATTCCTGAAAAAAAGAATTCCTACTATAACACAGCCTCCAGTAATCATTCAGCCTCTGCTTAGAGACCTCTAGTGTGGGAAACCTATTCCTTCCCAAAATAGTCAGTTCTACCTATGGATAGCTCTAATCCCTAGGATTTTTTTCTGACATTAAATCTAAATCTTATATTAATCTTCACAACTTCCACTCAATGATTTTAGTTCTACTTATTGAGGCCCAAGAGAATAAGTCTAACCCTACTTCTTCATGACAGCTCTTCAAACACCTGAAGAAAGCTGTCATCTTCATCCCCAATCCCCAAATCTTCTCTTTGCCATACAGAACATCTCCTGTTCCTTCAGTTGAAACTCACCTGACACGAGCTATCCATGATCATTTGTGTTTGGCCATTAACATGGGGTGGAGAGAGAGAGAAGCTTGCAGCTGTCAGCATGGCCATAAGCATGGTGAGGGAAGTGGAAGCTATTCAATAGGACAATGAGTTGTTGTGAAAGTTGAAGGAGCCACCCCTCTAGGGAGTGATTATCCCTATCAGTGGAGACACCCAAGCAAAGGCTAAAGGATCACTTATTGGGAAGTCCTATCCAGGTAAAGTTTGGACTCACTGACATCTGAGATCCCTTGCAACATCCTAGTAATATTTTCTTTGTGATTCTGTAAAGTCTAGAGATGAGACTAACATAGGCTATTATGTGTTGGCCAAGCCTTCGATGAGGGCAATAAGCAATAATGTGTTTATATACACATACACACATACATATACATACAACACAAATATAACACACATATATAAATGTACATATACCTAGGTTATGCAATGGAAAAAGCACTGGGGCTGGAATCAGGAAGACCTGAGTTCAAATATGGTGTCACATACTAGCTGTGTGAGGCTAGGCAAGTCACTTAACCCTGTTTGCCTAAGTTTCTTCATCTATAAAACGAGCAGGAGAAGGAAATGGCAAACTACTCCAGTATCTTTACCAAGAAAACCCCAAATGGGGTCAGACATGACTGAAACAACTGAACAACAACAATACACACATATGTATATACACACACATATATATATGTATATATGCATTTGTTTTTAGTGTCAGAAGGCTACATTTACTATAGCACATATAGTAGGCACTGCTTGTGTGCTCAGGCAAATTGCATGTGTTTATACAGTGAAAGCTCAATGCCTCTGGTGGCCAGGAACATACTGGGGCTCAAACCTTGCCTAGGGCTCACATATGTCTTATCCTATCTGTGCTTAAGAACAATGCACACCCAGTCTGCTGGAAAATTTTCCATCTGTTGCAAATTGACGGGGGAAAGGACAGAAATGCAATATTGCATTTTCATCTCCAAAAAGTAAACATGCTAGATTCAATTTTATAGGTAATTGCTATGGTGTTCTCAGGTGTTGCCCTTGAGGGTTGTGAAGGTATTTAAAACCGAATGGTAGCTATGACTCACTGAGACACAAGCAAAATATCTGGAACTGTGGTTTGCAGACACTTTACCAATAGCATTGGCTAGTTTGCCTGATCAAACAGCTAGGCTCTGAGCAGAACCCTGAATGCCAACAACCTTAAGCCTGAAAGTTAATTCTAAAATAGCATTGTAGACCCTGCTAAATAAAGAGCAGTATAAAGTAGAAAGTGTTTAACCACGGAAAGTACAGAGATATGGTTATGTGGAATATTTGGGACGCCTTTGAGTTGCCGCATTCTGTACAGGTGAAGGTATTTAAGAAAGTATTCAGATGGTGATGCTAAGGTATAACCATGAGGACCCATGACCACACCCAAAATGGGTCCTTCCATTGATGCCAAGGGAACAATAAATGGGTAGCAAAAGAAGGCCTCTAAGGGCATACAAAATAAAGTTCTCTTGACAAGCTAACTCTCTTGGGCATGATCTCAATGTCATTCTCATCCCACACCCTCCCATTGCCCCAACATTGTGTTTGGCTCAAGAGGAGAATCCCTATAGTCTTGGCCATAACTCATCCTGTCACTGCAGGCCCCTGAGAAGAACCCACTGGGTGGCTGAGAGCCTTCTCCTCTACCTTCCTAGTCAAGGAAATTGTGTGTGTGAGTGTGTGTGTGTGTGTGTGTGTGTGTGTGTGTGTGTTAAAACTGTTAGGTCAGCAGCATCCCTATAGATAAAGACAACTCACAGAATACATTTGCAATCTCCTACAGGGAACCAGATTTAAATGAAATATTCTTTTTGTGATTTGGCTGAGTATGAGAAATATCCCTGTAAAATGGAATTGCCAGTTTCAACAATGATGACTAGGTAGATGTCATTATCATGGCAAATACAATTTAGCATTATCAGTATTTATAAAAGAAATAGCAATGATCACACAAAGGTATTACATTAATATTATGCATAAAAGTAGCAAAAATACACCACACTTTGCCTAACAATCTATTTGGCTGCGTTACAGAATGAAGCAACAGGCAAAGCACAGAAGGAGACATGCTTGCTTGCTTGCTTGCTTAGAGAAAAAAGTTTCTTTCATTTGTCCTTGCCTTCCCCTTTCTTCCTGTGAACACAAGAAAAAACAAGCATTTTAAACAGCAAGGAGCTGAATTGTCTAGTGACACCTAGCATATCTTAGGATGTACTGAAAGGTAATCCAAAGAGGAAATGCATTTTTCTCATCCTACTGCTTTGTTCTCCAGTTCAGGAAATCATAAAGCTATTGCCATCATGCATTATGTCACATATAATGAGGCCCAAATCATAGGTAATGCCATATCCTGGAAATACAAAAATAGGCTCATAGAGATGAAAATAGTCTCCACTTAGGAAATAATTTTGCAATGATAAAGGGTTTTAGGAACAGAAAAACAATGGCTTGATAGTGATCACATAGATATACACATGTCAGAAAGAGAAAAAGGGAATAAAGAGAAGGAATGAGGGATGAAAAGAAACAAAGAAAAGAGGAGGCAAGGAAGGAAAAAGGGAAGAAGGAAGGGAGGAAGTCAGAAAAGAAAGAAGAGAAAAGAAAGAATGAAGAAACAAAATAAAGAAAAGGAGAAGAATGAAAAATAAAGAAGAGATTAAAAGGAAGAGAAGAGAGAGAAATAAATGAAGAGGAAAAAATAAAAGCAGAGAAAAAAGAGGAAGGAAGAAGGGATGGAGCAATGGAGGGATGGAAGAAAAGAAGAATAAAAGAGAAAGAAAGGAGAGAGAGAGAAAAAAAGAAAGAAGTACTTCAAAAGAATAAAAGAGCATTTTCTTTTGTCAAGTGAATGAAGCTTTTGAAAATATAATTTTAGGTGACTGATTTCACCCTGATTTGGCTTGGTTCTTTACTTCCAGCAGCCTCAAAAGGGTTTGTGAATTTGCAATTTACTTGGATAAAATCAACAGGCCCTCACAGTTTGGACTTAATTTTACATCTCCCAAATGAATCAAAGAGTCTTAGAGGTGGGACAAACTCCAGCAGCCACCCAGTCCAACACATACATGATAAAGAACTCCAGTTATGGTGCCAGAGAGATGGTGAGCCAACCTCTATCTGACAATCTCCAGCCAAGGCAAAGCTCTCACATTGGTGGCTGCCCATGACACCTTCCAAAGGCTTTTCCTGACATCAAGCCTAAGTTTTCCTCTTTTCAACTTTTCCTCACTGCTCTTGGTTTTTCCTTGTGGGTCCAAATGGAACCTGTCTAATATTGTTTCCATGTGACAGCCCTTCAAATACCTAAAGATTGCCATGATGTTCTCGAGTCTTCTCTTCTGTAGATTGAACAGTACAAGTTCCTCCAATCTATCTTCATATGGCATAGAATCAAAGCTCTTTACCAACCTGGAGGTCCTCGTATTCATGCTCACTAAATTATTAATGACTTTCTAACCTATGGTGGCTACAAGTGAACACAATATTCCAGATATGGGCTGCACAAAGCAGACTTCAATGGGATTTTTATTCACTGGTATCTATAGCAATAGTGATTGTCAATACCAAAAGACATGTAGGAGGGCTGCAAACAAATCTGGAAAGACGTTTATAAAAAATGTAAAAGAGGAAGGTAAGTGGAACTAGAAGATTCAAGTATTCACTATGATCACATGAAGAAAAGTGAATAAAAATGAATGGGCAAATAACACTGATGAGGACTGAGGGGAGGAATTGAGAGTGTTGATTATTATTATTTTATAAAACCTGTGACTCTATTGGTGTAAGGAGCTCCCAGTAGGGGAGGGATTTTCTCTATCTGTACATGTCTGCATCTTCTTCATAATTACAGTCTTAGAAAATTTCTTGAGGCACTAAGAGCTTCAATGATGTACTTGAGGTCACACAGCCCATATGTGTCAGAAAAGTGATTAAACACAGATTTTCCTGACCCCAGGACAACTCTATATTCACACACAATAAGTTTAGTTGCATCAAAAGTGTTCAAATTTATAGTAAAATCATTTAATTAAGAGAAAGACTGCCAATAGGTTTCTGAGTCTCCTCTTCTACTTCAATACTATTTCTCAACTTCAATAATTTTAGATTAATCTGTCAACTTCATCATGATTTATTTGGTTTTTCTCATTCTTAATAAAGGGCTGGACTGTCTAATCTCTCTACCCTTTCCCCCTTTCATATCTGTGTCATATACCAGAATCTGATAATCCTCTCTTTGTTCTATTCTCTTTGGAAATAAGGGATAAGTTCCCTTGTTTATACCTCTTGGCTGTCCCTCCCTTGATCCTGCCTCCTATGGGTTTCCCTGGACAATCTTTTCAATGCCTAGTTAGCTATTTAAATCTCAGGTTCCTTAGGACATGATGAGCACACCCTGAATAATTTTGCCCTGCCCCCCCCCCCCCGCCCAACTAATGCCATTTTGCCATAATAGTATAGATATCTTCCAGGTAAGGAAAATCCCTTTACCAATGAAAACTAGCACCTTCTATGCAGTGTATAGTTTGAGTGTTGCCCATTGACTGATGGGCTACTACTAAGGAAAGATTTGGATTTCAGGGAAATCTTGTGCCTTAATTATTGACATTAATACATGATTTTTTTTCCTGAGCCTATTCCAGATGGGAAAAGCCAGACAACACACATCTGTTGGGTTGATGACGCTTTTAACCAAAACACGTTTTTATAAACCCTCAAGTACTAATATTTTTAATGAAGATCAGAGAACCTTGATTAAAAGCAAACAATCTGCCTGACAATAGAAGTCTAATGGAGTCCCCAAACACGAATTTGCTAAACCAACTTGCCTATCTCTGAATATTTGCTTCCTTTAGTCTAAGGATATATACTTGCGCATTATTGCCAGACTTTATTCTGGGTCTACTTCTTTAATTTCTTAATCATGCTATATAGGTCATCATTTTTGTTTGGTAAATCCTCAACTAAGTATGGATGCAAATGTTTAAGGCACATCAATTACATATTAGTAATTCCTCAAGATTAACACTTAGGGGAGTCCATTATCAAAGAGACTTTACTATTTGTATAGACCTAGGTGGGTCAGTGGAGAAAGTGCTGGGCCTGGAGTCAGGAAGACTCATCTTCCAGAGTTTAAATCCAGCCTCAGACACTTACTAGCTGAGTGACCCTGGGCAAGTCACTTAACCCTGGTTTGCCTCAGTTTCCTCATCTGTAAAATGATCTGGAGAAGAAAATGGCAAAGCACTCCAGTATCTTTGCCAAGAAAACCCCAAATAGGATTGCGAAGAGTCAAACATGCCTGAACGACAATAACATCAGAACACGAAATAACATGCTGGGCAACGACGAACTGATGCATCTTTTTGGACAACTGTCTTCTCCAGCCATCTATTTCAGAGTAATTGTCTGCACCACCCTTTAACCTTGATTTTATGCTTTAGGGTGATCATCTCAGAGAGTTCATTCCAAGTTCCTTAAAAACAATGGAAGGTAAATGCAGGATCATCATCGAAAACCACAAGCATTTGTTGAAAATAAATTCTATTGAACTATGACTATTGCAGCAGAGATTTGAGATAAAACCAGGGATACTACAAGCCATTTTGATAAGTAACCTACTACAATTAAATGAGGTCACCCCTCAACTCTCATGATTCAAGAAAGTCAATATGGAAACCTGAAAATGGATTTCCAAGAGAAAAGTGACCTACTTAAGCGGGCTGAACCAAATAATTTAGTACTTGCTCTATTCCTTTACAGCCTTTTCAGCAGCAGAGTCAACTTTATTCACCTTATGCAACTCATAGTCACTATTATTATGTGAATAATTAATTCATCAATGGACAAGAAAAACATAGGCCAAGATAATCTAACAACTTCTTTCTGGAATAACCATGCCACTTTCACGTGAAGCATCCTTTATGGACAGACAATTCATTTGGACAACTTTTAAGTGGCTTGAAATTCTGAGTTGTTTTATTGTTCTATTTTGAACAAGCCCCTCCCCATTTTTTCCACTGAGGAAATGGTCTGTTTGTAACTTTTGGATGAATTGGTTCAATGATACCTTCTATTCAGGCCCCTCTTTTCTATTTGCTTCAAGACGGAAACAAAGTCTGCATGTAACACCCTCTAGGAAATTGGCTGACTGACTTTAACTACTTTGCTATGTCTCAAAGTGGCTGCTGCTCAGTTAGCAAGATGGGAGCCAAATTCAAAGGCTTCCAGGAATAGAATTACATTGTCTGGAGTTTGATGGCGTTAATAGGGACCTATCCTCAACAGGATTAAAAAAAAAGTGTGGTATAGGGTACCAGTAAACAAGGACAGCATTCACCAGCCTTCAGAAGCCAATGATTTTATTACTGCAAAACTACTTTAGATGAAACCTCATCCTAGGAATCAGTGCTCCAAATAATGTAAACTTACAAGAGAAGACATCAGTAGAAATTCAATGAAATAAAAATACAAATACTATAGCATCACAGAACGCTTTGTGAATTTGCAGAGCAGTGTCCTTTTCAATGCTCTGAATTTCTTCAGTACCTCCTATGCCCCTTCCCTGCTAATAATGCCCCTTGTGAGGTAGAGAGTATGACTCCCTTTTAACAAATATTGAAACCGAGCCCAATGTGAAAACAAAACAAAACAAAACTTTGATGACACTATAGCGTACATTAGGCTGGTGGAATAGATATTATCCCTACAAGAGAGCATCTGGTTCCCTCTAGGGCCATGTAATACTCATGTATTCTCTTCTACCTAAGTCTAGGGTGACCCCTGAGTGCACAGTTATACTACCCATGGGTGTTTATAGTCGAAAATTACCTGGACTGAGTGAAGTAGTAGATGATCCAGATAGACCAGAGATGCCTATGTATCCATCTATCTATCTATCGCTCTATCTGTCTGTCTATCTATCTGTCTGTCTGTTCATTGCTCTTTTGTGATGTATTTAGAATGGTGTGATATGTTCCATTTATATTCTTTATGACCTTGTACACTTAAATCATTTAATCTCTGACCCTCACTTTCATAGGATGATAGGATTGAAATATGAGTTGGACCATGGAAGCCATCTAGTATAGCACCTTCATTTTACAGTTAAGAATGATGAGGCCCCGAGATGGTAAGAGAGTTGCCTAACATTATATGGTAAGGCAGAAAAAGACAGACAGTATCCTCAGCTGTCAAATGTGATGGTTGGATTAGATGTCCTCAAAGGATCCTTATTGTTTTGGACTAAGAGCCTAGAATATTCCAGGATTGGTCACATTCCTGCCTGACTGTGGGATAAATGCAAAATTCACTTCTTATCTACTTCTTGGAGTGTCCAAGTACCTCAGCATTTCCCTTTTTGCAATAGAACAAGATTGAAGGAAAGTTTTTAGTTTGCTCCTCCCCATCCCTCCCCACCTACACACACACACACACACACACACACACACACACACACACACACACACACACACTCAGACACAATTTCACACTTTCCAAGAGACCATCTGGTTGAAGCCCTTCTCAGGGCAGACGTCTGGTGTTCTTAACTCCTCTGTGACTGTCTTTGTTCCCTACAACCATTTCCTGACATCAAATTGCCTGAACACAGAATGCCTACAGGCGGTCCTTTCATGTTACATGCACTGTAGCTCCTCAAGTAATATTCATGAACCCTTTGCACCTGTCTTTTTGGCAGCTCGAGCACTCTGCCTTCTGCCTCTCTGTAACTGTTTCTGGGTTCTTAATTTGGCACACACTGAACTTGTCAATATACACTAGGAGGTATGAGAAAGAGGGAGCTGGGAGCGGTTCCCGCCAAAGTCCTGCCACATGCCTTTCCTGGAAAGGCCCACAGAACTCTGATTTAACTGCTTGTCCTCTACCACTGCTTTCATTCTTTTGTGTGGGACTCTTAGGAGATGGATGCAATGCCAGGCCCATCTCATAAAACTGAATGTAAGTTCCTTGAGGACAGAAGTTGTTTAATTTTTTTTTCTTTGTATCCACAATGCCTACCATAGCACCAATTTCCTTCTCCAGTTCATTTTACAAATGAGGAACTGAGGCAAGCAGGGTGAAGTGACCTGCCCAGGGTCACACAGCTGACTGAGACCATATTTGAACTCATGAAGATGAGTATTCCCAATTCCAAGCCCAGTGCTCTAACCATTGCATCACCTATCTACCCCAATAAAACTGGCAGAGTAATATTTAAAAGGTATAGGCTGTATCTCTGGGGATTTAGAACTAGGCAAATTTAGGAGGTATCCAAAACCCAATGGGGCAAAAGAAATGTGTAACCACAGACTGATCTTGATGTCCATTTCCTTCTGTTTCAGAAACAATCTTTTTTTGCCACTTAAGGATCAAGGCATGGGTACAGAAGCATCTTTTCCTAACCTTTAGCCCCATAGGACAAAGGACACCCTGACTCATAGCATTTCCATTACAAAAATTATTCAACAAACATTTATTATGTTCCTATTATGTTCAGGGCACAGTGCCAGGCCCTGGGGAAATGTAGAGGAAAAATAACAGTACCTGCCCTAAAGGAACTCAAGGGATAAGACATGCATACAAATATAATAGTTAGAGGGAAAAATGCAAAGAAATACCTATGGTCTAGCGAGGGAAAATGCATGAGATACAGAATCAGAAAACCTGGGTTTCAGTGCCTCCTTTCTCCCTCTTTTTCCTCTTCCCTCCCTCCCTTTCTTCCTTCCAATAAAAGTGAACATGTAGATCTAGAATCTAGAGACATTGCTAAGGCAGGAACAAGTCTCGGACAGCTGATTATTTACGAGGAGGAGGGAAAGGAAAAAGAAATGGTTTATCTGAGATTTCAAGCTTTGGTGTCTGTGAGGATGATACTATCATCAAAACAAAGAGCGATGTTAAAGGAAATCTTATGTTTTGGGGAGAAAGATGCAAAGTTTACTTTAGAATGCACTGAATTTGAGGTCGTGGAAAGATATCTTGACCTTTAAGGAGAGGGTTTTTAGAATACCATTTAGTTCCATGCTCTCATTTGACAGGTGAAAATAGGTCCCAAAGAAGTGAGGTGACTTGTTCATGGTCAAGTAGAAAAACAGACAAGACTAAGGATCCTAATGCCCAGTCTAGTGTTCTTTCAGCTACATGGCAGAGACTCTAGTCAGGAGTTCTTAACCTGGGATGTGTGAACTTTGAAGATACATAGATACATATATATATATGTATATATATATATGTACATATAATATGTATATGTATATATATGTATATATGTGTGTGCATATATGTATATACTTGAGTTTATTCCTATATAATTAGTTTCCTTCATAACTGCAGAGTTTTCTTTATGAATTTAAAATCATTATTCTGAGAAGTGATCAATAGGTTTCACCAATCTTCCAAAAAGGGAAAAATGTATAAGAACTCTTGCTTTGGGGAGACCTCAGGATTGCCTGTTTCCAGAATGGAAAAAGAAACAGAGCTGTCTTGCTATTTCCTAGAAATATATTGGAGAAGAAAGAGAGACTCTCTCCTGGAGTGACTTAGATTATTTTGTCAGTATCTATTTCTTGATCCTTTGGTTTTTGGAGAAAGTATGTGAAAGCCACTTTTCATCAACTGGATGAGATATAACGTAACTATACACACTGCTAATTTTTTTCCAATTATAGAGTTCTCTGAAAGTATCCCCTATCTAAGCCTTTCTGAAAGTGTGAATTTATAACCTTTCAAAGCTACCAGCATAGAATTGCATATAATTATTGGGCATTTGGCGTCATTCTGTCATAAGGAAAAACTGGATGTATGCTGATTTACACAAACAAGAAAGTAAAAGGATTTCTGAAAACAGATGAATGGCAATAGGAAAAAAATGCTACTGACTTGAAGTTATAGTTTTATCCCAAACATACATATGTGCATGGGTATGCACACACACACACACATACACACACACACACACACACACACACACAATATCTCTTTTTTGAACTTTTCCAAGACAGGGTAAAAGAAACCATAATTCCTGTGTTAGTTGGCATTTCTTCTCAGCTTAGGCTAATAGGAACCGACTTCCATCCTAAGTTGGCCACTTAATAACTCTGTGACTGGGTTAGTCTCTAAACTTCTCTGGGTCTCAGTTATCTGATCTATAGAATTAGGAGACTGGATCAAATTACTTTTGCAGTCTTTTTCAGATCTAAATTTATGATCCTCTGAATTCCTGTTTACATTTCTCAGATGGAGGGTCTCTTATAAATAAAAAACACCGTACATTTTCCTAATTTAATACCAATGATACTTCTTTTCCTGAACAACATGGAACCAGTTAAGAGTAATTGAAATAGTATTCTGATTTATACATCTGATTTATACATTTATTCATACATAAATACATACAAATCACAATATACTGTTGATTACTAAAACTAGATTTTATCAGATATGCCCTTAGTTTGAAGAGCAATGGCTTGGAGTCTCAATATATTCACCATAAAGAAATGTATCCAGGGCTGTATCTGAATGACTTTCTCATCATAGACTCAATCATTACTGGGAAACTGACCCCATTCCCTTCGGGATTTACCAAGCACAGCAATAGCATAAGAGATACCTACAGGGAAGGAATAAAAAAAAGACCCTGCCGATAAGACTTCGAACCATGTTAAGAAAGATGTAGCTTCTAGGAATAAAAAGGTGATTCTCCCCTTGTAGTTTGCCCTAGTCCTACCATTATCTGAACTTTTGTGTTCAATTCTGGGCATCACAGTTAAAAAGGTGATTGATAAATGAAAGAACAGCCTGAAAAGGGTAACTAGAATGACAAAGAATATCCTATTTTCAAATGAATATAGGTTGAAGGAACTAGGGGCTCTTAGCCTGGAGGAGAAGACTAGGGAGGGGTATAATACCTTTGCTTAAGTATTTGACTGGCTGTCATATAGAAGAATGATTAGATTTAAATTCCATTTCACTCTAGGAGATAGAACCAGGAACACTGTATGAAAGTGCAAAGAGGCAATTTTCAGCTTGACGTCAGCAAAACTTTTTAACAATTAGAATTTTCCAAAAGTATAATATGCTACTTCAAGAGGGAGGGGTTCTTTCTCATTGGAGTTCTTTAGCCAAGGCTGGTCCTACTATAACAAGGATTCTTTTCATCTATATATTTGACTAGATGACCACCGAGGTTCCTTTTATCTATGAAATTCAGTTATTTTCTCATTCCTATACTAACCTTCTCCTCCATCTCCAGCTTTCCTGTAGACACAAATTGATGTTCATATTGGGAATATTTCTTGGCAATTAAGAGAACACAGTCCCATCCTTCCCAAGCCTTAGAGGCTTGCCTGGTTCCGACTCTTGTTCTACAAACAACCAAACCCATGTAAAAGTAATAAAGGCCAACTGCATTACTGATTAGGTGATGCAGTAGATAGGGTGCCTGGCCAGGAGTCAGGAAGACTCATCTTCCTGAGTTCACTCTGGCCTCAGACACTTACTGTGTGACCCTGGATAAGTTACTTAATCCAGTTTGCCTTAGTTTCCTCATCTGTAAAATGAGTTGGAGAAAGAAATGGCAAACCACTCCAGTATCTTCACCAAAAAAATCCCAAATAGGGTCACTGAGAGTCAAACATGACTGAAATGACTGAGCAACAACAACAAATTGGTAATATCTTTTCTTATTCCAGAAACACTCCTCCTCCCCACCCCCTGCCCCACTAATGATCCTCCACATTGCCAGGATAGTGGTACAGAGTCTTAGGTTTTGTATTTCTTGGCTCCTGCCTCTCTGTGGGACTTCTTTAATCATAGGACTCACCATAGTGCTGGAAAGTGCCTTATGACATGAAATGACCCAGTCTCTTCCCACCAAGCAGGTCAACAATAGCATCTATGACAAATGCCTTATTTTTGCAAACCTCCAGCTGTGTTGTTTTTGTAATTCTCTTCTGATATTTTGGCCATCCTGACTACAAAGAGATTTTTTTCCCATTCCTACCTTAACTTTGCTTATAAATACAAAACACATTTTGTTCTTCATCCATTCTGGTGGTTTAGTAACTAGTATACAGCCTCTTTCAAAGTTCCCACTCTGGTCAAGCAAATCTGTTTTTGAAGCTATCTGACTTTATTGACTTTTTTCTTGGTATTATTTCTTCTTCACTGCTTGCCAAGCCACACAACTCCTCCTTCAAGACTAAATTCAAAACTCAAAACAGATCTCCTCCAGGCAGTCTTCTTTGATGTTGGACCCATACATGAATATCTAATCTGTACTTTTTAATTTGACTTTTGGTGATACTCTGTTTAATCATAAAGTGACAGAATTTAAAGTCTGAAAGTGATCATAGAAGTTTGTAGTTGGGTAGGACCTCAGAGTCTATCTGATCTGACCATTGCTGCCTCTGCATAAAGACCTCTACCAAAGTGAAACCCACTCCCTCTTGAGGCAGCTAATTCCTCTTTGGAACAGCACTAATGATTAGGTTATTTTTCCTGACATTGAGCTGAAATTTGCTTTGCTGCAACCTCTATGCATTTCCACTTATTCTTCCTCCTGGACCTTCACAACCTGACTCTTTTCTATCCAGTCATCTTATAATTTACTCTTCAGAGCATCTGCAGGTAAGGGTATGATTCTCTATGTGGACAGAGGGAGAGGAGAGAGGGAGAAGGGGAGGGAGGGAAGAAAGGAAAGAAGGAAGGAAAAGAGAAGGTAAGGAAAGAGG